>JAJOZX010007927.1:22500-40000 GCA_023014485.1 Bathynomus jamesi
CCTCCCCGCGGAGAGAGCCTCGCGGCGGACGGGGGAGCCGGCATTCACGGCCGTCCTACCGACCGTTGAATATTCAGTACATTTCGACTCTACAGCCTCCCTCTCCCTTCCAAGTATCCACAAATCCTGGTGATTCGGCCTACATCTGGGTCCCTCCCGAACAACTCTGAACGGACGTTACAGGCGATCCGAACCCACAGCAACTCCAGCCGCTATGACGTACGCCCGCAGAGGGATGGCTCCCTCCTCGTAAAATCACGCTCAGCCGCAGAGACGAAAGCCCTACTCTCCATCACTGAGGTCCTTGGATGCTCGGTGTCCGTTTCCCCACACCCTCGCCTGAACCAGAGTCAGGGCACTATTTACGCCACCCGCCTACTGTCGGTCGCAGTGAACGAGCTCCTGGAGGATCTCGCACCCCAAGGAGTTACTAAGATCTATCGTTTCACATCCGACAGGGAGGCACCCCCTCCCCACCCACGTCTGCTCCTTACTTTTAACTCACTAATCACCCCTGGCCGTATTGTATGGGGTATGGGAGACCGCGCCTCATGCGAGTTTTCTATCCGCCCATACGTCCCAGACCCGACCCGTTGCTTCAAATGCAATAAATTCGGACACGTCAGCTCCGCTTGTCGACAGCCGCATCCATTATGTGTTCACTGTGGACGACTCGCCCACCCTGACAGGTGCCCCAACACACCCAAATGCTCGAACTGTGAAGGCGCACATCCCTCTTCATCCCAGAATGCCTTTTCTTCAGGTTCGAGAAGGAGGTCCGAGGCCTACAGGTGACGGACTTCCTTAGCCCCCGTGAGGCACGCGACAGGGTGCGGAGTCGGGAGGTGAGGCCGGGGGTGTCCTATGCCGCTGCTCTCGGCTCTATCATCTCGGCACGCCGCCCTGGCCTGCCGCCGAAACCCCCCCCCAGCCACTGCTTCCTGTTCCCCACATAGCAAATCCTCGCAGGACCCGACGGTCCCCTGTCCCCCCACCGTTCCTCTTCTTCCCGCACCTCACCTGCCACGAATCCCCCAGGAGTCTGGGACCAGGGTTTCCAGGTCCCAGCCACCTCAAACCCTGCCTTCCCAGTACTCCCTGTACACGCCCGAACCTGCCGCCCGGAGCAAGCCGTCGAGGCGGAGACGCCGGAGCGTGTCACCAGACCCTCCGGCCTCCCAACGTCTCTCTCCCTCTTCCCCTAAGACCAAGAAGACGGCTCGGACCCTTACACCGCCCACCACGCCCGCTATGTCCATCTCTCCCCATCGTAGAAGTCCCACCGTTCTACCCCTACAGACTGACTCTGACAATAGTGGCCGAAATCCACGACCCGCCCTGTACGACGAGACCCAGCCCAGTGGATCCAGTGGATGCGGCTCTGGCGCAGCTGCACGGTGTGACCGAGGGAAGCTCGGCTGCGCCCACGCCCATGAGTCTCCTGGATCTGCCCTTGCCTCCTGGTGCCATTTTCTCCACCCCTCCACGAGACCACTCTGGTTCACCTCCTTCCACCCCCATCGTACCAACCCCCCCAACATCCCCGACCCCCCTTATCAGCTACCCTGAGTACGCCCTCCCTCCCACCCGCCCGGTCTTTTTGGTACCCCCTGTCACCACTAGGGTCCGCCGTGAGACCCCGGACAGGCGGGGTAGCGCCCCTTTTGGGGTTAACGTGCCCCCCCCTGGCCCGACCATAGAAGCCCGACAAGGCACTTCTGACCCGCTCAGCCCACGATGTTCCTCTGCCTGCCGTGATCCACGCCTCCGGTCTCGCTCGGCCGACTTGACCCCGCAACCTCCGCAGGGCTCGACAGGCCGACCGATTCCTTCCCTGGTGAACGGTAGATAGCCAGCCATGCTCCCGACCAGCCTTCAGTTTCGCGAACTCCAGATCTCCCTTCACACTCCAACCTCCTAGCCTACACCTTTACCCATCCCCCTTCATCAACTAATGGATCCCCCGAAAACCACAATAGTCCACTGGAACTGTCGAGGAATCTTTGCAAACTATGAAGGCCTTAACTCCTTGATTGCCACTTCCCGTCCGGTGTGTGTCTGTCTCCAGGAGCTAATCCTGGGGACCAGGTCCATGCCCTGCCCCACTGGTTATTTCTGCGTCGCCACCCCGCCTCCTACCTGCACTCGAAGGGGAGCTGCCATCCTCGTCCACCACGCAGTCCCCTTCTACAATCTCTCCATCCGGTCCCCGCTACAGGTGACTGCCGTCCGGCTCTCCCTGGATAGACAGTACACCATTGGTTCAATCTACCTTCCCCCCCACGCTCAAGTCTCCCGCGACGACCTGGTGGAAGTCGTGGAACAACTCCCCAGGCCCTTCCTACTACTGGGCGATTTCAATAGTCGTCACCCCTTGTGGGGCGACACACACTCCACCTATATGGCCCCATCCCTGATATCCGTCATGACCGAGCTCTCCTTCGAGTGCCTCAACGATGGCTCTCCTACATTCTACCATGCCACCACCTGCACTCCATCCTGTATAGACCTGTCCCTCGTATCAATTGATGCCCTCCTAGACTTCACGTGGCAAGTCCTCCGAGAGGACTATGGCAGTGACCATCTCCCCATTCTACTCACCCTCAATCGACCCGACCAGACCGTACGGGTACCGGTAAGGTGGGTTACCACCAACGCGAATTGGGCCCGCTTCCGAGTGCGTCGCATACTTCGAGTCCGTCGTTTAACGGCCGCAAGCACAAGCGTACCACAATCCTCCGCCTACCCCCGCGCCCGACGGGTTCCTTGGTGGACCCCGGAGTGCGCGGAGGCCGTGCGCGCCAAGAAGAAGGCAACTCGGCGCTTTTACCGGACGCGACTCCCCATCCATCGCACGGAGATGCAGCGGGTCAGGGCCATCGCCCGCCGCACAATGAAGACAGCGCGCCGAGCCTCTTGGCGTGCCTTTGTGTCCGGCATTACTGCCAACACACCTTCGGCTACCATCTGGAAGAAGGTGCGGGGCGTCGAGAGGCGACATGTCCCCTCCCGACCCCCGGTCCTCCGGACAAACGACGGACTCCTATGTGAGCCCAAGTCGGTGGCAGACCACCTTGCTTCTACCTTCGCCGCCGTTTCTTCCTCTGCAGCCAATCCCGTACCCGCCCCTGACGATAGCCCCTCCCCACCGTCCATAGACAGCACCTACAACCGATTGTTTACCATGCGTGAACTACAGACGGCACTGGCCTCTCGACGATCCCCTTGTCCCGGCCCGGACGGTATTCCGTACGGCATGATCCAACACCTCCACTCTACCTTACAAATTTTCCTGCTAGACCTATACAATCGCATATGGATAGAGGGTGCCTTCCCCTTTAGGTGGAAGGAGGCCCACGTCATCCCTATCCCCAAGCCCGGCAAAGATTCCCTGGACCCCACAAACTACAGACCAATCGCCCTGACATGTTGTGCCTGCAAGATCCTCGAAAAAATGGTCGCTACGCGATTATCGTTCGTCCTTGAACGTACCAATTCCTTCCCGTCTACCCAGTCCGGCTTCAGACAATTCCGCTCCACCACTGATCCCCTCCTGCTTCTCAGCCGAGACATACAGGATGCCTTCGACAATAGACAGTTCGTACTGTCAGTTTTCTTCGACATCCAGAAGGCCTATGACACCACCCGTCGAGCAATGATCCTCGGTCAGCTCCGACATCTGGCCTTGTCGGAGCCATGCCTACCTTCATCAGGGGCTTCCTTACTTCTCGGACCTTTAAAGTCCGGGTGGGCTGAGTCCTCTCTGACACCTTTGTGCAGGAGGACGGGGTCCCGCAGGGAAGCATCCTCAGTGTTCTCTGCTTCTCTGTCGTGATGAACACGGTCTCACAATGCCTTCCACCCACAATCCGCTCTTCCATCTACGCGGATGACCTTGCAATCTACTTCGCAGGGCGAACCGTCTGTCGTTCAACGGCAAATGCAGCTCGCCATCTACCGGGTGGAAAGGTGGGCGACGTCGGTGGGTTTCCGCCTTTCCATCCCTAAGTCCAAGTGTATGGTCTTCAGTAGAAGAAGACCCACAACCCTTCCTCTACCCTCTGTTACACTATACGGCAGTCCTCTTGAGGTGGTACCCTCCACGCGTTTCTGGGCATGACCCTGGACCGACGGCTCAATTGGGTTCCCCATCTCAAGCACCTAAAGCAATCCCTTCGACGCCCCCTCGCTCTCCTGGATCACCTCTCTCACACCACATGGGGTGCAGATCGACGCTCTCTTCTTCGCCTTTATACTTCCATAGTACAGTCGAAGCTGGACTATGGTAGCGCAGTTTATGGTTCAGCCTCCAACGCCCGCCTCCGTATCCTGGACCCGGTACTTAATAGAGGCCTCCGCCTCGCCACCGGTGCTTTCCGCTCCTCCCCAGCCTCCAGCCTCCATGTGGAATGTGATCATCTCCCTCTCGCCCTCCGACGGGGTCTAATCCTCATGCGGACATACCTCCGTGCACAGAGGCTACCTTCTTCGCTTCTGGGCACGGCGGTTTTAGAACTACCACCTCAGGGACGGAGCTGGCACTTCACTGAAGCGGTCCGCTCTTTCCTTGATCTTTTCAACATGCCCGCCCCCTCAGTTATCCCCATTTCATTCAGCATCTACCCCCCTGGATCCTAACCCCTATCAAGTTCTGCAAAGATCTGTGTTCCCTACCGAAGACTACCACGAGCGCCATGATATACAGGTCACTTTCCGCGAACACGCAACCCAACACCCGGACGCAATCGCCATTTACACGGATGGTTCCCGCTCGGAAGCTGGTGTGGCCTCCTCAGCGGTGATTCTGTCCCAGCCACTCCCGCGCGGCCTGCCCCGCGAGGCCTCCGTTTTTTCGGCGGAACTTTTCGCCATAACGGAAGCCTTCGATATTGTGCGCACCCACTCTGCCAGCTCTTTTGTCATTTATTCGGATTCCCAAAGTGCACTTCTCTCCCTAGAAAGATTTAACTCCCATCACCCGCTCGTCTGTACCATCCAGCAGACCTTCCACTTTTTAACGATCTTCCAACATAAGACAATCGCATTCTGTTGGGTCCCGGCTCATGTCGGCATCCAGGGTAACGAGGCGGCGGACCGCACAGCAAAGACGGCCTGCTTGCTGCCGGCCTCCTCCCGACCCCTCCCCTTCTCCGACTTCTTCCCGGCTTTCGCTCCCACTTCCGCTCCATATGGCAGCGGGAATGGGACCAGGCCACACAAAATAAACTCCACACGATCAAACCGCAAATAGGACACTGGGCTTCTTCATTCCACCGGTCCCGCCATAAAGAAGTAATCCTAGCCCGTCTCCGCATAGGTCACACCCGCATCACCACGGACACCTTATGGCGAAATCGCCAGCCCCGCTTTGCTCTACCTGCCATACCCCTATCACTGTCTTACACCTTCTGGTGGAATGCTCAAAGTTGGCCGCTCTCCGTCGCAGGTGTTTCCCTCTCTCGGCCGAAAACCCATACCCAACTGCCTACGATCTATACTCGCCGACGGCCCACTTTTCAGCGGAAGCCGTTCTCCTCTTCCTTACTTACTCCCACCTGCTCCATCGTATCTGAAACCGTACCCCTCCTACCCATTATCCATCGACTGACCCTTACTCATTCCCCTAGTCTACCGCCCCTAGCACAGTGACATCACCCACTCACTGCCTCGCAGAGATATGTACCGTCTCTTTAGGTACGAATCGGCGGTAAATCTGGAAAAAAAATAAAAATAAAAAATATATATATATATATACACACACATATATATACATATATATATACTAGTGATGTAGCGGATGTCATTTTTTTCACATCCGCGGATGCGGATGAGGATGAGGACGTTTGATTTCAACATCCGCGGATGCGGATGTCTACATTTTCGTTATTTTTTAGGATATATTCGAGATTTGTTGTGTTTAACGTATATAATAAGTTATTATATAGAGAGAGCTGTAGCTATAATGTAGTATAATTGATTAATTGTACAATAATTGCTGTACTTTTCTCTGAACATAAAATAATATCAAGCATCTAACTAATATAGAAATCAATTAGTGAATTCGTCTGCAAATAAATTCGTTATATTTTGTTGAGTTTCAGCCACAATTAGAAACCATAATTGTGTTACCAGGATGCGGGACGTGAACTCAACTCAAATGCACCCCCACCGACCTCTTTCCCCAACCTCCACCCTTATAGAAAAAGATCTTTAATTAGCTTGATAACTATTTATATTAAGTTTAAAGTTTTATTAGGCATATTTATAAATGAGTAATTAAAATAAAGTAAACTAAGATGTTCATCGTTTAATGTTCAAACTTAATTATAGGAAGGTTATGCTTAAGGAACATTAATTTTCTGCCTTTTCTGCTGCCAGTCTGTTTCTCTTTTCATCATATATTAATCCAGCACTGCTAAATAATCTCTCGCTTGGTACGTTTGTTGGAGGACAGGCTAAATGTTTCCTTGCAAGTTTACTCAAGTATGGATAGATATTCTGCGTATTTTTCCACCAACTAATAGGATTGTCACATGCAGCCAGGCGTTTTTCTTGGTGATAGCTCTCGATCATTTTCACTACATCTTTTGACATCGCGTAGGTCTCGTCATTGCTGCTTGACTCAAGAAACTGAGAGACAGATTCTGTGATAGATTTGCTTGTTGAAGGTGTTGGTTCTGTCACTGAAACTTTTATTCTTTCGGTGGGTGGCGAAGCGACAGATTCAAGAGATTGAAGCTCTTCAACTGCTTTGCCAAGTGATGATTTAACTCGTTCTAATGTACTAGGTGAAAATAACTTAGCTTTGTAACGTGGATCTAAGTAGGTTGCAAGAGAGTAACTTCATACAAGAACAGCCTCTCGTCTTGTCGCTTGCATCACTTTTGCGCACAATGAACTAGTTCTATTAATATAGTAGAATTTGATAATTTCCGCTTATTAATGACGTTTTATCTCAACGGTCCACATCCGCAGTCCAAAGTGCGGATGCGGACGCGGATGCGAGAAAATGTGCGGATGTTCCGCGGATGCGGATGTGACCTACATCACTAATATACACACATATATATATACATACATATATATACACACATATATATACATATATATATACACAATATACATATACAGTGTGTCCGTAAAGTCATGGTGGGATTTTAAATAGCTATATTATTGCAACGAAACATGATAATGAGATGAAAAAAGGGCAAATTGAAGAACAACTCTAAAAGAATAACTTTATTTAACGTAGTTCGATATGGGCTCCTCTGGTAGCCCTGCAGACATCTAGGCGGTGATGTGTGTCCGTAAAGTCATGGTGGATTTTAAATAGCTATATTATTGCAACGAAACATGATAATGAGATGAAACAATGCCAAATTTAAGAACAACTCTCAAAGTTGTATCTTGTAGTTAGTCTAGGCTAAGCTTAACCTTTATCTCGTAGTTAGTCTAGGCTGTCCACATGCCTATGTTGAACATGAGCGTAATAGCCCGAAAGTTAATGTGTGGTGTGCTCTAGCACGAGATCGAGTGATTGGCCCATTTTTCTTCGCGGAACCCACTGTGACGTCACACAACTACCTCGGTATGTTGGAACATTTTGCAGTACCCCAATTTATTGACAATAATGTCATCTTTCAGCAAGCTGGTGCTCCCCGCACTATGCCAACGTTGTTCGAGAATTCCTTAATGAAAAATTTCCACAGAGATGGATAGGAAGAGGAGGATGGAAGCCATGGCCTCCACGCTCTCCGGACTGACACCTTTGGACTTTATTTGTGGGGTTACGTCAAGCAAAGCGTGTACAGTGTACCCATTAGGGAATTCATCACTTGCACGAGCGATCACGGAAGCTAGATCGCATCTGTCACTCCTGATGTTCTTGGGCGTGTGTGGCTGGAATTGAATCACCGCCTAGATGTCTGCAGCACTACCAGAGGAGCCCATATCGAACTACGTTAAATAAAGTATTCTTTTAGAGTTCTTCAATTTGCCTTTTTTTCATCATTATCATGTTTCGTTGCAATAATATAGCTATTTAAAATCCCACCATGACTTACGGACACACTGTGTATATATACATGTTACCCCCCCCCCCCCCCCTTTATGGCCCTTTGTCGGTTCGGATTCGACGGGGGTTCTAGTTAGCAGGCAAGCAACGGATGTTTCTTCTTTATACTTTTTCTATAATTCTTTTCGGTCGCCTTAAATGGTGGGTCGCCACTCTGTTAAACCCTTGACTACAGACTCGCCAGACTGTTATGCCAATATCTTCTATGGTGCTTGGGTTGTCTTTCTCTCGCTTATTAATTCTCTTTTTTATAATTCTCTGATCCTTTCTCTTATACAAAATTATCGACTTTCTTTTATAACTTGTCGACTTGACTAAGTTCTGAAGAGAGCACGGCTCGAAGAAAAGATAAAAAACTTTCTCTTACATTTAGTTTACTTCTAAAAATGTACAGTTAGTTCTCTGAATTTACAAGGGTAGAGGTTGGACCTCTTTCGACCATGGCTCAGGCCGGAATCTAAAAATATTAAGAAGGCAAGGGGCCTCTGCCCCCTCCTAATGAGGTGCTAATATGAAGTCTAATGCAGAAGAGCCTTAAAATGAAGTGGCAAATGAAGAAGTGGTAGTCTGAAGTGGTCCTAATTTTACAAGTTCATGTATAATATAGCTTAAATGTTTGGGGGAGACAGTCGAAGGTTAAGTTTCCCCCCCCTTTTTTTTTTTAAACACATCAGATGTTTTTGAATGATCGCAAATAAGAATTTAAAAAATAAAAATAAAAACTAATTTGTATTTTTCGCCGAGTCTATATTTATGGAGGCGATATCATTTCGTAATAGTAGACAAGTACAAATTTAGTACATGACTGAGTACGTATTAATTTTGGTCCATTACAATTACGATTACAATTACCAATTAATTCATATTCACTTGTTTAATTACACTTCCATTTTGAAGTACATTCTTACATGATAAATTAAATCATTACATTTAATTACAGTTTCACTGAAGTACATTACAAGTTATTATTAATTACAGTGTTTTTATATATTTATATATGGTTATACTAGATGGTTATTAGTACAACACAAGTACATAAGACATGACACACATGATATAACATAATATGTTATAAATGTTATAAATTTGAAATCAGAGCGAACGGAGGTATTTTTTATCTTTGAGGCGCTCGATTCTATCGTCGTGAGTGGAATTTTATAACTTCTTAACTCAGCATTTTTGAGTTCAACTCGGGAGGTCATATAATTAAAAATAAAAATGAAAAAAATAATACGAGAACGTTTTTTCGCGTTCTCGAACGAACTGCGAAAGTTTTGCATTTCATGATTGACACGAGTAAACATAGACTGATAATAAATGCAAAAAAACTTCACTTTTTTCTACGTGAAGGTCAAAATATGAAAATAAAAACCCACTCTAATAGACAGAGTTTATTTCCACGACAGTTTCGACGCCCACTGGCATCCTCGGGTGGATACAGAAACACGAATGAACCAAAACAAGAGGGAAAAGCAGTCCAGGGACCGACGTTAAGAAATTCGCACCTAGGTTAGATCCCATTCTCCCGACACCGGAAGGGCATTTTCATTAAGTACATTCCGCGCAAATTTTTAAAACTATCTTCCTCTTCTAAACATACAGATTCTATTATATTTTTTACATAATTATTACATTTATTATTAAATTTATTACATTTAATATTGCATAATTATTATTACAGAAATTATAAATTTATTAATACATTAGTTATTACATTATTGTTTATTATACAGAACTTATAAACCGAAAAAAACGAATGAAAAAAGCCGATTAGGAAACAATCCAGAAACCAATGAGAAATTCGCACCTAGGTTAGATACCGTTCTCCCGACACTGGAAGGGCATTTTATTACAGGGTCCGCTTACAAGTACATTCCCACAAATTAAAACTATCCTCTTGTTCTATACATACAGATTCTAATATTTTGACATAATTACTGCATTTATTATTACATTTACATTTTTTAACATTATTATTATTACCTTTACCCTAATTATTAAATTTATAATATTACCTTTATTATTACATCTGTTGCATTTATATTTATTTCCACATTTATTACTTCCATTATTACATTTACTAAAGGCGAGTAAGGAAACATTCCAATCCAGAGACATTTAAGAAATTCACACTTAGGTTCGAACACGTTCCCACGACTCCGTAAGGGATTTTTTGACCAAGAATCTCATTAAAGGGTCTAACTTATAAGTACCTTCGCACAAATTAAAATTATCTACTTTTCTATACACAGATTCTATATTTTTTTTCTTTTGACATAATTAACATTTATAAAGTACCTTACTTGATTCCCAATCTATAGCATGATTATTTTGGCTGGCGTGATAAAAAATGGCATTATTAGTATTACAACTTCTGAAGGCATATTTGTGTTCTTTAATACGGGTTTCAATATTTCTTCCAGTTTCACCCACGTATACTAAATCACAACTTTACAGGGAATGCTGTAGACGCAGGCTTGTTCCTCTTTTGCCACGTTATTCCTAACCAATTTACTTTTCACGGTAGACGAATATTTGAACGCCAAAGCAAACTAAAATCTTTCGTCAACGGTTTACTCTCTAAGCCGGCAACGTAAGGCAAACTCACATATTGTTTTTGGTTAACTGAGGTTCCCGAGGGGCATAAAAAGATTTTCTGGCTTAAAATACGCCTTTCTGATAAACCACTCGGGATATTTAAATCCTTAAAAATGTTCCAAATCTTTGAATTTCCGGGTCCAGCAAATGTGGGCTACAAATCCTGAGTGCTCTTAGAAAACTGGAAGAAATAATTGAGATTTTAACCCCTTCATCATGATATGAAAAATAATGAATGTACGAATTACAATGAGTAGGTTTTCTATAGATCGTGAAATTGGGCTTTCCGCTTTCGTTAATGACCAAAACATCTAGAAAAGGTAATGATTGTTGTCGTTCTCCCATTCATATTTAAATTTAATAGAGGGAACAAGATTATTTAATGACTGAAAGAAAGTGTCAAAGTTGTTCCAGTGGTCAGGCCAAAATGAGAAAATATCATCTACATAACGAAACCAAATTAGATTCCTGGGACATATTGTTTGCAACAATTCCGACTCATAGTATTCCATGTATAATGTACTCAGTATTGGGGATAAAGGAGACCCCATTCCCATACCAAAACGTTGCAAATAAAATTCTTCACCGAAGGAGAAGGCATTATTGGTGACACAGAGTTTTATCATTTCTAAAAATACAGATGTGGGCATGCCTAGTTCTACGTTACATGTTGGCAATTTTTCTATCTAAAAAACTAAGTACATCATCAATGGGAACTTTCGTAAACAAGGACTCAACGTCAAAACTGATCATTCTTCCCCGTTTTAAATCTAAGGACATAACTTTGTTAATAAAGTCACAGGAATTAGTGATGTGCGAGCCTGAAAATTTACCAACTAATGGGGATAATTTATCTGCAAGAAATTTAGATAACCTGTAACTAAAGGAACCCCTGTGTGAAATAATGGGACGGAGTGGTATATTAATCTTATGGGTTTTGGGTAGGCCGTAAATGTGGGGGAGTTTGGGGTTAATCTGTAGAAATCTTTTAGGATCAATCGCCGGGACATCTTTTAATAAGTTCCTGATGGTTTTGTTGAATTCGGCAGAAAGACGCTTTAGGGGGGACGATCTCACTTTAGCGTAGGTGAATTCATCACTAAGTAACGCTTCCATTTTTTGTTTATAATCACACTTGTCTAAAATAACCACAGTGTTACTTTTGTCCGCTTTAGTGACAAATATTGCTTCATTCTTCCTGAGCTTGTCTAAAGCTAACCGGAATCTTTTGGGAATAGAGTCCAATGAGTTGAAATGTTCCAGAAACTTGCTCAGAATCAAACCATTTAAACACGGAATATCCGCCCTGGAATTAACTACGGAAGACACAAAATCTAAAACAATGTTTTTATCGGGTTTAAGGGCAAACGACAGCCCTAAATTAAGAACTTCCTTTTCGGATTTGGATAAGACGTATGTCGATAAATTTAAAACGGAACCTTCCACCGCACACTTTGACCAAGCACTTTCATCACATAAATATGTGAGTTTGCCTTACGTTGCCGGCTTAGAAAGAGTAAAACCGTTGACGAAAGATTTTAAGTTTGCTTTGGCGTTCAAATATTCGTCTACCGTGAAAAGTAAATTGGTTAGGAATAACGTGGCAAAAGAGGAACAAGCCTGCGTCTACAGCATTCCCTGTAAAAGTTGTGATTTAGTATACGTGGGTGAAACTGGAAGAAATATTGAAACCCGTATTAAAGAACACAAATATGCCTTCAGAAGTTGTAATACTAATAATGCCATTTTTTATCACGCCAGCCAAAATAATCATGCTATAGATTGGGAATCAAGTAAGGTACTTTATAAATGTAATAATTATGTCAAAAGAAAAAAATAATAGAATCTGTGTGTATAGAAAAAGTAGATAATTTTAATTTGTGCGAAGGTACTTATAAGTTAGACCCTTTAATGAGATTCTTGGTCAAAAAATCCCTTACGGAGTCGTGGGAACGTGTTCGAACCTAAGTGTGAATTTCTTAAATGTCTCTGGATTGGAATGTTTCCTTACTCGCCTTTAGTAAATGTAATAATGGAAGTAATAAATGTGGAAATAAATATAAATGCAACAGATGTAATAATAAAGGTAATATTATAAATTTAATAATTAGGGTAAAGGTAATAATAATAAATGTTAAAAAATGTAAATGTAATAATAAATGCAGTAATTATGTCAAAATATTAGAATCTGTATGTATAGAACAAGAGGATAGTTTTAATTTGTGGGAATGTACTTGTAAGCGGACCCTGTAATAAAATGCCCTTCCAGTGTCGGGAGAACGGTATCTAACCTAGGTGCGAATTTCTCATTGGTTTCTGGATTGTTTCCTAATCGGCTTTTTTCATTCGTTTTTCGGTTTATAAGTTCTGTATAATAAACAATAATGTAATAACTAATGTATTAATAAATTTATAATTTCTGTAATAAATAATTATGCAATATTAAATGTAATAAATTTAATAATAAATGTAATAATTATGTAAAAAATATAATAGAATCTGTATGTTTAGAAGAGGAAGATAGTTTTAAAAATTTGCGCGAATGTACTTAATGAAAATGCCCTTCCGGTGTCGGGAGAATGGGATCTAACCTAGGTGCGAATTTCTTAACGGTCGGTCCCTGGACTGCTTTTCCCTCTTGTTTTGGTTCATTCGTGTTTCTGTATCCACCCGAGGAGGATGCCAGTGGGCGTCGAAACTGTCGTGGAAATAAACTTTGTCTATTAGAGTGGGTTTTTATTTTCATAGACTGATAAGTTGATAGGGCATAAGTAGACAATAGGTAGATGAATGAATAAGTAATAAAATTAATAAAGGATAGCGGTCAAGAAAGAACATGAATGTAAGAATGAGTATGGTTGAATAATAATTATATTTATACTACATAACATATAAATAATGACTTCTATAGTGTTTAGTCCTTAGGGAAATAAATGACGGGAAAATGTGACGTCATAGTTATTGAATTTTTACATATAATTAGGAAGATTTACAAGAACGAATTAGAGACAAAGAGTGGGAAACGTAAAGAGAATAAAGTTATTTTATGACGTCATAGTGTATAAGTCATTATTAGAAAAGATGAATTAGAGACAAAGAGTGGGTAGTAATGACTAAGAAGTACAACTACGGGTTCCAATCCTGTTACATGCAATGTGTATGCATAATCTAGGGCCGAGGGTGAGATGCAAGACAATTCA
Source organism: Bathynomus jamesi (assembly GCA_023014485.1). NCBI lineage: Eukaryota > Metazoa > Arthropoda > Malacostraca > Isopoda > Cirolanidae > Bathynomus > Bathynomus jamesi. The sequence goes on from JAJOZX010007927.1 coordinate 36,373, forward strand.
TAATTAATTATAATAACTTTTATAACAAATGGAAAATGGATAATGGATACGACTAAACCATAGAAAGGGTAGATCGTAGGGTTGTGACACGAACAAAAATAGGAAGCTACAAGTAAAATTATTATCCAAACTCGCGTTAAGCGATTTTGGTTCTTATGTAAAAATGGACATTCGAACATAAAACTATTCGAACATAAGTTCTGCATGAAGACAATGAATCCATATAATGATGGTGTAGGAATTGTTCACTTTTTACATTACTCTCCCCTTTTAAAAATGATATTTATACAATAATTTAATAGGGTACCATTAATACAATACAATGAGAAAATAACATCGTAACAGGGTACCATTAGTTACAATACAAATTTTATACAGAACGATTTCGCGTGGTCGAGTACAATGCAGAGTATCCAAATTTTTAAAATGACACTTGCTTACAAAATATAAAAAAATCAGATTAATACTTTAGTTTAGACAAACATTTAATAGGATTAATACATTAATTTAGACAACCAATTAAGTTAGACAAACAATGATATGGTTAAAATTTTTTACAAAATTTTCTTTTTTTCTGTGGGATAAATTATGTACATAATGAATAGGTAAAAGGGAAAAATGCAAATCGTACAATCTATAAACTAATTTTTATTGACTAGTGTAGGTAAAAATAGAATTACGTAATGGATGATGTATAGACCTGTGGTCTAGTGTGTATTTTTGTGTACTAGGTATAAAGTGTGTAGCTGATAATTTCGAGAGACAGATTGGCTGAGAGGATTGTTAAATTAACTGTATAAATGCATGAGCGAGAATTTATATAAAGTAAGCAATAATTATTATGTATTATGATGATAATGTTTGCATACGCGTTTTAATGCAAAAGTGACTGGAGGGACGGAACGTAAATGAATTCGAATGTGTCAAAAGTAATAAAATTCAATTAGGATTATAGATTTTACATAATTAATCAGTTACACGTATAAGGTAATTAAGAAAACGAACTTAGAGGGCCTTACAGTTAATGAAAGTAGATCTCACGGTTTTAAAATTGAATTTTGACACAATTAATTTTCGACTACTAAAATTCATAGCCATATACTGTAGTAGTATGTCAATTTGGCTATAATTTTCGTTTGATACCTTACAAATGGTACAATAACAATTTAAGGACAGTTACTCACGATTAATTGAACAAAATAAAAATAAAAATAAAAATTAAAAAGAGATCAATTATGCATTTCAACGAGCTAACATAATTTTATAATATTCTAAAAAACTAAAAGTAAATCGAGCCATAGATGAGTTTCGACTAAGAATAAAAAAGTTATTGAAATGGAAGGGAAGCATTTCGAACAATCTTTTCTTTTAATAATTTCAATTGAATTTTACATTAAAAATTATTTTTATATAATAAAAAAAAATATATTAAAAAGGTTTAATAATTTTTGCCTGTTAAGTAGAAAAATTATACTCTTTCGTTGAATGTTGATAGAATTTGAATTATTTGATATTTTGGTCTGAAAACTTGTTTGCATATGATAAATAGATATGTTTTATTGTGTAGAAGTTTTATTAAAATTAAATGACTGAAATTTAGGGTATGTGCGGTCATACGGGTAAATTTCCCGATCGTACAGAGCAGGATAAATTAGGTACATGATCGATTAATTGTTACGCTATTTCTGCATCATATAATCAAAATAATTATAAAACTCGTTAAAAACTTTTGTAAAAACGGTTTTGTTACAATTAATGAATTACATAACTATATATTTATATACATAACAATGCATGAAAAGGGAAAGACAAATCAGTGAATTTCCGTCTTACAAACAAAGAAAAGGTTAAACCAAAGACGCAAATCGGTCAATTCAGGTTGAATTTAATTCTCTTTTACAACACAAAAAAAGGTTGAATTAAATTCTTAAATTACATTTTCTTAAATTAAATTCTCTTAAATTAAATTCTCTTAAATTACAAAGAAAAAGTTGAATTCAATTGACTGCATTGAAAACTGACTTCAAATAAAACTCTGACTTGAACTCGATCAAGTATTTCTATAAATCTCTGGGGCGGTTGCCCGTCTTGGCGCAACCTTCTGACTTCAAAAAAATGACTTCAAAAAAATGACTTGGGACTTGAAATAACTAACTTTTTTTCAAAACTAACTTTTTTTCAAAACTAACTTTTTTTCAAAACTAACTTTTTTTCAAAACTAACTTCTGTAATCTCTGGGGCGGTTGTCCCACTTGGATGCAACCTATTGAAACTGTCTGAATACTGAAAATGGAACTTGAAACTGCTTCAAGTAACTATAAACTCTCTCTAAACTCTCTCTTAATTTGCAAGTCAATTCAATTCAGTAATTGAAAAAAAATTTGCAAACAAAAAATAAAAAAAATGTAAATTTTTCATTCTAATGTACGGGAAGGTACGATACTATTATGTTTGATACATAAAATAAAATTATTCTATACTGAATATAACAGTGAAAATAACTCTTGAAATTAACTCTCTTTGAAATTAACTTCTCTTGAAATTAACTTCTCTTGAAATTAACTTCTCTTGAAATTAACTTCTCTTGAAATTAACTTCTCTTGAAATTAACTTCTCTTGAAATTAACTTCTCTTGAAATTAACTTCTCTTGAAATTAACTTCTCTTGAAATTAACTTCTCTTGAAATTAACTTCTCTTGAAATTAACTTCTCTTGAAATTAACTTCTCTTGAAATTAACTTCTCTTGAAATTAACTTCTCTTGAAATTAACTTCTCTTGAAATTAACTTCTCTTGAAATTAACTTCTCTTGAAATTAACTTCTCTTGAAATTAACTTCTCTTGAAATTAACTTCTCTTGAAATTAACTTCTCTTGAAATTAACTTCTCTTGAAATTAACTTCTCTTGAAATTAACTTCTCTTGAAATTAACTTCTCTTGAAATTAGTTTCAATAAAAAAAAGTGTATCACTGGTGTCTGAAGTGTTCATTGTGTTTCTTGTTAATTCTGACTTAATATTCATTATTAACTGTTAATAATAGTGACTTTTCAATGTTTATAAATTACTTAAAACAAAATGTACTTAACAAAATTTTCTATGGGGAAATCCTTGAGACGTGTCCTGAAGACGTCTTGCTGGCTACTTGTTCCTGGATGAAAACTAGGCGTGAAGAACTTGGAGTCGTGACGCACCGGTTCAAGGGTGGATGTTACGAACTAGAAGTCGTGACACGCCGGTCAACTGGTTTTATCCTGATGCAGGGTAATTTCTATCTTGGCCAAAGAGTGGCCTCTTCTTAAAATCTTCTTCTTTAAATAATCTTGTTATCCTGGTGCAGGGTAATTTCTATCTTGGCCAAAGAGTGGCCTCTTCTTAAAATCTTCTTCTTCTTAAAATAATCTTGTTATCCTGGTGCAGGGTAATTTCTATCTTGGCCAAAGAGTGGCCTCTTCTTAAAATCTTCTTCTAATCCTGGCAAGGGTCTGGGGTGTCTCGTATAGACGAGGCGTTCTTGTTAAGGGGCAAGGGGCCTCTGCCCCCTCCCCGCAGCGAGGCTGCAGTCCAAAGAAGTCTCGTAATGAAGTTCTCTGATGAAGTCTTAAACGAAGTGGCAGAAGAAGAAGTGGT
>JAJOZX010007927.1:45000-152500 GCA_023014485.1 Bathynomus jamesi
TGCGGCCGCATCACACTCGGCAAGTCCATACAGGAGATGCATGTCTGCCATTTCTCTGTTTGAATAAGCCTCCATTCTCACTTCAAATGCACACTATCACTGAATAGCACAAAAACTTTTAAGGTTTTGTTTTCACAAGACTGCACTTATTCACGGTAAGAAGTTTCGAATACGAACAGTGAAACACCGCGATGCACCTCTGACTGACTGATGGCTCTACACTCAACGATATTGAAACATGTCAGAAAGTACGAAACATTACAATCGGCAAGGCCATACACGAAATAAGTCTCGTACACACCCACAAACATTGTCGGCAAGCAGTGTTTGTAAATAGTTTGCGGAAAGAATTGCTGGAACACAAAACGGACTGTAACTCGGAAACAAAGCGATTTCGGGCATATGTTTATATAAACTTTTTTCGTTGTTTTCAGGTCTTGAATCAATCCTGAAAGTGCGTCCCACATGTTATGAAACACCCTGTATATATAAAGTACTTTCAGCATTTTCTTTTTATCTAAAACCGAGAGTACATTCAGTATCGAGTGAAATTCCTGGCGTGACATACCACAAAATATCCAATTTTCGGACAAGAAACTTGAATAGTAACATAAATCAAACATTAACAGTCAAATTTATTAAAATTTCGGCATCAGCTAAAAGCTAGCCTCTCACTTTCTTAAGTTTTGGTGGGCAACGCAAGATGAATGGGATCGAAACTTCAATTAATCAATTTTCATTTCTCAACAATGAATTACTTATCTTTACAGGTTTTGGTTCTTCTTGTTCAAACAATTGGTAGACCAAATTGATATGAACAGCATATCTTTTTCACACACTTCACTGTCATACGGATAAGAGAATTATGACATCATGGGGGATATATTCATGATTAATCTAGGCAGTTATGTGGAATGTGTTGAATTTGTTTTGGCTTTTAAATTTAATCTCAACTTGGGATAAAAATTCCATCATTATTTGAATTCCAACAGTAGTCTGGATCTTTTCAAAGTTTTCAGTTTTAAATTAAAAAATCTTTGAAAAAAGTTATTTCCAACATAATTTTTTTTTTTTAATCTGTTGCAACCTTCCAATATGGACATGAAATAAAAGCACGTTTACAAAATCAATCTTTATTGCAGTACAAAATTTCGTTAAACAATGGAATTAAGCTGGGCAGTTGTACGTTAAAGACTGGGCCAATCCTTCCACTGAAAATGTATAAGAAGCTTTAAGTAAAATGAGTGATGACTTAATGTTCTTAACTTAATTTCCTACTTTATTAAGTATTTCTAAGCACACTTCTATACTCTTATGTATACCGATGAGGTTCTATAATTTGGTGTTTAAAGAAATTAGTATCTTAACTATTCCAGAGGGTGGAAATGTTTTAACTAAATGTCAACCACGTTAAACCTGGGTTAAAAGACGAAGTGGGTGATCAAAAACAAACTATTCTAGAGTTCAGAGATTCTGGGAACAGAAAGACACTAAAATTTAATTTCTATGTAGCTGCACATGAATGTTGTCAGTGTGTAACATCGCTGACAAAACAATGACTCGAAACACAACTTCAATAACCAATTGGATATCCTATAGAAAAACATTTTAATGTTCCCTTTATGGTCACATAAGTATAAAGTGAGTACCATTTCCAGTAAGATACTCTAGCAGACAACGAAATCAAAGAATAGTGTAGTGGGTTAGGGATAAATGTAGGTGATGATTATACTGTTACGGCTTTCGAGGAGCAATCAATGAGTGACTTAAAAGTTATTTGTCCAATAGATATAATTTTGTACCAGTAAATAAGGTTTGCTCAACTAAAGCGCTTGTCAAACATAGTGTGCCACAGGGCTGTTCTGGGTCCACTGTTATTTTTATTACGAGGGCCACTCAATATATTTTGCCCCACCTTTTTCTTTTTCTTTCCAAGTTTCCTTGTAAGTTCCAGAAATTTTGTACACAAGTAGTTACATACCTTTTTTACAAATTTTTATTTTTCCAGTCTCCATCCTTTTCTACGGCTTTCCTCCACCTCGAAACAAGGGCCTTTATTCCTTGTTGGTAAAAGTCCGCTGGAGTCACCTCTTAACCTCCTCAACCACCTCATCGTCACTCTGAAACTTTCTCCCACGAATAGCATCCTTCACTGGCCCAAACCAATGGAAGTCTGAAGGTGCCAGATCCGGGCTGTATGGAGGGTGGGGTAAGACAGTCAAGCGCATTTTTGTGATGGCCTCTCTTGTTTGCAAACTGTTGTTATCGTGAAAAGGACGTCTTCCAGTTTTCTCTCCAGTCGAACTCGCTTTATACGTATCTGGAGTCTCTGTAGGGTAGCAATATATGCCTCCGAGTTGATTGTTTGCCCTTTCTTCATAATGTCCACCAGAATCACCCCTTTCGTGTCCGAGAAGATGGTGGCCATAACTTTCCTTGCAGAGGGAGCCATTTTGAACTTTTTCTTGCGTTAGGAGTGTGCGTGATGCCACCCTGGATTGGCGTTTTGTTTCAGGTTCAAAGTGGTGTACCCAAGTCTCATCCCCAATCACAAATCGTGAAAGGAAAGGAAGTCATCCCCTTCTGTCTCGTATCGAACCAACGACTCAGAAGCAATTTCTTTTCTTTGGGCTTTGTGATCTTCAGTCAGTTCGCGAGGAACAAACCGTGAACACACTTTTAAGTATCCCAGTTACTGAATTATCGTATTCACACTTCCTTCACTAATTCCTAGCTCCAGTGATAGCTCCTTGTATGTGACGCGCCGATGCCGGGCGACGATGCGTGGCTGGCTCTCCCTCTCTCCGATGATCTCACACGTTTAGACCAGCATCCAACTGTGCTTCGATCAACAGCAGCATCTCCGTAAACGTTTTGTAGATGTTTGTGAATATTTTCAACTGTTTCCTTCTCTGCGGTTAAGAACTCGATAACAGCTCTCTGTTTACGATGCACATCACTGTCAGACGCCATTTTCGAAACTGCGTTAACCATCGGTTTTATACAAAGCCGTTTAAAAGCGGTTTTATACAAGGAAATGAGGTTCAAACTGGAAAAATCCGGTTATGTGAAGCGCAGAAAGTTCAAACTTACTACCCAAAACACATTTCAGCCCCATGGCCTATTATTTAGCTAAGAAAAAAGGGTGGGGCAAAATATATTGAGTGCCCCTAGTATATATATATGACCTTCCACGTTCATCTGATATACTAAACTTCATAATGTTTGCAGATGATACAAACTTGTCTTTTTCTTGCAAAGATGTTAATTCAGCTAAGAATAAATTTCATTCAGAATTTATCAATGTAATGAAATGGTTGACCACCAATAAACTCTTCCTAAATACCAGTAAAACAAATTTCATGATTTTTACTAATAAAAGAAATGTGTATCTTGATGAAAATGTTACTGAAATCGCTGTAAAGGAGTGTACTTTAACAAAATTTCTTGGTATAGTGTTAGATAAGAATTTTCAATGGAGTGGATCATGTAAATTATATCGCGAAAAAGATTTCAAGGAGCGTTGCTAATGTTTAAACTTAGAAATGTAGTCTCTAAACAGATTTTATCGACTCTTATCATACTCTTGTTCTTCCTTATATAACGTACTGCACCCTTGTTTGAGGAAACTCCGCTAACACCACCTACAGATACCCATCAATCTGGTACTGTTATAATGTTATTAAAATTTAATATGCATCAAAACAGTGTATTTTCATTCATAAACCGCCTATACATGCATTTATATATATAACACACACACACCAGGTTTTTGCTCTATCTTTGTTATAACAAAATAGTATCTGAATCTATGTTCAATATTACATGTAAATAAATAAATAAATTAATCAATGAATCAATTTGGAATTTGCTGAGGGTGCAAATGCTTACCAACGGCTCTGTTTTAACACATTGTTCAGGATGACAGGTTTGCCAATATCATGAACACTGTCATCACGTCCGAAAGTTTTTTTTTTAGTTTTTACAAGACGATTTTTTATTCATTTCATTGACATTCTCCTTGTTAATATAGATCTCCTCCTTGAATTTATATTTAATTATTCATTATGTTTCCTTAGTAATATGTAAATCAGAGTGATGAATGGAAATAATTATGTTCTAAGGACATTTGACAATGAGTCAACCAACCAATCAGCGCTCGCTCACTCCAAGATCCATTCATAAAATGTTACAAACATTTGCAGTACAAAACAAATATATGCCAAGTGTCGCTATCTGTTCTCAAGAGTATCCCACGAATAATGAGCGCAACTGTACATTACTATTGTTTATTCATTTCTCGTGTGTAATCTAGGATTAAAGACATTTGTGATTGTTCAGTTCTCGTCTCTCACGTATAATATTGATTTTTTTGTCATTTGTCACGTCGATAATGATAATTTAAGATTAATACATACCTTAACTATTAATAATACTTATTTATTATTTATTTATTATTATTAATAATAACTACGTTTTATTTTTAGTAAGAGCTCAGTAAAGCCTAAAGCTTAAGGAACAAATAAAATAAAATAAATAGTCCAGCTTCACAATTATTTATGTCATTGTAAATTGTAAGATTAGAAGGTCTCAGACACTTTGTGATTATAGTTGCATACAAAATTGGCTGATATAAAATTTAACAAAGAAAATTAAGTTTCAAGAAAAAACTGAAAATTACCACTTTTTTTTTTTCATAATTTTTTTCTGCAACTGCAAATCCAATAAGCGAAAAGAAACCCACCAATAAATAACGAATATTACTTCTCTTCGCTATCCACTTTCTCCTTAATTTCGGCCAACGAGGTTCTGTTCCCTTTAAATCTCTACTAAACCTAACTTTAATCTAACCTTCCTTGACCCATTTGCTTTGTATCACTCCTAAACATCCTTACCCAACGGACAAAAGCGAGTATGAGCGAGAGTGGAAAGGAAGTTTGCCATGAATCTGTGGCACGTGGAATACTGATCTTCCAAAGAGTCCAATTCCTTTTCAGTAATTCTGTCTGGAGACCCTGTCCAAAGTTCACGGACTTTCTCGACAGTAGAAAATACCTGAATTTTTGGTAGCATAAATAATAAAGCAGTTAGTTCACTACATATAATATTACTACTTTTTGTCGGTTAAAGTTTATAAGAGATACTGCCATAGAAAGAAATTTCAAAAACACGAGTTGAGTTACCTGTGAAAGAGCAGTTTGGATTGGAGAACGTTTCTCCTCATTTAAAAGACACTGATGGCAGACGTTATTCAGTAATTTCTCATGCTCTGAAAAAGCCAATAAAAACTTATTTTCTCTTGCATCACTTAAATGTGTAACGTGTAACTTGAAACTTGAATGGGGAAGCAACTATTGTTGTCTATTAAGAGATCTTAAAAAAAAAAATTTAAATCCCTATATCAGGGTTCTTTTTTTCAACTTTCCCCAAAAACGTTTGTTCTATCGCGATGAAGCGGCGGGCCGACCACCCCTCTTTAATCGACTCTGGCTAAGGTAGCCTAGACTCGGGGCCCCTACCCGCCCTCCACTTCTTTGGAGGATATGCGGCATCAATGTTATCTTTTTACCTCCCTACACAAATATCCTTTAATTTTAGTCATTTCTCTTCCTTCCTCCAGAACACCCTACTCCGAAAATTACCCTTATAGTCCGGTTGCACGGGGTGGGAACCCTGCATTGTTTGTTATAAAGCAAATCTTGACATATTTTGAAAGCTTATACCACCCCATTCAAGAATCCACCGGGTGTACACTTGACCCCCGCTTGGCTTTTTCAATATGGCCGCCATTTTCCAAGATGGCTGGCGAAACTGAAAAATCCCATATCCTGGTCAATAGGCCGGGTCGAATTTCTGGGGGCAGATCGGGCACTATGTGGGGGCTTATGAGTTGGGGTCCTGACCAACATACTCCAAAAGAAAGTTTATGCTCCCACCCCGTACCACTAGCATACTCCCTCCTATTTTTGGCTCTGCCCCAAAAATGAACATAGTCTCAAATGAAAATGGAGACCATTTAGAGCATCTTCTCATAGATATGACCCCCCCCCCCCTTAAAATTGCATAATATATCTCGTGTGCAATTTTCAGGCAATTACCTAAAAAATTTGGATTTCTCAAAATTTTCACCACGCGTATTTTCTCAAAATGTTTGCTATATCAGAAAATTGATGTTTATGTGTAATCAAATTACTGAGCTGTGTGTTGAATTTCAAATTCAATAACAATAAATTTCATGTTCTAATATATTTTTACAGGAATTATAAGAATTTATGCTCTTTAGATTTACTTATGATCCATGCATGATTCTATAAAAGCTGGATTTTTAATTTTTTAAAAAGGTTGAAAAAATGTCAACCAGAAACAAATCTTCGAATGCAGCTTTTGGTTTTGCCACTGAATTCCGCCGATCAATGATTCCTACAAAGGCAGATGTTGTCAGACACTTTCTTCATTCAAAAGAGAGAAAAAATCAAGTCAAGGGGATCAGCAACTGCGAACGATTGCTACAATATAGTTACCAAAGATCTTCAAGATATTTGGGCCATGTTCTCTTTCCCTGTCATTCAAGAAAGATCTGTTTCTTCTGCAGTGGAAAGATTAATCAGATCAGCTCTTTCCTTGAACAAGGTTCCTCTACGTCAAAGGAATGAAAATTTTGCTAAAAAACTTGCTTCATATGATGAAATGTTTGACATTTGTACTTGCAAATGATAAAGGAATAGAAAGGCCGTTTTGTCGATGCGAGGTAAAAATCCCAATGGTAGAGTGGGAGTCATTTGTAGGCCAAAAGCAAAGAATAAATCAATTAGGGCCATTTGATCGTGAAGCTGCCGCTGTCCAGAGACGATCCCTCTCAAGAGCAAGAGAAGAACAAGAGAGGCAACAAAGGTCACAAGTGGAAATGGCAGAGGCTATGGAAGTTGTACCATCTTCTTCAGTAGATGACTTTAGCGAAGATATAGAAGACAGTGACAATGAGCTAGAATTCGTGCCCGATGTGGAATTGATTGAAAATGATCAAAATAGTTATTCATACAATGAATTACCATTGGTGGCAGACCGTTACCGTGAGTCCGAGAGCTACAGCAGCTATTGTTAATGCTGCATTGAAAGATATGGGAATAATCGATCAATCTAACATGGTTGATAGGAAGAAAATAGAGAGAGAGGGAATTCGTGTAGGCAAGAAAAATATTGTTAGATCTAGATGTGAAAATGTGAATATTGAATGTATAGGGTTTGATGGAAGAAAGGATACGTTAACCAAGCATGGAAAAGAGAGAGAACAACATTATGTGCTGATCAAAGACCCTGGAGGTATCTATGTAGACCATCTCTGCCCTGACGCAGGAAATGCTCGGTGTATAGCTGATGAAATTATAACGTTCTTAATTGATTCAGCGAACATCGACACTCTCAATGCTCTGCTATGCGACGGTACTGCTGTCAATACTGGTCGAATTGCTGGTACCATAAAATTGATTGAAATTTTTTTGCAGAGATCAGTTCAATGGCTCGTCTCTCTTTAACACATGAATGAACTCCCCTTCAGACACATATTTGAAACCATAGAACCTTTAAAGGTTCAATTGGAGCCAAATTGAAATGTGATTTAACCATTTTAGACTTAGTGGCATTTTCACCAGTTCAGGGCAACGTCCAAGATATACCACCGAATGTCGTGAAAGAGTTGAGCAGTGATCAAAAGTATCTCTATGATATGTGCCTAGCAGTGCAATCTGGATGGGTATCTGAAAGTCTAGCCCGCAGGTCTCCAGGTGCCATTCATCATGCTCGCTGGATTACCCGAGCAAACCGGATTCTTCGTTTATATGTATCGACTTTGCATCCCGAACAAAATCTGAAAGAACTGGTAACCATCGTCATGAAATCATATGCTCCTGGATGGTTTCGTATCAAATCCAATCCTAAAGCTACTGACGGAGCACGGAATTTTTTTCATTTGATTGTCTTGATGCGAGGATTGGAAGAAAAACATCGCATTATTATGGAACCGGTGTTCCGGAATAATGCCTATTTTGCCAATCCCGAAGCTATCCTACTGTCAATGCTTACTGATAGCAGACATGTCAGAGAAGATGCTCTTCAGAAGATACTTCTCAGTCGGACACGTTTCAGTGGCACACGAAATTTTGAGCTTCCTAAATCTCTAAATTTCGATTCCAAAGACTACTATGAGATGATTGACTGGAGAAAGGAAGCTATCAATCCTCCACCTTTGATAAGGAATTTCAGCAATGAAGAGCTACTGCATACAAGAACAGAACCCTTGAAAATTGCTGCCTTTTCATGCCACAATCAAAGCGTGGAAAGTGCAGTGAACTTAGTGACAAAAGCATCAGAACAAAGGATTGGCTACGGCAATCAGCACAAATTTATCCTCAATCAACTGGAATCAAGAAAAAGACTGCCACAGTTTGAATGGAAAAGCCAATGGGGCCAAGGCACATCCACAAGTAATTAGTGAATTGTGAAGGTAATTTTTAAATTAAATTTTGTTTTTACTTCAAAGCTGTTTTGTGTAATAAATGGTACAATAGACTAATCGTCTTCTTTTCAGACAAATATACTAGGCCTATATGAGGTTTATGAATTGGTCTCCTAGGGGAGTCCTAGGCAATCAGTACTCCAAACTAAAGTTTATGCCACCCTTTTCTATATGCTGATAACACTTTTTGGGGATGCGGCAATTTTTCAAGGATTTGAAATTTCTTGGATAATTGCCTGAAAATTGCACATGAGGTATATTATGCAATTTTAAGGGGGGTCATCTCTACAAAAAAATGCTCTAAATGATCTCCATTTTGATTTATGATTATTTTTAATTTGGGGGCGGAGCCAAAAATAAGAGGGAGTATGCTAGTGGTACGGAGGGGAGCATAAACTTTCTTTTGGAGTATATTGGTCAGGATATCATTTCATAAATCCCACATAGTGCCCATCTAAAAAAAATCATTTTGACTAGATTTCGACCTGGCCTACTGGTCAATACTTCATGGATTTATGATCATCTTGGTGTCATTTCTAGGGGTTTTTAGGATGATGAGTCAATCTAGAGGGGTTGCAGATACTTTGGGAGTCGTTTTGACCCACATTCGTCAATACTCAAGGTCATTGGAGGTCAAACGCCCCCCGAAATAAGGAATATCCCATATCCCGGGCAGTCGTGGAGATATTTTGGTGATCTTACTGTCGTTTTTATGGTTTTGGGCGAGACTGTAGTTCTATAGGCACATGATAACAGTAGGATATCATTTTGCAACTCCATGGGTCAAGTCAAGGTCATTTGAGGTTAAAGTTTGGCCTTGAAATATGATAATGCCACAGTTGACATCACAGTATTTGCTTTATTTCAGTGACAATTTCTACAATCTAGCTAACTGCTGAGCACTTAACATCTTTTCTGCAGATAAAACCAGATCATAATGCTTAAATGACAATCCACATTATATGGATATGGATATTCGGATATAAACCATAATTTATGCTGAAGTGCAGGGCACATGCATTCTATGGAAGGTTGCAAAGCTACAAGATATGACCTCGTAAGCAAAACAAAGCTCAGACCTAGCTGGAGGATTGGCATTGACAACTTTGATGCAGTTATTCACATTAGGTAACCATTTATTGGGGGCAAATATCAAAAGACATGGTTGTGTCAGGATCGTCAGGATCATCAGTCTGCATTTCGTTTGCTTTTTGGTCAATGGATTGTTGCAATCCAAGCCGCTGCCACATGCACAGAACATTGTGCAAGGGATTCCGCGTCCCATGCAGCCACAGCGACTCCCTGCATATGATTGTGATTCACCACCATCTGATTACCTTCAGAACTTACACATCTGGTGCTAAGCACACTCCTTCACCAACTGTTTTTGGGATGAGAATTCTGTTTGTTTCGTCTCTCTCCCACCCATAATGCACAGGATCAAGTGGTGGTGGGTCACACTTTAGTGCATCGAGCCAGTTCGCCACAGTGTAGTGGGCTCTGAGCACATTTTGATGGAAAGCTTCAGTTGTTGGTGGTAGAGAACATAGTTTGGGTGCAGCAGTTCCCGACTTCCCTGTCTTCTGAGCCCATACTCGCTGACGACACTCAGTAAGAGATGAGGATTTCTTATTCCCATAGCATGCAACAATGAACGCTGTTGCCTCTTTCTCGATATGGTCAAAGCATGCATCAAAGGACCCCAGCTTGTCTAGCTTCCGACCCTTCTTGGCTGTGGCAATGGCAGTGGCTTTGCCGATGCCATGTATTGCTGCAACTGTGTCACAACCACTCAAAGCGTGTAGTTTGAGGATTTGTGGAATGATGTATTTGTGCTGGGTTACAGTTGCTCGGATGTCCACTTACTTTCTGCCACGCACTGGAGACTCCGTAATCACGGGACAGCCGTTTCTTAAATTCATAGAAGTGAGACAGCATGGCAAACACATCTGTGTCATCACAAATGATGGAGATGCGGGCATCAGAATCTTTCTCAGCTTGTGCGATAGCGTGTTGTTATTATCACGTCAGCCTCTTCACGAGATGATGAGAGCTCCAATGCTGCTCGACTCCTGCCTCGCACAATGGAAGTCGGTATGGTCTGCCATCCTGCAAGCACTAGCTCATGGTCTTGGGTTACAGTTGCGAGATACTCACTGTCATCAAGGATTTGCTCACAGAGCAGCCTGTTTAGTTACTCCTTGTTCGCGGTGCACGTGAGAACAGCGTCTCTTGTAGGCAATGGGGTGTTGAGGTCCAGCTTGTGAACTCTGTTGCTCTTACTTCTCATTGCCCGAGTGCTTGATTTCGGAGAGAAATCATAGTAGCGATCAAAAGCTAGTACCACAGATGTATGAGAAAAAGATGTTTCGGTAGCCATACTTTAAAGGTTTGGATAAATGTAGCAACTGTGCCACTAGCAGGCCAGTCGACTGTCCACGAAACAGCCGACACATCCATGATAACTGTTGGTCGACCCCATGTTCCCCTCTGATGTCGCTGCTCTCTATGATTTTCTGAATCCTCTCACAATTTGAAAGACCTTTCTGACCTCCAGGACAGCTACGCAGGAAATCCTTGAAGAAACATTCAGAGTACAAATCGCATTGAAATAATTTATCCTCAGCAAATGAAAACTAAACAATGCTCACCTGGTATATTCTCCATATTCAGCAGTCAAAAAACAATTTTGGAATCAGCACAACCAAGACGTCATCAAACCACCAGGTGGGCAGCACCATCAGCAATAATCTCAACAACCTGAAAAAAAAAAGAGAGGAATAATTAGACATATTGGAATTCACCTTACCATGGGGAAAATAATCCCGGATTTCATTTTAAACCCTATAGAACTACTCAGTCTCGCCCAAAACCATAAAAACGACAGTAAGATCACCAAAATATCTCCACAACTGCCCGGGATATGGGATATTTCTTATTTCGGGGGGCGTTTGACCTCCAATGACCTTGAGTATTGACGAATGTGGGTCAAAACGACTCCCAAAGTATCTGCAACCCCTCCAGATCGAATCATCATCCTAAAAACCCCTAGAAATGACACCAAGATCATCAAAATCCATCAAGTATTGACCAGGATATGGGATTTTTCAGTTTCGCCGGCCATCTTGAAAAAGCCATGCGGAGGTCAGGTGTACACCCGATGGATTCTTGAATGGGATGATATAAGTTTTCAAAATATGTAAAACTTTGCTTTATAACAAACAATGCAGGGTTCCAGTAAAATCAGGGTATGTGCTATCGGACTATTATTATCGCATCACTATTTTAATTAGAAGCTAAAATTAATCTTAACCCGTCGCTTGTCAAACATGGTGTGCCACAGGGCTCAGTTCTGGTCCACTGTTATTTTTATTATATATAAATGACCTTCCACGTTCATCTGATATACTGAACTTCATAATGTTTGCAGATGATACCACTGTCTCTTTTTCTTGCAAAGATGTTAATACAGCTAAGAATAAATTTCATTCAGAATTCATCAGTGTAATGAAATGGTTGACCACCAATAAACTCTTCCTAAATACCACTAAAACAAATTTCATGATTTTTACTAATAAAAGAAATGTATATCTTGATGAATTTAATGTTAATGAAATCCCCATAAAGGAGTGTACTGTAACAAAATTTCTTGGTGTAATGCAAGATAAGAATTTGCAATGGAGTGATCATGTAAATTATATCGCGAAAAAGATTTCAAGGAGCGTTGCTACAATGTTTAAACTTAGAAATGTAGTCCCTAAACAAGTTTTATTGACTCTTTATCATACTCTTGTTCTTCCTTATGTAACATACTGCAACCTTGTTTGGGGAAACTCCGCTAACAACACATTAAATGGTATCTTTGTCATCCAAAAACAAGCAATAAGGTTATTATCTGATGCTGATTTCCTTGATCACTCTAGTGCATTATTTAAAGAGATAAACCTACTAAAGCTCAACGATATAACCAAACTGGCACATTTTATATTTATTTACAAGTGTAAGAACAAAATCATTAATTTGCAATGGGTAAATAGATATTTTGTAACTCATCAAGAAATCCATTATCAGACCAGAAATAGATCAAAGCTTGTTATACCTCAATTTAGATTGTCTTCATCTCAAAAACTACCCAATTTCATTGGATTGAAACTATGGAATGACTTGCATGCCGATATAAAAAATATTGTGAATGTAAATTTGTTTAAAACCAAGTTGAAATCCCGATTAATAATGGGATACTAACAAAAATCTAGGATTAATGTCCACTAATATTGTTTAATATTGTCCATTAATATTGTAATACATGTTTTAACTATTAATAATACTTATTTATTTATTTATTATTAATAATTAATAACAACTAGCTGCTTATTTTTAATAAGAGCCTAGTAAAACCTAAAGTTTAAGGGCCAAATTAAATAAAATAAATAGTCGAGCTTCACAATTATTCATGTCATTGTAAATTGAAAAAATGTATTTATTTTATTATTATTAATAAAGGTTATTCTATTCTATTCTATGACCCCATTGTAAAGTAGTACGACCATAATGCACGTTTTCCATTCTTTGTTGCATTTCTCCAATACCTCAAATTGGGCTCCCAGTAGCTTAGTGTTCTCGGAACTATGAGCGGTGAAGCAGTGAGTTCGCTCCCGGCTGCTGGCGCCTGCGTTGGGCCAGCCACTCACCTTGTCAATGTTCGGGCTCAGGTGGCCCTTAGAGCACACTCACACTCACCCCCACAAGGTCGAGAGTGAGTTTCGGAAAAACACACACACACACTTAAGGGGATGTGACCATCTGTCTAATACATACCAATGAAAAGGCTAAAGCGTAATCAGGGCAACGAATTGAACCCATTCACGTTTTTATAAGAGATGATAAAAAGAACATGTTCAGATAAACTGACATACAAACCGTTCATGAAGTCTGCAAAATGCTCCTTATCGAGCAACTCTTCAACCTGTTGGCTGAAAGGAACCAGAACCGCGATGTTGAGGTGATCGTGGAGGACTCTAGCGAAGTACAAAAGCCATTGGCGAAGTAGTTGAAGGCGGTGGATGCGTTGTGGTAAAGGAAGAGATTCTGAGACTACTTCTAAAGGTTTTGAATTCGATGTTCTTTCATTGAACAAAAGGGAAGACTCGCCAATTTCACATCTCGAATAACAAGCATTGAAACTTGCAATTTCTGATTAGAGAAAATGAAAGGCAAGTTTACGTTGGGGTCGTTTAAATTTATAGCACTAGCTTACAGAGTACCTGTAGCGAAGTCAGCTTGAGGTTAGGGATTTGACTCGAAAAGTAAAGGTTCCTGACTCGACTCTTGCTGCCGCCACCACTAATGGTCACACTAAATTTACGCCAACCCTCGTATGAGATGGCAAACAGGAGTTGCGGATCTTAATTTTTTTTTAACAGTTACACCAATCAAACTACATCTTTAAATAGAAGTCATCTGAAACTAGTTCATTACCATAAAATCTGTAACTATTCCAATTTCAGTTAATAATATTGTTAATACACAGGATACATAAATATAAGCCAAAAACTTATTATTTCAAAGTGATTTATAAACACAATCATTTTCTCTTAAAAACTGTTTGTTCTAGCTTACTCAAAAATAAGAGATGAACATCATAATAAAATGGTTTAGGTTTATTGAAGCGATTTAAATCTAAATTCGAGTGAATTTATCCTGAGTCTTACCTTTAAAATGTAGTCTCTCCAGAGTAAAGGCAGCCCTTTTAAGCATCAAACAAAACACAAAGAGTTTGTTGTATTTTTGAAGGACGCAATCACTTAACACTATGGAAAGCGGCCACAGGTCCTAAGAATCGGCACAGGTTGTTATAAAATGAAGAAAACAATGGAAAATAAAATCTATAACTCAAAAGGAAATGTTATTAACTTGTAAATTAATATTAATGTTAATTACTGAGCAACGAGCAAAAAAGACCATGTATGAAGCAACACAATATTCTTTACTTGCTGTTAAAAGTTTAAATCAAATAACACAATTAGGCTACCAGAGACAACAGTAATCAGATAGGTATTAATATAATGTTAAACAATAAAAATGAAAGCGACACACAGTTATAAGATTAATAACATCCTTCAAATTTTTAACTCTTACCGTAAAATCAATAGAAAAAGAAGAAAACACATCAGTTGAACATATTGTTGAGAACTTGCCAACTTCACTTCCTTTCAGAGAAATGCCAAAACGTTGGGCCAACTTTGGGTGTGACAAACTGATGCAATACTGAAGGTTTTGAGTCAAGTCATTTTCTTCTACAGGTTCCTTGCTATCAATCTGAGTCCACAGTATAAGAATATGGAAAAATTAAAAACGAGCACTTAGGACAAAGAATCGCTGCCGCTATTATCTGAATTATCGAACTACGTCCGATTAATTAGTTGTTAACTGGCCAGAACGGCCTATGAACTTGTGATTACTTAGTTCTATTGTCCAAAATACTTCCTGACAATGCATAGTGATTAAAATTAATAATAATGACTGGTGTTATTTGACCTCTTTCATAATATCAAAGGTCACACATATGACGGAGAACAACTTTTCATGGGATTCGGACGATTACCTCCATCATGGAAAATCCACACACCTTAATCGCTGAAATCTGAAATTTTCGCACCAATGACCTTCAGATAAACAGCCCTTCACCAGAAGACTTCACTGACGGGTGGTTAAAAATGAATCCAATATTATATACAGTATATATAACAGCTAAGTAGGTGCTGTGAGCTAAAAAGATTATGTATATTCAACGATGTCAACGCAAAATATGAAGTGGTACCATCGATTACTAAAGTCGAAATACACTGATCCTAAGTTAGGTGTGGCCAGTGCATGCTGACTTTGGTAAATGACAGTACAATCACTAGTGAATTTGAGCGAAAACTTTTAAATTCAGGAACTAAAAAACTGCTTAAATTAAAAGATTCTTTTTTAATAAGATTTATCTTGAATTGTAATCAAGTTTTTATAAATATACGCGTATATACTGCCAAGATATGCTGTAAATGTAGTCAGATAAAACAAAAGTTTTATAACAATGGTAATGACTGCAACTACGACTAAAAGGCTAGGCCATAGTTCGTTCAACTTTTTCAAAGCTAGCATAACAAACCTTATGAAAGAGGTACGAATAAAATTCGCTCATCATATTCGTAGACGCTAACAGAACGATTGATATGAAGATTCTCATTTGTCGCTTTAGTCCGTGAGTTTCAATTAGAGAATTCATCAGAATTTTCCCAAACTGAAGGTACCTCTCCTGGACCACCGGTAAAAGAGTGTTGGTAAGCAGGAGTTCGAGACCCTTTGAATCTTCTAAATTTTGACATTCGAATGAGCTACGATGGGAAAGATGAGTCTTCAAATAGTCTTACAACTACTTCCAAAGCTGAAGATTAGGGTAAGATTATACCAACACTTAATCACGATATATATATATATATCTATATATATATATATATATATATATATATATATATATATATATTAGGGTGACAACTTCTTATAGGGATAAAATTTGAAATTCAAAAACATTTGCCGGCCATTTGTCCAATGCTGCCACACTATGAGGAAACACCGTAGACGAAATCTCATGGAATTCGAAAAGCATTTAGGGGTGCCTCGAGTCACATGAATGAAACTGTCGCGCGGAAGAAATTTCAAGAATGAACGAGTTTCGACAACGCTTCAAAAACAAAAATGTTTCGAGAATGCAAGTGTATTATATAATTTAATAGAATTGTTTCCTTTATTTCATACTATAGATTATGCAAATCGATTAATTTATTTCATTAAATTAAAATTTTCATAAATAAATCGTTAAATAATATGATGTGTATCAATCTTTGGATGATCAGCTTTTGGTGCTTCAAGTTCATTTTGCATACGACTGCCTGACTGAAAACAACGCTTAGAAGTTCTCTCCCGATTCTTTTAAGATATCTAAGGTAATATTTTTTATTTTGATACATTGATTATATTATTATTGGAAATTGTTCTAGAAAAGTTTCATTAATTGTTGGCATAGTTTGATGTTTAAATTATATAAATTTGGAACTGAATTTGATCAGCGAGGGATGATTACCGTGATCCGTGAATTCTTGGAGTTGATTATATTATTATTGGAAATTGTTCTAGAAAAGTTTCATTAATTGTTGGCATAGTTTGATGTTTAAATTATATAAATTTGGAACTGAATTTGATCAGCCGAGGGATGATTACCGTGAATTCTTGGAGTTGTCGATTACAATCCTTGGAGGTAATTTACCTAACTTTAGGTTTCGGCGACCTGGAGCACTTCACCGAGCACGTTGGATGGCAAAAGTAATTTATTCATTAAAAATCCTGCTGCTTTCCCATCAGTTCAGACTTACAACTCGTGAAATGTCTGGCTTAAAACGATTTGTATTTTTTGCCCTGGAGCAGGGACGGCCCTAGGGTTGCTGGCGCCCCGGGCAAGCTGAACTTCGGCGCCCTTACAAGTATAATTTTAAAATTTGTTCACAATGAGGAAAAACTACAAATGTAGGAATAAAGAGTTTATTACAATTAACGATATTCACTCAAAGTACAACTAAACATTCTCAAAATGGAACCATGTATGAAAATATAAGAGACAGTGTTGCCACTTTTGTCTGAGGTAAATCCACAAAAAAATGTAAAAATTCCACAAAGTGGCAACACTGATGAGATATCATAGGATGGCAGCGCTGCCAGGCGTATGTAATTTGTGCTCAATGCTCACCTACGCGGCCACATCAACCCATGTGACATGTCATCCCATGTCGGGCCAAACTGACCTTAGCTTTACTGGTAGTCTCTAATGCTATTGGCTAATATAATATTATAATCCCTGAAAATTTTACTCCACATCAGGAAATTTTCACATTTGACTTTTATTTCATTTTATTTTATTTATTTATTTTTAGATTTTTCGCTTTGTATTTGGAAGATCCCAAACGCATGACGTGGCGCCCCTTAGCACGTGGCGCCCCGAGCAACTGCCCGAGTTGCCGGTACCTCGAGCCGGCCCTGCCCTGGAGTTATATGTCAGCGCGTGGTTCACGGCCAGCAGTCCTTCATCTGCTCCCGCGAATGATTTGAAGCTTCTTCAAGACCTAGCAAAGTACCACGATGAAAAGATCTCAGCATCCTGCCTTAGTGTCCTCGGTCGTCACTTATGGTACCTCAGCGAGTACTTGATTGGTCTCGCACTCTTTGATAAAGGTATCAATGCAACGACGAAAAAGAATATCGCTCGATCAATCCTTGAAAAAGAAGCTGCTGAAGATCCTCCAAAGCGAGCCCCAATACCTGTTGTTTCTTCCATTTCAACAAAGAAGCTCTCGGACTTTGCCTCGAAAGGATCAAAGCTTCTCTTTGAACTTCTAAAAATTAATGATGGTTTCTTGTCCAAGGAACCAGAGACCTGGCCGGACGACGAAGATTTCAAGACTGGTTTGACTATAGTTGAAGGACTAAAAGTCGTCAATGACATGGCAGAGAGGGGAATTGCCTTGATCCAGGCCTTCAATACAAAGATTACGAAGAATGAAGAACAGCGCCAACATCTCTTGCAGGTTGTTGAGGATCATAGGAAGTCTCAGCCTGGTACATTGAAAAAGGGGTATGGCTTGAGGAAAAGCAAGAATTAATGGGTGGTCTACAATTGAATGAAAGACACCCTGGAATATTTAGTAAATAATTATTTACTTATTACGATTGGAGTACGCCTGCACTTAAACCTTATGAACTTAAACTAACGTTTATTTACATTAATTAAAAAAAAAATTATTTTTACTAGGTAATGATAATTAATTTTTGATATAAGGAGAATTATTTACCTCACTTGAGACACCCTTAAATATTATCTGAATGACCTAATATTTACAGTACATTGTTTTCTCATGTAGTAGCAGCATTGAACAAATGGCCAATAAAAAACTCCAAATTTCGATTTTTATTGTCACCCTAATATATAATATATATATACACACACAAACCGTGCATGAAACAAGGAATGCTTCTGCGAAAATTAAATCCACTATAGTCCGAATAAGTAATGGTAAATGATATAGTTTTTCTTTTTCATGATGTTAGCCCAACATAGGCAACGGGTCACTCGCAAAGAGGCCTAAAAAATATAGCTTCCCTCACCAGCTATCTGCAAAGCAGATACGATCCAACTTTGGGAGAGGATCCTATCTGCTTTGCAGATAGTTGGTGAAGGAAGCTATATTTTTGGGGCCTCTTTGCGAGTGACCCGTTGCCGACGTCGGAGTAACATCATGAAAAAGAAAAAACTAGTGTTTGTCATTTACCATTACTTATTCGGATTATAGTGGATTTAATTTTCCCAGAAGAGTTCCTTGTTCAATGCACGGTCTGTGTGTATCATGAAAAAACCTCAGGGGACCATTCTGAGTTCAATCCCATATATATATATTTATTCGCAGCTACCGCTTACCCTGTGGTCACACCTACCGCACGCCACTGATATATATATATATATATATATATATGAGCCGGGCGTACCAGGCTGTGTGAGGTGGAAAGTACAAGAAATCAACTCCCTACTTCACCAGGCCAACTCGAGAGGAGGGGGCGACAAGCTTGACCTTCGTGAAATGAGGAATCATCGCACGGAACATTTGGAAGAAAAAAAAAAATAAAAAAAATATATATATACAGTATGTATATATATATATAGGGATGAATTCTTTTGTTTTAATTTAAACGTCCTACCCACAAAATTGTTCCGTGTGATGAAAAAACTGAGTGTCAATTTTCTTTTAAATTGATTTATATTTAGAGGTCACTCAAAAGCATCGAAATTTTAGCAACTGCTTCCCACATCATATGGCACTGTCCCAGTTCTAACCGATTTCTTTGTCGTTTAATTTTCCGTATCTCATCAGTTCACACGTTTTATAATTTTTTTTATTTTCTTCGTTCAGTTTAGTTTTCTGTATATACTGGGGTAGGGTGGGGTTAAACCAATGGAGGATTAACCTAAAAAGGAAATCATAGGTCAAAAATGAATTGCGTGTTGGGTTTGTGGGATCCGTGAATTCCTATTGTAGTGGGGTTCTCTTGAATAACATCTTGTTTTCTTCTTGTTTCAGGATGTAACCCCTCATATGGGCGGAGTTAGTCTTGCTTAATGCCTGACTAGCTCAGTAGCTTTGTTTAGATGCATTATTCAGTAAACTTAGTCTTCAGTTTTTAGAAAAGACAAAACATTTTTTAAGTTCACAGTTGGCTTCCGCTTGTGGAAGTTCTAGCCTGCTAACTCAATTTGAAGTTCAAAAAGAAAATTAAGACAGAGTGCCTTGTGATAATGGACATTGCCTGTGCATAATGGTGTGCAGGTTAAGGTATTTCTAGCTCAGTTTAGTTTCTCCATGGCTTAACTATAATAGATAGGTGTGATTGGATTGACCTCAAGTCTAGCTTAAGGATGTTAGGTCCAGTGAGGTCGATTGTGTTTCTAATTGTACCATTCTAGTATAGGTTAAGTTTTTATCTTTTTCTAGAAATTCCATTTTTGTTGTCCAGTATTTTTTGTAATTGTAAGCACCTTTGTAGTATACCCTTTCAGGTTTTTGGATTTCCGTTTCTTGATCTTAAGCCATGTTTAGACTCAAGCTCATAACCCATTCTAGCTCTTGTAAATAATTCAAGTTGATTGCTAATAAACCCTTAGAATTCTACCAACTAGTTTTTTTTCAGCCTTTGTCCTTATAGACTGGGGTCGTTACTTTCAAGGATTTACAATTCAGAGGGTAATATCTGCTTTTCTCATCCAGTCACATTTGGTTTACTTCACATCAGTCTGCTAAAATCTGCTTGCTTGTTGTGTAGGCCCATATTCAGTTGAAGTCCTCAAGTATTGCTGGGTGTACATTGCACACACCTTTTCCAGGGCTTTCCATCAAGTGGACCCGACTCAGACACAGTGTTAATCTTTGGAATAGCTAGCGGGTCGAGTCCATTTCTTGGTTCAGCCGTGTGGGAGTCTCGTTTGCCCCTCAGTGACAGTCAGTGGAGGTGAGAAAAACTTCACCCCGGGACCTTCTCGTTTCCCGTCATCAAGAAGTAGCCAAGTTACGGTATTCTAGTTAAGTTCATCGCTCTCCCCGCAACATATTTTTGGTGCCCAGACCCGGGAAATTACGCCGGCTAGTTTACTGAGGCACCCAGCGAGACACCCGAGATGGCTGAGTTTCAAGAATTGCAAGACCAGATCAGTCAGCTTATGGCTCTCATGACCCAGCAGCAGAAGACCATGGAAGAGTCAAAGCAAGCATGGGAACATAAGTGAAACAACTCGAGGATGTAACACAGATTAAGGACTAAGTATGACCAATTATCAAGGGAAAAGCTGAATTGAATCTTCAGAATTCATATTGGCAGCAACAGGTGGACCACTGATGAGGAAGCAGCAGCAGAAGGATAGGCTGAATCTAGAGAGAGATTCTTATGACTCAATGCCGAGCTTGAGAATCTGGATGATGTAGAGAATGTCTCGAACAGGGAAGAAGGTACCAGCAGAGGAACACGAACTTTCAAGAAAGAAAAGACAAAGCTGGCATCTCCTAAACCCATCAAGACACAACGCAATAGATCACCAGTTCCAGTTCTTCAGATAAGACCTCCAGTCTTCCAGATGCTGAGAGGAGGGTTAAACGTACTAAGCGTTCCTCCACTTTCAAGAGTAACAACGGTTCAAGGATGGCACCAGGAGTTTATCCTACCAGTGCTCCAGATCTTGATGAATTTGATGTGTCAAGTGGAAGATCTTTTCCTGAATATCTAGAAGCCTTTGAACGTCATTGCTCAGCCAAGTTTACTTGTGAACGGAGAGACTGGACTGGAACACTTGGAAAACATCTACAGGAAAGTTCAGGATTTGTATAATGCTTATGGGGGTTGCAGTGTGGCATATGATGAGATGAAGGCTAGATTGTTGGCATGCTACAAGAGAATGAAGAAAACCTTCACAACTGGCAAGGTGTCAGAATTCAAGAATGCGACAATGAAGCCTGGAGAGACACCAGATGTATATGCTGCAAGACTCGAGACTCTGGCTCACCAGGCCTTCCCAAATAAAGCACTCGAGACAAGCAAGGAGTTGAGGAGGAAGTTCTTGGAGACAGTTCCAGCTGGGCTGTCACAACAACTGACCCGGATCATCAATGAGAACAAGACCTTGCATAACAAGAAGGTGACTTGGTCCAACATTCAGGATTTGTGGCCATGCATTCAAGTGATGGACCATCCCTTCCAAGGCAAGAAACCATTGAGGTTTTCCCGGTGCAGATCCCTCCAGCTCCAAGCCTTCCAGAGAGTCATCCAGACACGAGACACCTAAACAATATCGAAACAACCAAGGTCATGAAAAAGGACAATGGAATGGAACTCGCGTCTTCCATTCTGGGAATAAAAATGGAAATCAGAAGTCCCAGGTCAACGTCAAGGAAGGGATCGTCGAAAATCTCAAGATCGAAATCAGCAGGGAGGACAACAACGTTCTCAGGAGTGTGAAAGAAACTCCAGTCAGTCAAGATCCCAAGAAGATACAGAGGTCAAGATATGTCAGTGGTGTGCAAGGAAGGGACACCTTCAACAGGACTGCAGAAGATGGAAAGGAGCGTGTTTTATGTGCGGTAGTCTGGATCATATGGTTCGAGATTGCCCTCGCAATCAGCAGCAACGACAATCAAGCTCCAGGACATCACCTTCCTACCACTGTCCTTTGTGTCAAGGACCTCATCCAGGAATGTTCTGCCCTTCTAGAAGACAAGGTCAAGAAAATTTGTCTCAAGGAAACCAAAATAATGAATCTACCCACACAATCAACAACAGTCGGGAAACTAATCAGTTCCAATGAGATCAGGGGCTCATTGGAAGCTGAAGTCCAATCTTCAAGATATGATCTTCAAGAACCCGATTATCATCATGAGATCCCAGCCAAAGATGACAGAAAACCTCTCCAGATGAATACCAACCAGAACATGATTTAGCGTCTGAGGTGGGTGATGATGCCACCCCTGGACATCCAGAATTACCCAGTTCAGAACAGCAGTATCCAAAAACCACTGGAAATGAACTGAATCCTCTAGCATCTTCATGGACACCTAAACCAGCACCTCGACCCAAATACCTAGGTGTAACATTGCAGAGACGGTTCATGGTCCAGATATTCCAGGAGGTCATTTTCGAGGTGTCCGGTTTGCCGAACTTGAACCTGCGGAAGTGTTAAATTGATGTTACCCTTCAAGACACTAACATTCCAGGGTTAATTGACACGGGAGCACAAGTTAGCTTAATTTCCAGTGAACTGGCACAACAACTTGGGATTCCAATAGATACTACAGATATTTCCACAATTCGAGGTGTAGGTCCAGATGCTTCAAGGGAAACTATGGGTTCAGTCCTACTCGCAGTTTCTTTGCATGGTATTGTAATGTCCCCTTTCAAGTTTCTTATCCTTCCCACTTTGGATTTTAAATATCCCATTTTTCTAGGTTTAGATTTTCTGCGGGCAACAAATTACAGATTAGTCTAGCACGTAGACGGGTTTCAGGGAAGAACACTGATGGTTCTACGTGGGAAATTTATCTAGGTACGAATGGAGAAGAGTGCAAAAGGATTTGTTACAAGGTTAAGTGTTGGGCTGTAGAAGGTGTGCAGGTGAATGATTGTGGACCTGTAGAAGTAAAAATTCATGGGAACATCAAGGAGTAGATGATGATGGTACATGTCCATGTTCAAGAAATTCGGGGAATGGTTCTATGATGGGACAGTTTCAAGCGTGCATCTTGGAGAGAAAGTGGTAGGTGTTCCAGGGATTGTAAATCTAGATTGCCCTTCCATTCTAGTCTACACTACAGGGAAACCTATTGGTAGAATCAAGGCAGGAGACATGATGGGACACATTTACACTCTAGTTGAACTCGATCCTACACCAAATCCAGAAGACACTAATGATACAGTGACACATCAAGTACATTGTGTAGGTATGGAATCAGAAATGATGATGAATTGGTCTCATCTTTTCTGGAATGGACACCAGAACGTCTAACTTCAGAAATTGACTTACCTGAGCTGGATTCCCACCAGAAATCTCAAGTTTATAACTTGCTTAATTCCAGAAAAGCCGTTCTTAGTCGGGAGATTCTGATGTGGGGACTGCTCAGATGACTCCACACCGTATTGAGTTATACGATGACACGCCAATATTTCAGCGACCAAGGAGATTTCCAGAACCGATTGATCAAGTCATCGATGATCAGTGTCAAGAACTTCATCAGCTAGGAATTATCGAGCCTACAACATCTCCTTGGAGTGCTCCAGTGGTACCAATTAGGAAACCAGATGGATCCATACGCTTGTGTGTGGATTACCGTAAACTGAACAAGGTAACCAAGCCTGATAGATTCCCGATGGCAAACTTGACAGACTCTGTCTACAGTCTACATGGTGTCAAGTTCTTTACCACCCTGGATTTAGTCCGGGGTTATTATCAAATGCCGATCGAGGAGAAGAGTCGAGATTATACAGCTTTCTCGACCCCTCATGGACACTGGAGATTCAAGAAACTCAGTTTTGGATTGAAGAACGCGCCTTCAGCCTTCCAGAGAGAAATGCAAGATGTGCTGAAGGGATTTTCAAGGAAGAAGGTTCTAGTGTATATTGACGACATTCTAATTATGGAAAAGTCATTCGAGGCCCATCTCCAGCTAGTTGAAAAAGTCCTCAAGGTTTTAGAAGAACATGGTATCAAGATCAAGCCACCAAAGTGTAGATGGTTCCAGTCACAGTTCCATTTCTAGGTCATATAGTCAGTTCCAGTGGATTGTCAAAATCGCCAGAGTATATGGAAGGTGAAGAACTTCCCAAAGCCCAAGAACATCAAGGAACTTCGAGAATTTCTGGGCTTAGTGAATTTCCAAAGGAAGTTCTTGCCACAGTGTTCAGCAGTTGCTAAACCCTTATCAGAACTTACAGGAAGATCAAGGAATTCAGTTATCCAGTGGACACCAGAGATGGAAGAATCCTTCAGACGCTCAAGGCAGAGATGCAAAATGAGGTGGAACTGGCTTTTCCTGATTATCAGAAACAGCAGAGAAATTGAACTTGTGGGTGGATGCATCAGCCATTGGTGCAGGTGCTGTCTTACTCAAGTTCAGGATGGTCAAGTTCGAATCATTGCTCATGCATCAATGACATTTTCTAGTCCTCAGAAGAAATATTCGGTTACAGAGCGTGAACTAGCAGCGATGCGCTGGGGAGTCAAGACCTTCAGAGCCTTCCTGTACGGAATACCATTCATTCTGAACACGGACCATCAAGCATTGTTCTATCTCCATAATATGAGATTAGTCAATGACAGGCTTGCTCGAACAGTTGAAGATCTTGCTGAGTTTGATTTTGAGCTTCGTTATGTTCCAGGCAAAGACAATCAAGCTGCAGATGCGTTATCCAGACACTTCCAGGTTGAGCATGAAGAGGGCACCACAGCAATTTCAGCAGAACTCCCCAAGGGCTTACTTGTAAGATTTAAGCCGGAGGGGGGAGGTGATTCCTTGATCGAGTGTTTGTGGTATGCTCTTGTTCATGACTTAGATCGTGAAGTTCCAGAGAGTCCAGTATTTCTTCGAAAGCAGTTGGTGGAAGAACTGCTAAGTCATCCTACAAAGTACGGAATCAAGTTGAATAGCAAGCAGAAGCAACATCTTCGACTTATGACAATTCCAGGGCAGCCAGCATCACCAGAGATCTTGAAAGTTTTCTGTGAGATGTATCAAGTGGATGTTGTATTGCACTTTGGTACTGAAAACCCTCTAATTTACCACCCTGAAGTCAAGAATCAGCGTGTAACAGAACCCTCAGAACTTCTTGATAGGGTGCATGTCCAGTGTCTAGGTGGTGTTCATTTCAATTTATTGAGTGAATCCAATAAATATGTTCAGTCTTGTCCCGTCTTCTTGACTTGTTTAAATTCTTTGTATGAGAGAGACTTGGATTCAGAACCAATAGGGCAGGTTGCTCAAGTTTGGAGATCGAGAATGGTCTAGTAGAATGTGAAGTCAATTTTCCCACCCTTGAGGTGGATATTGCTTGTCCACATTCAGGTGCCTTTAGAGCAGTTGTCCCACTTACTTGTCAAGAAAACCTACTGTGCTTTATTGGATTCTGGAGCTGAGATCTCCCTCATATCTCGAGTAGCCTGGCGTGAAATTTTAGGAAATTTGAGGGATTATTCACAAGATATTCTGGTTAACATTCAAGGTGTGGCTGAAAAGCAGTGGTAGTTTATAACTATGTACAACTTACTGTGTCACTTGGCTCTAGAGTAACTATTAATGATCACCCATTTGCTCTTGTTGAAGATCAAGCTATTCCTTGTTGTTTTCTCCTGGGTGCGAATTTCTTGTCTGCCGCCGGGATTGACCTGGATTTGTCCACTGACAGTCATGAAGGAGGGTGAGATTCTCGCTACTTTTCTGGCAGAGTTGGAGGAACCCTCCAGTCATCAAGAACCGCTGGTAGTTGGAAATTTGCGTCCATGTTCATTTCTAGATGAAGTTAACCTTGAGGTTCTTCAAAAAAGTGATCGGTGTGTTGAGACAACTTAAGTCCTATCTAGATAAGGGTGTTTTGGGTATTGTCCTAAAGCTCTAGTGAGATATCGTCGTTATCTTAAAGATATCTACTTTGAGAATGGTCTTCTAGTTAAGTACGAGGAACCAGAAATGTTTCCCCAAGTTCTAGTACCTTTTAATTTCCTGATTGAGCTGGCCATTACTATCCATCTAGATGGCACACATAGGCCGAAACAAGGTCTTAGATGTTTTGTCTGGGGAAGTGTTTCATCCTCAGTTATATCAAGTTGTGCAAGAGGTGGTCACATCTTGTTCCCAGTGCCAGCTCAATAAGGTTTCCAGCCAGATCAGGGCTCCACCTACCCTGAAGATCGTGACCCAGGCACCATTTGAGTTGGTGGCTGTGGATCTAGTATTGTTCCCCAGAACACCTCGGGGAATCTAGGATGTTTGATGGTGGTGGACCACTACTCCAAGTGGGTAGTGGCTGTTCCATTTCCAACAAGACTTCCAGTACCATTGCCCGTCTTTTCGAGTTTCGAGTGTTGCCCACTCTTTTGCGCCGGCCTTGTCGGTTGTTAACTGATAATGGTCCAGAATTTAGGGTCAGGAGTTCGAGCAGATGTTATCTCGATACGGGATCACTCACGTTTCACGACCCCAAACCATCCAGAGAGCAATGGTGCAGTCGAGAGGGTCAACCGTACCATTGGTGAGCTTCTACGGAATCTTGTTCAAGATTCTAGCTCGTGGGATTTGAATCTCCCAAAGGCCATTATGACCTACAATGGTACGATTCATTCGAGTTGACTATGTCTCCAGCCCAGTTCTTGTTATCATCCGCTCATCCAGATCCTATTCCAGTTTCTATTCCCACTCCAGTTCAAGAACAGTGGTATCCAGGACATCCTGGTTTTTGTCCCTTTACCAAGGGGCAACTTGTCATTCGAAAGGTTGTTCCAAAAGGTAATCTAGTTTCTAACAAGTTTCTGCCCAAGTACTGTGGGCCGTTTCAAGTTGATCGAGCAGCAGAGAATGGTGTGACCTATGTCATTTCACCAGCTTATCCAGATCTGCAGCCACACTTATCCATGAGTCGAGTTCATCATTCTCAGTTGAGGAGCTGGAAGGAGGCTCCCAATTTCTTGAAGAATCATCCTAGTTATTCCAGGTTAGTTCAGGTTCCCTGGGCTAGCATGGAGGAGGAGGATGAGAGTTTTCTAGGGTTTGAAACCCCAATGTTCCAGTTTGTCCCCAGGCTTTTCTTGTTTGTGGGACAGTTCGTCAGAAGATGAGACTGATCTCTTTGATTCTAGTAGTGATTCGAGCGAGTTTCTAGGATTTCCAGATCAGAATAGGGTCAATTCTAGACCATGGCTTGCTGATCTGAGTGAAAGTTCAAGTTCTTCAGATTCTCTGAATGCTCTTCAAGATTGCTTTTGATTCTTTGAACTTGACTTTTCTGGATTCCCGGATGAGGTGCCATCCAAAGTGAATCCTCCAGGTATCCTGTCTAGTTCACCCAAACCTCTGTCTAGGCCTCATTCTCAACCAAAAATGTCACTTTGGAAAGGGTCAAGACTACCTTGGTAGTGATTCTGAGAAGGAAGCTTGTTCCCCAGTGGAGGAAATCAAGGATCTGTCCTATTCCTCATAGTGCTCCTTCAAGTGCTGTGTTAAGGTGTGATAGATCCTGAGGAACTTCCTGGGAGTCTAGATCCAGAAGGTGGTTCAATAGATCCAAGACAGAGTTCTCCATGTCCGAATGAACCTTAACCCAATAGTGATCTCCAGAACTTTCTTCCTTGGTGGAAGCTCTGGAGAACACTTTAGAAAATGTGCAGGATGATGAGGAGCAGATTTACCAGCTGTTAGACCAGCAATTAGTTTCTCAAGAGTGGCAATTTAGCCCGGTAACTGGTTCAAGGACTCCCAATAGATTAAGCTTATCCTCAGTCAAAATATCTGTTCAGAAGCTAGGGCTTTATTACAAGCTAACAGTAAACTAGCTCATGAATGACTCCAGTCTGTTAGGAGGGGGTTGGGAGTAATTCGAGAGTTGGCTGGTGATTCTCCTCCATGAACTCATTCCAGAAGTCCTGTAATGGAGCTACCATTAGTACCCTCTAGGCCTCTGGAATATGTTCATGATTAATTTAATTAACAAAAGTGATTTTTTTAGACCTGTCTAATTATGTATATATGATTATTATGTATTGTATTTAAGTTGATGGTACTATGATTATATTTTGATGTTAAAATAAGTATTTCTAGGTTTAATGTGTAATGGTGTATCTAGTTTTTGTAACGGCTTTACGGAGCCTTGGTTAAGATATATATGAAAATAGGTATATCTTGCTGTACCGTAATGTATAGGTAGGGCCTAGCTAGTAAAGCCATGGAGGAAGCTAGTGTAAATTTTTAGAACAAAGTGACTGCACATAGTGATACTGAATACCATACCTTGAGCTTGGTTAAGTGCGGTAATTTTTGGTTTGCATGCCTCTGCCTGACTCATGCACATGCCCTCACTTGTCACCCACTTTGTACTTGCTTTGAGTGTCATGCATACAGCTTCCAGTGCATGTCCCTGTCCTTACCTGCCTCCAGTCCCCCAATCACCCCAAATCACGCTTTCCTACTTCATGGGAGGTGTTTTCAGGGAGGGAGCCATTATTGGCTCTTCCACTCTTCAAGAATCAGCTTGGGGGGGTCTTCCAGGCCTTGCTCCAGTATGCACCACCATTCTTGTCTAGGAGGGGGTTCTGGAGGACTGCTCATCAAGAGGGGCATGGCCAGCCCACGCAGTTACCTCTAGCCTGGAGCAAGCAGACCCCACCTTTGGTAGGGATGTCTACCAATCAGGAGGTATGGATGGGTGGACCAGGGCCAAGGTACATTGATAGTGATGGGCTAGTGAGGATATTAATCAAGGACAATAGTGTGCAGGTGGCTTCAGTTTCAAGCAAGGAGGATTGTGATAGCCTCTTAGGAAAGGACCTCATAAAAGGAGTGCTAAAAGTGAATGATCCAGTACTAATGTGTAAATTTAGATTGTAATAGGTAGGGTTTTGAAGGATAGTACCTTCTTATTGATTCATGTATATATATAATTGTCTAGTGTTTAGTAGCCATGGAGAAAGGAAAACTTGGAGCTTGGTGTCAGGATGGGGAGGTGGCAATTCCTTGAAAGACTGGATGTGGGAGAGGGCTTCGCTGCACTCACTTTTTGAGTGGTGGTACCCACCGCTCGGAGGGGGGAGTGTAGTGGGGTCTCTTGAATAACTCTTGTTTTCTTCTTGTTTCAGGATGTAACCCCCATATGGGTGGAGTTAGTCTTGCTTAATGCCTGACTAGCTCAGTAGTTTGTTTAGATCATTATCAGTAAATTTAGTCTTCAGTTTTTAGAAGACAAAACATGTTTTTAAGTTCACAGTTGGCTTCCGCTTGTGGAAGTTCTAGCCTGCCAACTCAATTTGAAGTTCAAAAAGAAAATTAAGACAGAGCCTTGTGATAATGGACATTGCCTGTGCATAACGGTGTGCAGGTTAAGGTATTTCTAGCTCCAGATTTAGTTTCTCCATGGCTTAACTATAATAGATAGGTGTGATTGGATTGACCTCAAGTCTAGCTTAAGGATGTTAGGTCCAGTGAGGTCGATTGTGTTTTCTAATTGTACCATTCTAGTATAGGTTAAGTTTTTATCTTTTTCTAGAAATTCCATTTTTGTTGTTCAGTATTTTTGTAATTGTAAGCACCTTTGTATAGTATACCCTTTCAGGTTTTTTTATTTCCGTTTCTTGATCTTAAGCCATGTTTAGACTCAAGTTCATAACCCATTCTAGCTCTTGTAAATAATTCAAGTTGATTGCTAATAAACCCTTAGAATTCTACCAACTAGTTTTTTTCAGCCTTTGTCCTTATAGACTGGGGTCATTACTTTCAAGGATTTACAATTCAGAGGGTAATATCTGCTTTTCTCATCCAGTCACATTTGGTTTACTTCACAATCAGTCTGCTAAAATCTGGCTTGCTTGTTGTGTATGCCTATATATTCAGTTGAGGTCCTCAAGTATTGCTGGGTGTACATTGCGCACACCTTTCCTGAAGCCAGGGCTTTCCAGGTTCTCAAGTGGACCCGACTCAGACACAGTGTTAATCTTTGGAATAGCTAGTGGGTCGAGTCCATTTCTTGATTCAGCAGTGTGGGAGTCTCATTTGCCCCTCAGTGACAGTCAGTGGAGGTGAGAAAAACTTCACCACCCGGGACCTTCTCATTTCCCGTCATCAAGAAGTAGCCAAGTTACAGTATTCTAGTTAAGTTCATTCGCTCTCCCTGCAACATATTTTTGGTGCCCAGACCCGGGAAATTACGTCGGCTAGTTTACTGAGGCACCCAGCGAGACACCCAAGATGGCTGAGTTTCAAGAATTGCAAGACCAGATCAGTCAGCTTATGGCTCTCATGACCCAGCAGCAGAAGACCATGGAAGAGTCAAATCAAGCATGGGATCATAAGCTAAAACAACTCGAGGATGTAAACACAGAATTAAGGACTAAGTATGACCAATTATCAAGGGAAAACGCTGAATTGAATCTTCAGAATTCATATTGGCAGCAACAGGTGGACCAGCTGATGAGGAAGCAGCAGCAGAAGGATAGGCTGAATCTAGAGAGAGATTCTTATGACTCAATGCCCGAGCTTGAGAATCTGGATGATGTAGAGAATGTCTTGAACAGGGAAGAAGGTACCAGTAGAGGAACACGAACCTTCAAGAAAGACAAGACAAAGCTGGCATCTCCTAAACCCATCAAGACACAACGCAATAGATCGACCAGTTCCAGTTCTTCAGATAAGACCTCCAGTCTTCCAGATGTTGAGAGGAGGGTCAAACGTACTAAGCGTTCCTCCACTTTCAAGAGTAACAACGGTTCAAGGATGGCACCAGGAGTTTATCCTACTAGTGCTCCAGATCTTGATGAATTTGATGTGTCAAGTGGAAGATCTTTTCCTGAATATCTAGAAGCCTTTGAACATCATTGCTCAGCCAAGTTTACTTGTGAACGGAGAGACTGGACTGGAACACTTGGAAAACATCTAACAGGAAAGTTCAGAGATTTGTATAATGCTTATGGGGGTTGCAGTGTGGCATATGATGAGATGAAGGCTAGATTGTTGGCGTGCTACAAGAGAATGAAGAAAACCTTCACAACTGGCAAGGTGTCAGAATTCAAGAATGCGACGATGAAGCCTGGAGACACACCAGATGTGTATGCTGCAAGACTCGAGACTGGCTCACCAGGCCTTCCCAAATAAAGCACTTGAGACAAGCAAGGAGTTGAGGAGGAAGTTCTTGGAGACAGTTCCAGCTGGACTGTCACAACAACTGACCCAGATCATCAATGAGAACAAGACCTTGCATAACAAGAAGGTGACTTGGTCCAACATTCAGGATTTTGTGGCCATGCATTCAAGTGATGGACCATCCCTTCCAAGGCAAGAAACCATTGAGGTTTTCCCAGTGCAGATCCCTCCAGCTCCAAAGACTTCCAGAGTGTCCAGACACGAGACACCTAATCAGCAATATCAAAACAACCAAGGTCGTGGAAAAGGACAAGGGAATGGAACTCGCGTCTTCCATTCTGGGAATAAAAATGGACATCAGAAGTCCCAAGGTCAATGTCAAGGAAGGGATCGTCGAAAGTCTCAAGATCGAAATCAGCAGGGAGGTCAACAACGTTCTCAGGAGTGTGAAAGAAACTCCAGTCAGTCAAGATCCCATGAAGATACAGAGGTCAAGATATGTCAGTGGTGTGCAAGAAAAGACACTTTCAACAGGACTGCAGAAGATGGAAAGGAGCGTGTTTTATGTGCGGTAGTCTGGATCATATGGTTCGAGATTGCCCTCACAATCAGCAGCAACGACAATCAAGCTCCAGGACATCACCTTCCTACCACTGTCCTTTGTGTCAAGGACCTCATCCAGGAATGTTCTGCCCTTCTAGAAGACAAGGTCAAGAAAATTTGTCTCAAGGAAACCAAACTAATGAATCTACCCACAATAATCAACAACAGTCGGGAAACTAATCAGTTCCAATGAGATCAGGGGCTCATTGGAAGCTGAAGTCCAATCTTCAAGATATGATCTTCAAGAACCCGACTATCATCATGAGATTCCAGCCAAAGATGACAGAAAACCTCTCCAGATAAATACCAATCAGAACATGACTTTAGCGTCTGAGGTGGGTGATGATGCCACCCCTGGACATCCAGAATTACCCAGTTCAGAACAGCAGTATCCAAAAACCACCGGACCCGACTCAGACACAGTGTTAATCTTTGGAATAGCTAGTGGGTCGAGTCCATTTCTTGATTCAGCAGTGTGGGAGTCTCATTTGCCCCTCAGTGACAGTCAGTGGAGGTGAGAAAAACTTCACTGCCCGGGACCTTCTCATTTCCCGTCATCAAGAAGTAGCCAAGTTACTGTATTCTAGTTAAGTTCATTCGCTCTCCCCGCAACACTATCCAGGGTTAATGGCCTGATAGGCCTAGGGCTGATTGATCCAAATGGGCCTACAGTTACGTTTGTTCATGTTCATTACGTTACATATATGATTCTGATCGTGAGTATGAAAACATAGGCAGGGGTGTAAAAAGTACTAAAATATATTACTCAAGTTCAAGTACAAGTACTTTATCAAAAAGTTACTCAAGTACGAGTAAAAGTATCCATCCTGAAATTTACTTAAGTTAGAGTAAAAAAGTATCTACTGAATAAAGTACTCGAGTAACGAAAGTAAAAAGTACTCACCCACAGTTCTCGCAAACCATACCGGTACATTTATGTTGTGGGCCATGAGATCTTTAAACAAAACACTGCATGTAAATATTTGCCAAATACATAAATTACCAGTGATAAAAGATTTGTCTTTCTTTTAGGTATCTGATTATCTGGCTGATTAAAATACCGCGTATGACTTGCGTTTTGACCGACTGGCAGCTGCCACAAATTTGAGTTTTAAGAATAGTAACAAAATGGATAAAATGAATTGTACTTGAGTAAAAGTACTTGAAAATATAAATATTTTTTAAAAAGTAGATACTAGAAAAAGATACTTAAGTAAAATTACTTCGTTACCTTTACACCCCTGAACATAGGTCAGTATATTCAACAAAAAGCATGTATTCTGTATCAAGTTACGAGTAACTTGATACATTTCCTATGTTCCTTGGTGGCCTACGTTGTTTGGTGAGCCTGGAGCTGCAGCCCCATCAGCCCCCTGTCTAATCCGCCACTGGGTAAAACTTCAAGGTTATTGAGCGACCTCTAAATCTTACTAGATTTGTAAAATATTTCACATACATTGTTTTTTCATCAAAAGAAACAATTTTAGAGGGTAGGATAGAATTTCCAACTTTAGAAAATAAGAAGCATCCTAATACATATATACCTCTCCTTTCCTTTCAAATGTTCTGTGCAATGATTCCTCATTTCACCCCCCCCCCCCCATCAAGTTGGCCTGGTGAAGTAACGAGTTGGTTTTTTGCACTCTCCACCTAACATAGCCAGGTATGCCTGGCTCACCGGGGATTGTTCTGAGCCAGGCATCTAATCTTCTTTTGAAGATGTCCACCGCAACACCACTCACGTTCCTTAGGTCTTTGGGTAGCTGATTAGACAGTTTTTGTCCTTTCACAAAAACACTATTTTCTTTCAGGGTTAAGGATGTTCACTGCCTAGCCTTTAATTTGGGAACAAGACACAGTCTTCCTTTTCCACTTTCCACTGTTGTTTGGGGAGTTACAGGGTTCAGAGTAAGATTAGGGACTAGTTTCTCCATTATTTTCCAAGTGTAAATAATGCTCTCTCTCTCTCTTCTACTTTCCAGTGAACACAGCTGTATAGGTTTAATTCGCGTAACCTTTCCTAAGAATTTAGTTCTTTGTACCCATTGATCTTGGCTGTGAAGCTTCTGTGAATCCTTTCTAGCTGTCTAATGGCTTCTTTTTTATATGAGCATGTTAGGACTGAGCAGTATTCCAATTTGGGCATGATCAGTGTTTTCAGTAGAGTAATCATTATATTCCTACCCCTTCGCTTAAAGGTTCTCAATATCTGCCCAGTTATTCTCTTTGCTCTGTTTACTGCTATCTTATTTTGTGTTTCAAATTTCGCATCATCAGTCATTACAACTCCTTAATCATTTGCTTTAGAATTTATCTGAATTTCCTGTCCATTTGGGGGTATAGTATTCCATGGATTTTAGGTCCTCCCTTTTTCCGTACCGTAACAGTTGAAATTTCTGTGTTAAACTTCATATTGTTGTCTTCCATCCACTTGTAGGTTCTGTTCATGTCGGTTTGTAGAGATCCTATATCCTCTGGGTTTCTTATTTCTCTACTGATCTTTGTGTCATCAGCAAAAGATGTTACTGTGCTGTCTCTGGTAACGTTCTCATCTATGTCAGTTAGCATGATTATGAAGAGTAGTAGAGCTAATACTGTTCCTTGTGGTACTGAGCTGAGGACCTCTGATTCCGATGAAAACATTCCTTGTACTGTAACGACTTGCCGCCGCTCACTAAGGAAAATACATATCCATTTCCCTACTTTTCCTGTTATTCCCATATATTTCAGTTTATGTATTATGATTCCATGGTCACACTTGTCGAACGCTTTGGCAAAGTCTGTGTATATTACATCATAGATTTCATTACTTTCTAGTGCATCAATAATGTTGTTGTAGTGTTCCATTAGTTGTGATAGATATGAATCTACCTGACCAAAACCCATGTTAGTTATTTAATTTTTTCTGAGTTTCCAAAAAGTGAGAGAAGATGTAAGTGACACTGGCCTATAGTTTTTGGTCTCGGATCGATCTCCTCCTGTATATATTTGGACTATGTTCACGCTCTTCAGGATGCCCGGTATTTCTCCCGTGTCTGTGGTTTATACTCGTAGATGTCCCATTTGATATCGCTAGTTTGCTATTAGAAGCTGTTCTTTTTTATTCCAAAACTTATTTGTGAATCCATTTAATTTGTTGGTATTTATAAGTTATTTATTTTCTATTTTGTTTTCTTTGCTCTATTTTTTATGTTGAAAATACGACAAATTTGCCGCCATAGGCAGGAGCCTATATAGATATATATATATATATATAGATATATATATATATATATATATATATATATATTATAATATTATATATTATATATACACTCAGCCAACTTAAAAATTCTCAGATTCCATTACAGAGCTCAGGAACTGGGTAAAAGATCTACAATCTCCAACCCAAATTTTTTTCTCTGGTGATTTTAATTTTCCATTCATGAAATATAAAAGGATAGGAAAAAATATATGTATAACCAAGACAAGGGGGGCACACGGGAAGACCAGAAGCAGGCAGAAATGTTCTTAGCTCTAGCCGATAAATTTGTTAATGCAAGAAATAACAAAAAACAAGAAAAAACAACTGCCCAGATTTGGTATTCACAAACAGCAGCAACCTAATTGATAAGAGAAATATCCCCAACTATAATATCTGACCAAAACATTATTGAAATAACAACCAATATAAAAGTTACCGCCCATTCGAGAAGTTCTGGGCCTCTGTCTGATTCACTTTTCTTAAACTTCTGCAACATTCATGGCCTTTACTCAAAATTTTCAATCTGTTGACCACCACCTCTACTCCTCTAAACCTCTATCTTTTCCTCACTGAAATTGGGTGTCTGGAACGACTGACAGCAACCCCTTTTCTGCACCCTCTTACTTTCTCTATACTCAATTTCACTCCAAAGGTGGATGTTGCGCATATGTACGCAATGATCTAACTTGTTCTTGTATTCCTGAACTCGAATCTTCCGAATTCTATACCCTCTGCCTATGGCTTACATACCAATCTCAAACTAAATACCAAAGCTGGGCACCAAACTGTTAATCGTTAATTAACGAAGTTAACTTTTTCGTTAATGATTTAACTTTGAAAATCATTATCGGACTAATTAACTTCCGTTAACTCAAGTCCGTTAACCCAAAAAATTCATAAATAAACGTTTAAAAGTTTCTATTATTTTCAGTGCTGAGCAGGTGCGCAATTAATCCGCCACTGTTAATAGTGATGAACGAATTTCCATTTCCACAGTGCAAAATCAGGCGATATATTTGTTTCCGTCGCCACAATTTATGTCTTACCAAATATGGTAGTTATTTATGGCATTGGTTTGAGCAAAACATGGTCAACTGTAAAATCAGGCGGAAAGATTTGCCATTTGAGTTGAATGTTTCAACTTCTTTCAAGAAATATCATGAGCATTTTAAGGCACTTCCAATAATATATATGTAACAATTACAACAAATAACTACATTCGTTTCATTTGCAGTCTGTCTCTTGCGCAACATGTTTGTGCTAGTGAATATTTAAAAATAATCATTGTCAAGTAAGTCATGTATATTTATAATATGTCTGAGTACCTTATTAGTAGTCTCCTTGATACATTTCAAGAATCATAAAACTGATCAGGTAAGATTTCAATTCTCATGTCACTTTGATGACATAAATTAAGTCAATTGATGTCTTACAATGGGAGCGTTTTCACCTTAACCCTTTATGTCCTGGCGGTACTTCTAGGTACCACATCTTTAAAATCTCCATAATTATTTTTCTACCTGGTTGATCCTGCCAGTACTTTCAAGTCCCAATGTGAATTAGTTTCTTTATGAAATAATAGATGGCATTGAGAAGTAAATGTGAGCGTGTGGCGCCAGAAGCTGTTTACTCTTTAGTATCTCTGCCATCCCCTCCAGTGCTGCAGTGGAGCGTTTGTTCTCTATGGGCAAGGACATCCTGAG
Source organism: Bathynomus jamesi (assembly GCA_023014485.1). Taxonomy (NCBI): domain Eukaryota; kingdom Metazoa; phylum Arthropoda; class Malacostraca; order Isopoda; family Cirolanidae; genus Bathynomus; species Bathynomus jamesi. Next base: position 82,018 of record JAJOZX010007927.1, read on the forward strand.
GGCCAAGAGATCATCCCTGTCTGATGAAAACTTTGATATGCTAATTTTCATGAAGGGCAACATGCATCACATGGACAAAATGGAGAACGAGAAGAGGGAAAATTAAATTATATATATATTGTTTTTCATTTTTTATAATAAAAGTTAACGTTAACGGTTTATCGGTAACTTCGTTACATGTTTAACGAAGTTAGCTTTTTGGTTAATGGATTAGCGGTTAACGAAGTTAACTTTTTGGTTAGCGGTGGCCACCACTGCTAAATACATCTGCGCTGTTTATTTTTCTCCTAATTCTACTGACTATCCAAAATTCTTTGACTACCTCAATTCCAAAGTTGAATACATTCTTTCCCACTCTCCTCACCCTGAACTCTCCATTTTAGGAGATTTCAATGTTCACCACCACCTTTGGCTTTCCTCCCATTTCACTGACATGCCTGGAGAACTAGCTTATGACTTTTCTATCCTAAATGACCTAGAGCAGATTGTACAGCACCATACTCATATCCCCGATCGTCTTAGAGATAGGCCCAACATTCTGGATTTATTTCTTACCTCTTATCCTTCTTAGGATGTCAAACTTTTTTCTCCATTGGGCTCCTCCGATCACAATCCTATATCTGTTTTCTGTCCTAACGCTCTAATTCGGCCTTTGCATCCTCCCAAGAGGCGGCGGCTTTGGCACTTTACCGCCGCTGATTGGGAGGCTCTTGGGCAGTACTTCTGTGATTTCCAATGGAATGATGATTGCTTCCATGGTCAGTGTCCTTCCGAGTGTGCTGAGCGCATCACGGAGGCGATTCTCTCGGGCATGGAGGTGTACATTCCTTATTCTATTCCTACTACTAATGCAAAAAACCTTTTTTTAACTTTACTTGTTCTAATGCTATCCGCAACAGAGAGGAGGCTTTCAGAAGATACCGTCGCTATCCAACTCCGACTCTCACTCAGCTTATACAGTATTTCGGCCCGGAATCGTGCAAAATCTGTTCTTCGACTCGCCAAAAATTCCTTCATCCGACAAAAATGTGAAAATCTATCCAATTCTAATTCTTCTCTCTCTTTCTGGCATCTAGCTAAGAACCTCTTCAACAACTTTACTTCCTCTTCTTTCCATCTTTTCCATTCCGACGGCTCAGTTGCCGTCTCTTCTTCTGACAAAGCTGAACTCTCCGCTCAAACTTTCGTTTAAAATTCAACCCTGGACGATTCCGATGCTGTTCCTCCATCTCCTCCACCCTCTGACTTTATGTTAGAAATTAGAATCCCTTCTAAAGATGTTTTTTTCTGTCCTATCTGGGTTCAACTCTAGGAAGGCGTACGATCCTGATGGTGTTCCTCCTGTTGTTCTTAAGAACTGTGCTTCAGTGCTGACACCCTGCCTAGGCAAACTTTTTCGTCTCTCTCTCATATCTGGTACTTTTCCTTCTTGCTGGAAGTTTGCCTTCATTCAGTCCCAAAGAAGTGGTGACCGCTCTCAACCCTCCAACTTATCGTCCAATTGCTTTCATTTCTTGCCTTTCCAAAGTTTTTTAATCTATCCTTAATAGGAAAATTCTTAAACACCTCTCTTCTCATGATCTTCTTTCAGATTGTCAGTATGGGTTCGTAAGGGACACTCTTCTGGCGATCTTCTTGCATATCTCTCTGACTCTTGGTCATCTTCCTTTCGGGATTTTCATGAAACTTTTGCTATTGCGCAAGACATATCAAAAGCTTTTGACAGAGTCTGGCACAAATTTTTAATTTCCAAACTGCCCTCCTTCAGTTTTTATTTACCCTTCTATCTGTGCCTTCATCTCTAATTTCCTTTCTGGCCGATCTATAATTGCGGTTATAGAGGGCCACTGTTCTTCTAAAGCTATCAACAGTGGCGTGCCTCAGGGTTCTGTCCTGTGACCTACTCTCTTCCTTTTATGATTCCACTCTTCACTTCTCCACCCGCTTCCCAAAGCGTGACTCCCAGCAGTTACTTCATGATTTGCATAAAACAACTGACTTCTGATCTTTCCACTATATCTAATTGGGGCAGAGAAAACCTTGTGGCTTTCAATGCCTCAAAAACTCAGTTCCTCAATCTGTCTGCTCATCACAATCTTCACGACTATCCCCTTACCTTCAACAACACACAACTCAATCCTTCCTCTTCTCTTAACATCCTTGGTGTTTCCTTTTCTCGTGATCTTTCCTGGAAAGATCACATATACTCTTTTTTCCCAAACAGCTTCTAAGAGGGTAGGTGTGCTGTACCGCCTCCGCGGTTTCTTCACCCCCACTCAGCTGCTGTCTCTGTATGCTCGCCCCTGTACGGAGTATGCTTCTCATGTGTGGGGTGGCTCAACCCACACAGCCGTACTTTACCGGGGGGTGAAATAAAAGACTGTCTTATCAATTCCCCGCCTTTTACTGATTGTTTTCAATCCCTCTCTCTTCGCCGCAATGTTGCCTCTCTCCTTTCTATCACTATTATAATGGACACTGCTCTTCTGAACTCTCTAACTGCATGCCTCCGCTAAGGAGAGCACGCAGTACCAGACTTTCTACACTTTCTCATTCCTTTTCTGTCGAACTATCTAACGCAAGGGTTAATTGGTATTTTCAATCTTTCATCTACTCAACTGGTGAACTCTGGAACAATCTTCCTCAATCCATCTTTCCTCATGTCTATGACTTCCCATCTTTCAAACGCAGAGTGCCGAGGCATCTCGGAAACCCCGGACCACTACTACTTCTATAGTGTGTGTGGGTGGGGGGGGGGTAGGCGCTTTTGCGGGCATTTGCATTTGCCCCTCCTTCCTGCATACAAAAAAGGAAAGAACAAGCGCTATAGAAAGAAAATTAAAATTGTTTAATTTTCACTCCAAAGCTATAAACTGGGAAGATGTTGCATCCAGCATAGAAGCAATAGATTGGAAAACCATCTTCAAGGTCAAGACATCGAAAGAGATGCTAATGATCTTAGTCACCTTAGAGGAGAAAACGCTGGAAAACGCAACAAAGAGGAAAAAGAGGAAAACAACCAAGGAAAAAAAGAACAAAGAGGAAAAAGAGGAAAGCAACAAAGGGAAAAAAGAACAAAGAGGAAAAAGAAGCAGGTTCAGGAGACAAAATAGGTCAATGTTCTGAAAGAGAAAAAGAGTGACTGCGAAATGCAGACAACAACATCAGAAAAATATTAAATGATAAACTGCAGAGTATAAATTGCATCATACAGGACCCAATTGAGAAGCATACAGGAAAAGATGACGATGACGTTAAAGAAGCGATAAAGGTTAACTCAAAGTACTTCTATAATTTAGCAAAAAGGAAGTCGAAAAATCACACGACTATCGGACCTTTAAAAAATGAAGACAATGCTTTATCTGATGACCTAACAGAAGTATCTAAAATATTAAGGAGCTCAGTACGAATCATTTTTCAGTATCCCAGAATCTGATCAACTGATATGCGATAGAAACGCGTTTTTTGAAGAACTACAAGGGAAAAGTATAACGGATTTCGACTTTACAACAGATGATATTACACAAGCTAAAGGGAAACGAAAAGCACACACAGCGGTAGGACCGGACAAATGGAATGCCACACTGATCAAAAACTGCAAGAATACAATCGCTGAGCCCAAAATATTGGATATGGAGACGATCACTAGACACGGGAGAAATACCGGGCATCCTGAAGAGCGAACATAGTTCCAATATATAAAGGAGGAGATCGACCCGAGACCAAAAACTATAGGCCAGTGTTGCTTACATCTCATCTCACTAAAATATTTCAAATAGTTAGAGAAAAAATCTATGACTTTTTGGAAACTCAGAAAAAATTCAATGATAACCAACATGGGTTTCGGTCAGGTAGATATCATGCCCATCACAACTAATGGAACACTACAACATTATTGATGCACTAGAAAGTAATGAAAACTATGATGTAATATACACAGACTTTGCCAAAGCGTTCGACAAGTATGACCATGGAATCATAATACATAAACTGAAATACATGATAATAACAGGAAGAGTAGGAAAATAGATATATAATTTCCCGAGCGAGCGGCAGCAAGTCGTTACAGTTCAAGGAATATCTTAATCAGAATCAGAGGTCCTCAACTCAGGATCACAAGGAACAGTATTAGCTCTACTACTCTTCATAATCATGCTAACTGACATAAATGAGGACGTTACCAGGGTCAGCTAAGTAACATCCTTTGCCGATGAGACAAAGATTAGTAGGAAAATAAGAAATCCAGAGAATATACAGTTGATCTTTACAAACATACATGAACAAAATCTACAAGTGGTCGGAAGACAACAATATGAAATTTAACACTAAGAAATTTCAACTGTTACAGTACGGAAAATGGAGGACCTAAAATCCATGGAATATTATACTCGAAATGGACAGGAAATTTAAATAAATTCTAAAGCAAAATTTAGGGGTTGTAATACTGATGCGAAATTTGAAACAAAATAGGATATCAGTAAACAGAGGAAAGAGAATAACAGGGCAGATACTGAGAACCTTTAAACGAAGGGATAGGAATATAATAATTCCTCTATTGAAAACACCGATCATACCGAAGTTCGAATACTGGCTCGGTCCTAACATGCCAATATAAAAAAGAAGACATTAGTCAGCTAGAAGGGATTCAGAGAAACTTCACAGCCAAGATCAATGGGCGCAAAGAACTAAATTACTGGGAAAGGTTACGTGAATTAAATCTATATTGTCTGGAAAGGAGAGAAGTACACCATTATTTACTTGGAAAATAATGGAGGAACTCGTCCCTAATCTTACTTTGAACCCTATAACCCCCAAAACAACAGTGGAAAGTAGAAAAGGAAGACTGTGTCGTGTTCCCAACTCCTCAAACTTGAAGGAAAATAGTTTTGTTGTGAAGAGACCAAGACTGTTTAACCAGCTGCCCAATAGTCCAGGCAATTTGTAGTTAGACCTGGGCAAAATTGCTTCAGAAGCTTTCTAAACTGTTTCCAGCTCAGGAACCATTGCCGAATAACATATCCAAAATCCGACAAAATTGGACCCCAGGAACACCCCCAAATATGAAATTCAAAATGGTGGCTGATCAAAGGTAATAATGCATGGGACTTTTTGATCGCGTGCTATCTTGCTCAAATATAGTAATGTCGAAAATATGCAGGTCACGTCAGTTGGCGACATATCTATGATGGGAAGGAACGTGATCGATGCCACACCTGGATGTGAGACACTTGATCCACCGTGAATTGCCTGCATTGTTCCGGACCAACTTGGACCTGATCTTTCTGCTGAAGATATCTGCCAGAGAAGACTAAGTCGACTTATGGTGGCAGTGGGTACTGGAAGTTCGCGGAATGAGATGTCCCTCAACATGCTTCTCGCGTGTCTATATTCCCTAATGTCAATGGTTGCAATCTTCTTAATGTCATTGTCACCAACATTACGCCTGTGAATAGAAGGGTGGATCTTGATCTTCGGAGTTATTGCGGCAATCATACCCATTCCATGAAAGGTATTCTTCCCATCCAAAGTGCAGACATCATGATCGACGTTATCTGCTGCTAGAAGGACTGCAGTGTTTTCATCAACAGTAAAAGAGCCAGACCCACTTGCCAGCGCCGCGTTTCTTTCGAATCTTGTTACTTCTGCATACGACGAACAGTAACCCAGCTGATGGAGAACGTCAATAAGGTACCTTGACCTAAAGTTGTGGTGTAGCTGAACCGACAAACCGATCTGTAGTGGACATAGTAATCCTCTAGGACGGGTTGCTTGCATAATGCTCTGCCCAATTGCACCTATTTTTCTTGAAGCATCCTGTCCCGCAAATGCTTTTGATAATAGCAATTTCAGACTGTTGGGAATGTAATCAAGAGCACTTTCTGCAGTGATGTCATTTGGAGATGGATACACATCTTTTCTAGGCGAGTCGACAGACTTGATATCACTTCTGATTATTTTTGCAGCAGCTTCTACTAGGTAAATCTTCTGTAGCTCTATATCTATATCACATTCTTTCGACTTTTTGTGATAATCTATAAGAATTTCATTAGCTGTCTCTCGTAGTGTTACTACATCTGCCTTCCCACTTTCACCTGATATTATGATCTTGTCTTCGTAACGTTCTAAAAGCTTTCTCTTCATGTGCCTGCGTTCGTAGACAGAGCTCTGACTTCCTTGAAGATATTCCTCCATTTTGGAAATTAGGTCTCCAATCAACAGTTGTTTATCATCATTCTCTTCCAGGTAAGCACAGGTCTGAAGGAATGCTTGGTGTTGCTCTTCATTAGTTGGTCTCCCTTTCTTCGAATCATGATCGTCGGAGGAGTATGCGCGAGGAATGTTTTTCCACTTCGAAAATTTACGCTGCAGGTGTGATGGTAGACACAATCTGCAGCAGGAAGATCACGAAGATAATACTCCAGACGGCCTTTTACATTAAACGACCATTCATCGCAACGGCTTTCACAGCACCTTTTTATGGTTTCGGAGAACTCTGTAGTTCTTATTTTGACATGCTCTGATTTTGGTTTGTGTTTGGAAAAAAAGTCCACAAAGGTATCACAAAACAAACAGTGAGTACCACTGGAAAATGTGTATTCATGAAAACGAGCACTTTTCCTTGGAATTTCCTCGGCTGCGGTCTGTCGCTTCTTTATTTCAATGGTCTTTTTATCCGTAAACCTTTTCCTACATACAACGTGAACACTTATTCCAGCTGTTGCAACAACATCGCTTCCACGGCTGCGGCTGGATGCATTTATACCATCTGCTCCTTTTTGCGAGATGTGAACCACTTCCTGTCCGCTGTCCAATTTCTCCTTACAAATCACGCACAATTCTTCAGGGGTCTGCATTCTTGAAGGCGGACGCACACCGAGTCAGTCTGAAACAGAAAACACAAATTAATAAACTGTGTTGCAGTATTTAAAAGGAGTACATAATAACAGTTTTAAAGAAAATGACAAGCACAAATACGCAGATTTGATAGTGGGTAGTAGGAATTAAAGAGTTGTATATAATATAAGTTTATAAAGATGTAGCAATGTCCATTCTCACATACACTCCATACAGTATATTTTATTTATATTACGTGACGTCATAGTTTAATACTAGCCACCTAATACAATTTTTAGTGTCATATAGGTTAATTTAGAAACAAAAATGTGTTTTAAAACATTTTACTGATCAAGAAAAACGTCATAAGTCTCTCTACAATGCGAAATTAAAATTTATTGTATTTCGTAGGAAACTGCCAGTCCGCCATTTTGAATTTCATTTTTGGAGGTGTTCCCGGGGTCCAATTTTGTCAGATTTTGGATATGTTATTCTGCAATGGTTCCTGAGCTGGAAACAGTTTAGAAAGCTTCTGAAGCAATTTTACCCAGGTTGAAGCTATTTTTGCTCTAGATTGCCTGGACTACAAGGAAATATGGAACACGAGTGGTGTTGCGGTGGACATCTTCAAAAGATGATTAGACGTCTGGCTCAGAACAATTCCAGTTAAGCCAGGCGTACCTATGTGAGGTGAAGAGTACAAGAAACCAACTCTGTACTTCACCAGGCCAACTCGAGAGGAGGGGCCAGAGGTTTGAACTTTGTGAAATGAGGAATCATCGCACGGAACATTTGAAAGGTTGAAAGGAATATATATAATGCAGCCTGAGAGCCTTGAACCTGGTTCAGATGAGAATCAGAGTAGGTTTATTTCATACAGTTAAGTCACAAATTGTGCCAGAGTCGAATTATTCGACCATTTTTCGTATTACATATTCAAACTACTTGTGTGAGTAAATTCACATTATTTACGTGCAAAGCTTGAAATATAGCGATTGGATATATTATATATATATATATATATATATATATATATATATATATATATATATATAAGCGAAAACAAGTGGAAAAAACTGAATGATGCAAACTCACAATGAAAAAGAAAAAATTATTCTAAGGCTTTCCATGTATTTAACAGTACGCCTCATCAGGGTACTGACGAGGTGTACTGTTGAATACACGAAAGAACTTGCAATCATTTTTTCTCTTTCCTTGTGGGTGGGTTTGCATTATATATATATATATATATATTATATATATATATATATATATATATATATATATATATATAAAATATATATATATATATATTATATATATATATATATAAAAAAAATATATATATATATATATATATATATATCCCCGCAAGGGGGTTCTAAGCTCGTGCTCTTGAGTGCTCTTTGTGCTCGTTTGTACGTGCTTGTTCCTGGAGGTTTCACGTGCGCCCTCCCGGCCCTAGCACCCAAGGATGATGGGGCTCGACCCTGCAGTCCTTGGTCTTTTTCCACTTCGACTGTCCCCTCCACCCTTTCTTTTCCTCTGTCTTTCCTCTCACTTTTTCTTGTTTTTCCGCCGAGATATGCCCTTTTAAATAGAGGCGAATCGGTTCTTCCGAACTTAAAAAAAAAAAAAATATATATATATATATATATATTATTATATATACTAACTTTGTGTGTTCCTGGTTTTGCCACTGCATTAATTCATCAACTTCAAAAGCCTTTTCCAAATATAAATCTTCAATGTAGAATTTTAAGATGTTAGTTTCGGCTGCATTTTTGACATTTATTATTATATCATTGCTACCTTCATTTCTTCAATATTTTCTACTTCCGTACTTTCACTCTCTTCACTCTCTTTCACTCTTCGGTTACAGTCATCTTCTTCATTAGTGTTCCTACTTTCAATGCGTTTGCATTCGTCTTTATCTTCCTTATTTTGACTTTCATTTTTAGCATTTTCTTCTAGAAAGCTTTTAAATAATGAAGTTCCTCGTATGTTCAATTGTTCAGAAGAGTGATCATTACTTTTACTGTGAAATTTATTCCACATTTGTGTCTCGATCAAGTTTTCCAAATAGTCTGGTTCTAGTAAAAGAAAAACATTAATTTTAACCTCAATTTCGGGATATAACTGGGTAATAGTTATTCAGCAACTTTTACTTTGAACTTAAAAGTTAAATTGAAACTTATTGTGCTTGTCAACATTTTTAAATATTAACCGTTTCACAACTGTCATCATCATCATCATAATATGCTCACCATTCGTAAATACCCGCAGAGAAAAAGTTAAATAAGCCATCAAATGCAGTATTAACATTTTTAAGTTTATGACAAATTCTAAACTTTACGTTTACACGCAACAAAACGGAAAAATAGTGACCTTCAATAGTTCATACCCAATTTAGGGTGGTCCAAACTTTGGGCTAAAATTTCCAAATAGTTGGAAATGCTCTCCACATGGCTGCTCTTATTCCTTTAGATGTGAAGTGATTTTGTGCAAAATATCTGTCAATTAAGTACATAATAAGAGGTTGCTATGATTTTCACATTTTCAATTAATTAATTAGCTAATCATTTTCTACCCACTTCACTTTTAGAGGACGTGGCAGTCACGCCAAATTGACTCTGCCCACCTTTCAGAGGATGATGCAATTGTTCAATTTCTTGTATAATGCTGTTTGTGAATCAGACAAATCATTTACTCGTGCATTATTTCAAGTCTAAACTTGTTGGAGGACGGTTTTAAGTTCGTTCAAACTTCAAGAGCTTAGGAATAGTATCTAATGTAAGTATTAATTCATATGTATTATATTTATTCAGTATAAAAAATATTATATATATATATATATATATACAGGGTGGGCCGTAAGTTTCCATACATAGGAAAAATAAATATTTTTTTATGGACAACCATTTTTATTTATATAATATGCTCTACATGGTTGCCATTGTTTTGAAAACACATTTCAATACGTGTTCCCCACTGTTGATGAACACGCATTAGCACAGTTGACGTTATGCTTGTAATGGCGTTGGTGATACGTTCCTTTAGATGATTTATGTCTCGTATCTTTTCCTGATACACCATGGCCTTCAAGTGCCCCCAAAGATAGAAATCAAGGGGGGTGAGATCTGGGGATCTGGGAGGCCACTCCACAGGACCACGCCGACCAATCCAAGCATCCGGAAACTGCTGCTGATCCAAATACCGACGCACGTGAAGACCATAATGAGGTGGAGCTCCATCTTGCTGGAAGTAAACTGGGAAGTTACCTTCCTCGTTTAGCAGGGATGGGAAAATCTCTTCTTGCAACATGTTAAGATACCTTTCAGCATTAAGATTTCCACTGACAAAATTGGTCCAATAATTCTGTCACCCCATATCCCGGCCCACACCATCACTTTACCGGCACCTTGCATCTTCGTCGGACTCAGCCAGTTAGGGTTAGCATTACTCCAATAACGTATGTTTTGCCGATTAACCTCTCCATTGACGTAAAAATTTGCTTCATCAGTAAACAAGATCTTACGTCAAACGCATATTCTTAGGGTATCTAAAACATAAAACAAACGTTTAATTTTTCCTATGTATGGAAACTTACGGCCCACCCTGTATATATATATATACAAGGCGTCCCAAAAAAATGTATACACACTTTAAATAATTATAAAGGCAGTGTTTTATTAAAATACATTTCAATTTTCAAAAATGTAATAGAATCTACAGACATTTTTAATTGTTTTGTCAACGCCTGTTTTCAAACTGACATCCGTTCTGGTCCAGGCACTGCTGATAAAGCGAAGCAATGGAATCGCAAACATCATGAAACATTTCGTTTGGTATTTGTGTGCATTCTCGTTCAATGGCTGCTCTCAATTCAGCGACTGTTGCAGGTTTTATAGCGTAGACTTTGTCTTTTAAGTATCCCATAAAAAAAAGTCTAGTGGTGTGAGGTCTGGTGAACGCGGAGGGTATTCTACGAAACCCCTTCGTCCAATCCACATCCACATCGTGCCAAGTACCACTCGCAATACTCCACTCTTCGGTCCGGATCATCTTCATTAATAGCATGGACTAATCTTGGAATGTAACTTTTCCATTGACAGCGCTTCAAAATGCGTTGGACAGACGATTCTGAAATTCCTACCTCACGACTCGCTTGCCACACAGATTTTCTTGGACTTTGGTGATACGTTTCCAGTACTCTTTCTTGCTTTGTGGGGCTTGTCGATGTCCGTGGTCTTCCGGAACGCTTCTTGTGGACATTCTGAACAGTTCCATCGGCCTCAAACTTATCTCTAATTCGAGTGATGGTAAGTCGCGTTGGTGGATCTGTTTGAAACTCCCTCCTAAACTGTCTTTGCACTTCAACTGCGTTTTCACACTTCCAGTAGCATTTTAGAATGAATTTCCTTTGTTCAAAGCTTAGTCTGACTGCCATTATTAATTCTAATGGGTTTAACTTGGAAAAAGAAACATCAATTGAGCTATCAGCTGTTAAAGTGTGTACACATTTTTTTGGGACGCCCTGTATATATATATAATTATGTTTTTTGTATGCAAATTTATAACCAGCAAGGATGTTGCTATTAAATTAAATGATTAAAATTGCACGGTATATTATATATCTTATGTCTCTTGAAGTTTATTATTTACTTATTCTTAAATATATTTTTAAAAATTTGGCTATCTTCCTACCCATTAACCACTAACCACTGTAACCAATTTTTTTACTTTATTTATTTTGACTGCAATTTTTTACTTTAACACATAATTGTGCTTTGGTGCTAAACGGTTAATGCATTATTTTCTCTCATTTTTCAGGTTATGGCTAGAAGTACTCGCTCATCTGCATGATGTGCTTAGTTTGGTTAAGTTTCACCACCATGAAGTTATGAACAGTCCAAGACCTTGAAAGAGAGCTACAACTTGGCCTGCAAAGAGGCCCTGCAAGTATGGCAGAGAGCAAGGATTCCTACACAGCGAGTCGATTCCTGCGTTAGGAAGCTGTCAAAGCTGTACGAAGAGTTTCTTGCGTTGAAGAAAAACCGCAAGACGCATAGTGAGAGAGAGCATGTTCCAAGAGACTCCCTCAGAGCTTTTCGACGTTGCCTCGAAGGACGCCTTGAAGATGATAGACAATGAAGAAGACCGCCAATTCCTGATGATGCAACGAGAATACGTCTTTTCCTGTATGGCAGGCCCTGACAAGATTAATTTTGCCAAGGAATACTGCAAGAGATGTCGACAGGAGAAAGATGCTGACAAAGCTCTAAAGTACAAAGAAAGAGAGGCTGCATTCCAGGCTGGAGCTGCTGCTCTTCCATCATTCAGCACATCCACTTCATCCTCTGAAGAATTCAGCGCTGAAGGCGATGATTATTGTCCATTGACTTCGACCGGGAGAGCAGATGTACACTCTCATCCTCCGAAATGAAACAATATCTTCACATCACCAGATGTGGTTGCTGCTCTTGATCGCGTCAACCTTCCCGATCGAGGAGCAGTCTTCGTTGCTGGATCAGTCGCTCAAGCCCTGGGCTATGATATTTCTACAATGACTCTTTCTCGCAGCTCCATCCATTGTTCAAGAAGGCAAGCAAGGCAGGCAGCAGCCAAAGAGGATCAAGTTTCGTTTTCTGTCGAAGGAACCCTTCTTCTTTACTGGGATGGGAAACTACTTCCCAACATCGGCGGCGCAAAGGAAACAGCCGAACGAACCGCGGTAATCGTTACAGGAAATGGGATGGAAAAACTCCTAGCCATGCCAAAAATACAACGAGCTACAAGAGAAGAACAGGCCAAGCTTGCATTTCGATGATTGATGACTGGAATCTTCGCGGTGAGACCCAAGGTCTCGTATTTGACACAACTGCCTCTAATACTAGCCTTCACAGGGGAGCCTGTACCATGATTGAAAAAGCAGTAGGGAGGGAACTTGTCTGGATCGTTTGTCGACATCATATCCTTGAAGTCTTGTCAAACACCTGCAACGCACTTCTTGGACCCACAGGTGGCCCGGAAATGACTCTTTAAACGTTTTCGGAAAAAATGGCCATCACTTCAGAAGGATTCCTTCATGAAGGCTTCAAACAACCTATTCAGAGATCCAAAGATGTTCCAGCTTCGAGAGGAAATGATCCAGTACTTCACAAAGGCACTGGAGTCTAAACAATCGCGTGATGACTACGAGGAATTGCTACGACTCTGCCTCACCTTCCTCGGGTGCCGTGATGAGAAAGAAGTCAAGGTCCGCGCTCCAGGATCAACTCACCATGCACGCTGGATGGCCAAGGCCATCCACGTCCTCAAAATAAATGCAAAAAACTTCACTTTTTCTACATGAAGGTCAAAATATGAAAATAAAAACCCACTCTAATAGACAGAGTTTATTTCCACAACAGTTTCGACGCCCACTGGCATCCTCCTCGGATGCCAGTGGGCGTCGAAACTGTTGTGGAAATAAACTCTGTCTATTAGAGTGGGTTTTTATTTTCACACATCCTCAAAATTTATCTGTTCAAGCATCAACTACAGCTGACAGTACGTGAGACGAAGAATATCACTGAGCTCTCTCTATTTATCGCCTTGGTCTACGCACGTTTTTGGAATGAAGCCCCCGTCTGAATCCACGCATCTTTCAATGATATTCTGCTTCCTAAAATCTTGCAAAAGTACCCAAATCAGACCATTTCCAAAGCAGCATCCACAGCTCTTCAACGGCACCTGTGGTATCTTCGAGAGCATCTCATCGGCCTTACATTCTTCGATCCTAGAGTCGATGCCGAGACCAAACGGAAGATGGTCGTAAACCTCCAAGGTAACGAGAATACCACTGTTACTCGTCGATTGAAGCTTGAAGGAAACACTGAAGATTTGAATTTGTATGAAATAGTCACCAAAAGGACCCTGAGAATCTTCAATCTGTTAAAGAAAGGAAGGAAGGAAGGCAGAGGAGGATACTTTCCTGAGGACCGATCCCAATTCCTGGACGGAGGATGATTGCTTTCAAGAGTTTCAACGCATAGCGATCAATCTAAAGTTGTCAATGATTCGGCGGAGGGGTATCGCCCTTATCAAGGCATATAATACATCTTTGACGAAGGATAAAGAACAAAAACAATTCATCCTCCGATTAGTAGCAAAACATCGCCAAGACTACTCATTGTCTTCGAAGGAGTCAGTGATGATTCGTTAATCTTAGTAATGATGTATGTTATAAACGAATGATAAATGTAATTTTCTACTAAACGTATCATTTTCATTCTTTAAAAATTAATGTTTTTTTAAGAGTTATTCTGTTTTCTAAAAAAAATAAGCTGTTTTCTTTGAGATTTAATTTGTTTTCAAGCAAATAAACTAGTATTTGCCCTTGTTTTTTAATTTTTTAACCCAGAAAATCAATCTACTAGAAAATGAGTAGGAAAATGAAATTCATAGCGACCAGTAAATATCATTCAATTAGGCTGAAATTTGGCATGGAGATGTTTGATAGATATAGGAACAGGAACAGCCATGTGGAGGTAAAAAATTACAAAATTTTATTTTTTGGACCACCCTAAATTACCCATGCTCTTTTACCCGCTAGAATGTCATTAAGTTGCGAGTTTACTCCTACGTCATATAAATGGTAGACTCGTAACACCAAACTTGCTACCTGCACCATCTCTATGCACCGAGAAATGGGTTCTCGAACTTGTAGGAAACTTTCTAAAGAATAAACATACCAATCTCTGATGAAATCTCTAAATCTTTTACAATTTCTTTCAATTCGCACATCTCCATCAATGGACTTCGTAAAGCTCTCAGAAAATCCAGTCCACTGGAAAAATAAAAATAAATAAAAAATAAACTGTCATTGTAGGTAAATAGAGGAAATATTTACAGATTTACCGATTAATCAGCACAACAACACGAATTTAGTGTGATTCATCGATAAATCCTTGACTTATTCCCTCACCTACCCCAAGACTATTTCTACCGATGTCAGTGAATCTATTTCATTTAGAATATTATAAAATGACGATTATTCGGCCAACAGGAAACTGGGCTCGCTGTTGATAATCCTGTAACCTTAATATATATCATTTCAATAAATAGTTCTCTAATATAAATGCGCATCTGCATTATTATTATTATTTAGTTGTAGTTGTAGTAGTAGTAGTAGTAGTAGTAGTAGTACTTACGGTAAATTCATATAGTCAGTTTCGTCTAAAGCAAAATTCTTCTTTAATTTTTCTGATTTGGTGTTGACATTTCTTCTGAAGATTCAAACAAAGCTTTGTTAATTAAAATTTAATAAAAACCCTGCAGGGTGAGCCAAGAAAGGGAAATAAATGAAAATTACAAATATTTCATAAAAAAAAACCCGCGTATGAATCGCAAATTTAAAAAAAAAAATTGTCCCATCTCCACCATATATTTTAATATGCACCCCTCACTTTCTCTATACTTTTGTGAACATGCAGCAAAACGTTACTTTTTATACTGTTTCTGACCGGCCGCTAGCTCAGTGGTTACAGTGGCAAACTGAGCGATGGGGCACTGGTTCGCTTCCGAATGCTGCTGGCAATGGGTGGGGTTGAGCCGGCCACTTACCCTGTTTCTGCCTTGAAAGTTGACCCTTAAAACATACACCCCCACGAAGTGGGGAAATGAGCTTTCTGGATGGTGATGTAGTTTGTTGATCAATACTTGCAAGAATTTGCATGACTCAGTCCTTCAGTTCAGCAATCAATGTAGGCTTTGTATTAACCACTTTTTCTTTGACAAAGCCCTAGGGCCTATAGGAAGAAGTCTAAAGGCGACAGGTTTGGTGATCTAGGAGGCCATGGAAATTCACTCGTGACTAATAACCAACCACAAAACTTTTCCTTGAGACAGTTTAGACATTCATTTGATGTATGGGATATGGCATCATCCTTCTAAAACCACGTGTTTAGACAATTTAGAACTATTCCACGAGTAATTAAGTCTTCTCAGCATGTGTAAATCTAATGCCACAGTTACTGCCTCCTTTATTTCGGGGGATCTTCAGAGAAAAAATGCCCATAAATTCTTCACGAGTTCAAACCCCACTATACTCTCACTTTGGGAGAATAATAGGCGCACTTCATATTCTTCTGGTTTTCAAACCCCCAGAACCTGCAGTTTTGCCTCTTCATCATTCCATTAATGTCAAAATGACACTCGTCATAAAAAGTCATTCTATTCATCTCCAGCTCTTCATTTTCTAACATTTCACACAAACTATTACAAAACTGATTTTGCCTTCTTTCATCCGTTTCGCTAAGCGACTGCAAATTGAATTCTATAGGGAAGCAATCCTAAATCTTGTTTCAGAAATCTCTACCAACGAGCAACTTCTGTTCCAACAGTCATCATCTTGTTGATTTGCGTGGACTGCTTTAGATGCGCTGCCGGATATCTTAAAAAGTTTGTGGAATGCATAGTTAACCCAAGTCCTGAACAACCCTTATTTGCATTTGTATTGAAACGGCATTTTCAAACTGCTTTACCAATGGTATTATTGCTTTGAAATAAAGTATACAAAATTTGGAATTTCTGTGGAATGCAGTCTTTGGCGACTAATTCAATATAGGCATTAAAAATAAAAATACGGAGCTCTACGGTAAACTGCTGCATTGTTCTATGCAAAATATCTCTGCTAAATAAGAAAAAATTTACAGAATGTAAAAAAATATCGCATGTACATTATCGAATTCCAATATACAGTAATACATTTTATGAAGGAGTAAAAATGATCCCCTTTACGTAGCCTACCCTGTATAATTAATATGTAGTACGGTTGAGAAATACCTATCGTGTTGAATGGGTTATATAGTTATGTAGCGGATCGACAAGAAATAGACCAACAAATCGACAGACATACTTTCTTTCCACGCTACCATAAAACAGTTTGGAACACACGTGGACAAAAGTCAAACAATGGAAAGTCTGTGTCCTCCCAAGAAAGGCGCGAATGAAGCCTTTGTAAACTAAAGGACACGCGGACCGAGCGTCTTAAGATTTGGTATAGTCCTACGTCACCAGGGTATAAAAGCAGCTTCCATTTGCTTTCATTCTCACTCGTACGCACGTCATCATGTGAGCAGCGCATCCACCAGCCGCTGTCCGGCCCTTGGCCAGGGGCCGTGGCCGCTACTTTCTTCAAGGCCTACAGTTATCATCAAGTAAGATCTACAGACCGCCTGCAGAAGTAATCCTTCGAGGCCCAACCGGAATCACTTCGGGCCTGCGGTTTGCCGGGTCGGCCTTCAAGTTTCTCCACGTTCCTCGAGATATCTTCCGCACCACAGGCCTACGCCTGCAATATCACAAGGCCAGCCTGCACCTCGAGAAGTAACATCACCTCAGGCCTACACGAAGCCTACATCCATCTCAAGAGGCTTAACGGACAATGACAGCTCGAATCTGCGTAATAGGTTCGTCTTCAGCCCGCCTTCAAGTTTTTACATCGCCCTAAGCTAAGTGCATCATATTCGTAAGTACTCTTGAAGCCTACATTAGCCTACCGCCGAACAGCAGGCTACGCTCCCAAAGTGAGTAATTCACGTTCCAACGGACTCACATGAAAGAACGCAGTAGGCCTATCATCCAATTCAAGTGTCATTTTTATACCGTTATTCCGCGTATCATCCGTCATTATGTTCAATTCATATATTTATGTGTTAATTAAACATTCTCTTGACGTAATCACTTAACATCACATAATGTTCTTATATATAAATGATATTTGTGCAAGCATTTCAATCCATTATTATTAGGCCGCATCAATTATTCCTTGTGCATCCACGCAATCATTTAGCCTATTTAATCAGTGTCAAGTATTCTATTCAATGCACCAAACGCACGTGCATTCTTTATATCATGCTAGGCCCATCCAATGTTCTATGTTGCATGCCATTTACATACCATCGATGAGTATTATTTATACGTGTCAATTAAGCTATTAACATTTCATCATTAGCTAAGCCTATGCCATAAGCACAACGTAAAACTACCAATTAATTACTGTCAATTCTTTGTTATATCACAGTGAATAAAATAACGGATTTATTTTCATAATAAACTACAAAACCCATAAGGTGTCTTTTATAACCTTAACATTAATTTGCTTGAGCGTAAATCAAGCTGGTGACCCTCACTGCCATTTTGGTCACTTCCAATAGTATGGTGGACCTAATCAAATAACCATTCATTCCAACGGTGATACTGTATTACATCATAAATTATTAACCCAGCCTATCATTATAAATCAGTCAGTCATTGCCTTAATCAATCGTTGCATACAATTAAATCATTATCACCTTAAACGACTAAAACCAGGTCCACTATAGTTATAAGCAGGGTTTCGGAGCCGGTAAAAAAACTTCTGGCTCCAACTCCGGCTCCGGAGCAGAAATTTTTTACAGTCTGGCTCCGGCTCTTTTATAGTAAATTCTGTTAATTATAAAATAAATATCTAGATTTATATAACTAATTGTCCAATTTAGTAATGTTTTGCTGGTTTGCTTTAGTTTTTGAACTGGCAGAAGTACTGGGTCTTGAAAGCTCAAGCATTTGCTTCTTTTCTTCCATCATTTTTGATATTTCAGGATGTAATCGACTCAAGTGTATTTTCAAATTATATGCTCTTGAGGAGACATCAGGCTTTTTGCTTTGAGGCTTGGTAATTTTAGTTCCACACGTTGAAATATTTCCCAAAGCATCAGAAACTTCACAAATACAAACATAGTGTTTCTTATCTGAACTTTCAGTAAAATACTTGAATATATCAGACTTCTTTATTGAATCTCTATCCATTATGAAGGGTCATAGACTGATAATTATAATTAAAGAATCAAGTACAAATTACAAAGAATCTGAAAAAAAAGAAATTTAGCAATACAAGATAATTGACCTAAAAATAAAAATAGTTCAATCCAAGTCAGAAGGACCAACCTTACTAGGTATGTATCTAGGTAGTTACCTACTTAGATAAATAGTTAGTACCTACCTACCTAAGGTCTCCACCGCCATAAAAAAAATTTTACCTATATAATTAAGTGTTGTTAAGACAAATCTTCCCAAATATTTAATGGTTAAAAATGGAAATTTGCAGATTATTCCTGCAACTCCCACACCTCCATAAAATCCAAGAATCCTATGGTACCATTTTTCGTAATATATTACAAGAATTATAATTTGCAACTAAACCTATATTTAACAAATAACAATTTAGGTAGCAATATATCGCCCAGAGCCAGACCATGGAGCCGTATTTTCAAGGTTTCTGGCTCCGGCTCCGGCTCCAGGTAAGCAAAATTCACTGGCTCCAGTTAGACGACGGTACTAACAATCCTATCCCCGTCATCTATCAACGTGATGGTGCTCCTTGTCACTATGCCAAAATTGTTCAGGATTATCTAAATGGACGTTTTCCGAATCGCTGGATCGGACGCGGAAGCAACAGACCTTGGCCAGCAAGATCACCAGATTTAACCCCTTTAGATTTCTTTGCATGGGGCTTTATCAAATCGCACGTCTATCAGACGAAGATTACGAGTCTTGAAAACTTACGTACACGTATACGAACTGCTGCAGATAACATAACCCCGCAAATGCTCCAGAATGTGTTTAGAAATGCTGCGGAACGATTTGAGCTGTGCAGGGATACTGATGGGCATCACGTCGAATCCTACTCTTAATTATTTAATAAATGTTACCACTTTATCATTGAATTCCATATAATTTCCAAGTGCTTCACAAAATAGATCCTGACTTTATGTACACCCTGTATAATAAACACACTTGTTAGATTTGTGTATATATTCATGACCTTTGTTGAAAGATAGCTAGGGGGTACCTGCTGTATTATTGCACCATACATAAAATTATTATTTTCACCTTTCTCTATGAAAAGGTGAAAAATGAGAAAACGAAACAAAGATATCATAAATTAGTTGTAATGAAGATTTTGTAAAAATTATTTTCTTTGAGTAAAATGGGCAAATAACTGAATTAATCAGAACTTCAGTAGGTCTATTAGGTGTTCCCTGTTCCTCTATTTTTTATTCAGTTTTGAAACAAAATTCCAGTTAAAACGAAAAATTCACTCAAAATCAGGTTACTATTATGATGTTATTACTCCATTATAATTCATTTATTAATCTACTGTACACTAGGTACTGCAGGTGATAAGCTGGCTAGAGAAGGATATTTAAAAAATTAATAATTTGATACCAACATAACAAGAAATCTTCAAAAATTTTAAGTTTTTGTTTATTAAATAATCGGCATCGGCAAATTTGCTTGCCATTGATACATCGCTAAAATAAATAAATTAACTAAATTAACTAAATTAACTAAATTAACTAAATTAACTAAATTAAAAAATTAACAATTAAAAAATTAACTAAATTAAAAAATTAACTAAATTAAAAAATTAACTAATTAACTAATTAATCAATTAACTAACTCCCAGCAGTAGGAAGGGCCTAGGGAGTTGTTCCACTACTTCCACCAGGTCATCGCGGGAGACTTGAGCGTGGGGGGGGGGGGAGGTAGATGGAGCAGACGGTGTACTGTCTATCCAGGGAGAGCCGGACGGCAGTCACCTGTAGTGGGGACCGGATGGAGAGGTTGTAGAAGGGGACTGCGCGGTGTATGAGGATGGCAGATCCCCTTCGAGTGCAGGTAGGAGGCAGGGTGGTGGTGCAAAAATAACTAGTAGGGCAGGGCATGGGCCTGGTCCCCAGGATTAGCTCCTGGAGACAGACACACACCGGACGGGAAGTGGCAAGCAAGGAGGTAAGGCCTTCATAATTTGCGAATATTCCTCGACAGTTCCAGTGGACTATCGTGGTTTTCGGGGGATCCATTAGTTGATGAAGGGGGATGGGTAAAGGTGTAGGTGCTAGGAGGTTGGAGTATGAAGGGAGATCCGGAGTTCGCGAAATTGAAGGCTTGGTCGGGAGCATGGCTGGCTATCTACCGTTTACCAGGGAAGGAATCGGTCAGCCTGTCGAACCCCGCGGAGGTGGCGGGATCGAGTCGGCCGAGCGAGACCGGAGGCGTGGATCACGGCAGGCAGAGGAACATCGTGGGCTGAGAGGGTCGGATGTACTGTGACGGGCTTCCATGGTCGGACCAGGATGGGGCACGGCCGCACGGTAGCCCCAAAAGTGGCGCTACCCCGCCCGTCTGGGGTCTCATGGCGGACTCGAGGTGGTGATAAGGGGTACCAAAAGGATCGGGCGGGTGGGAGGGAGGGCGTACACAGGGTAGCTGACAAGGAGGGGGCCGGGGATGTTGGGGGATTAGGTACGATGGGGGTGGAAGGAGGTGAATCAGAGTGGTCTCGTGGAGGGGTGGAGAAAATGGCACCAGGAGGCAAGGGCAGATCCATAAGACTCGTGGGCGTGGGCGCGGCCGAGCTTCCCTCGGTCACACCGTGCAGCTGCGCCAGGGCCGCATCCACCGGATCCTCGGGGGGGAGGATATTGTTCGGACTGGGTCCCGTCATCCAGGGCGGGTCGTGGATCTCAGCCACTATGGTCAGAGTCTGTGGGGGTAGAGTGGTGGGACTTCTGCGATGGGGAGAGATGGACATGGTAGTAGGCGTGGTGGGACTTCTGCGATGGGGAGAGATGGACATGGTAGTAGGCGTGGTGGGTGGAGTGAGGATCCAAGCCATCCTCTTGGTCCGAGGGGAAGAGGGAGAGAGACGTTGGAAGGCCGGAGGGTCCGGTGACACGCTCCGGCGTCTCCGCCTCGACGGCTTGCTCCGGGTGGCAGGTTCAGGCGTGTGCAGGGGGTACTGGGAAGGCGGGGTTTGAGGTGGATGGGACCTGGGTGTCCTGGTCCCAGACACCTGGGGAATTCGTGGCAGGTGAGGTGTGGGAAGAGGAGGAATGGCGGGGGGACAGGAAACCGTCGGGTCCTGCGAGGGTTTTCTTTGAGGGGAACAGGGAGCAGTGGCTTGGGGGGGTTTCGGCGGCAGGCCAGGGCGGCGTGCCGAGATGATAGAGCCGAGAGCAGCGGCATAGGACACCCCCGGCCTCACCTCCCGACTCCGCACCCTGTCGCGTGCCTCACGGGGGCTAAGGAAGTCCGTCACCTGTAGGCCTCGGACCTCCTTCACAGTTGGAGCATTTGGGTGTGTTGGGGCACCTGTCAGGGTGAGCGAGTCGTCCACAGTGTACACATAATTGATGCGGCTGTCGACAAGCGGAGCTAACATGTCCAAATTTATTGCATTTGAAGCAACGGGTCGGGTCTGGGACGTATGGGCGGATAGAAAACTCGCATGAGGCACGGTCTCCCATACCCCATACAATGTGGCCGGGGGGGATTAGTGTGTTGAAAGTAAGGAGCAGACGTGGGGTGGGGGAGGGGGTGCCCCCCTGTCGGGATGTGAAACGATAGATCTTAGTGACTCCTTGGGGTGCGAGGTCCTCCAGGAGCTCGTTCACTGCGACCGACAATAGGCGGGTGGCGTAAATAGTGCCCTGACTCTGGTTCAGGCGAGGGTGTGGGGAAACGGACACCGAGCATCCAAGGACCTCAGTGACGGAGAGTAGGGCTTTCGTCTCTGCGGCTGAGCATGATTTTACGAGGAGGGAGCCATCCCTCTGTGGGCGTACGTCATAGCGGCTGGAGTTGCTGTGGGTTCGGATCGCCTGTAACGTCCATTCAGAGTTGTTCGGGAGGGACCCAGATGTAGGCCGAATCACCAGGAATTTGTGGATACTTGGGAGGGAGAGGGAGGCTGTAAAATCGAAATGGACTGGGATATTCAACGGTCGATAGGACGGCCGCGAATGCCGGCTCCCCCGTCCGCCGCGAGGCTCCCTCCGTGGGGAGGTGGGCTGACGGCGGGTGAGGGGGCATATGGGGAGAGCAAGAAGCCGGGTTGTGGGGGCAAGTCCTCGGTGGAACTTGACTTGCCCGAAGGTGGCTGAAGTGGGCTGGGGCGAGACCCCTGCTCCAGAGAGTGTAGGTCCAAGGGCGTAGTCGAGGGATGGACTGGGGTCGGCAACGGAAAAGGAGAGTGCAAGCGTTCCGCTTCCACAGGGGGGTCAACCCCATTAGGTTGTAGTCTTCCAGTGGTAAAGGACTCGAGGGCCTGGTTGCCCACCACTCGAGTGTTGAGAGGAGTAGTAGTCCGGGAATGAGAAGCAGTAGTCGTAAGCTGAGGGGGAGAAGTGTCCATAGCAAAACAAAAAAGAACTTCATCCCCCGCGCGCATCCAGCCACCACCGACTCCAACAAGGGAAAGGCGAAGTGTGGGCACACTTGGTCCCACCGCCGATAGATGTCACGCAGGGGAGATACACCCGCACCCGGTCCCTGTGCCTGAAAGGCGGCCACTCTCATCCAACGCGCGGTGAAAAGTGGCAGGGACAGGGTTTGGGTTTGGGTTTGGTTGGAAAGCGACAAGGGTGCAGGGCAACCACCTCCCACACCCAAGGGCCAAGGAGAGGGTCAAAATCAAGGTCCAAAGAACGACGCCAAAAAACAGGGAGAAGCCAGAAAAAATGGGTTAAAGGAGAAAGAAAGAAAAAGAAGCAGGAGATCAGCCGGGTCCCCAAACGGGCCCAATGGTCCACGAGGGCAGAGAAAGCCCTTACACCGAAGAAAGGTGTATTCGCCACAGAGGGACGCGCCCTATCGCTCCGGACAAAGCAAAGGGGTAATTCTGTGTATCTATACGCCTTTTCAGGCAGTTGATAATGAAGATTACCTCATTAAATTGGGGCAGGTCAGCAGTATTACTGATGAGTTGGATACGACATGTGTAGCTATTATTGGTGACTTTAATGCTAATGTGCTTACTGATAATTCTTTGTTTAGCAACCACTTAAAAAGCTTCTGTGAAGATAATAACTTGACTCTTTCATTCATGTGTAGTCTTCCTGGTGATAACTTTACTTATGTTAGTGATAGTTGGCACATCACTTCATGGTTGGATTATTGTATTTGTATGTTCATTATACACAGTGATTCACTGGCCTACTTAGTCAGTGCTCCAGACAACTATCTCTTAATCTTCTATGGAGCTCTTGTATAATGTTTGTACCTGTTGAGTCTGAAATAAAGTGTTTGTTAACACACTGCTTCTAATTTCATTTAAATAGACATAAAGATCCTCTTCAAATGAGTGAAGTACCCCACATACAAAAGTAATAGTAATAGAAGGAATCAAAAATAATAGTAATAGAAACCCAGTAATTGACCCCCATGTCTGGTCCCCACCATTAAAAAAGACGTACAATACTTTTCCTTTCCCTATTACGACCATATCAGCAACAAAATACTCTCAGAACTCCGTCTCCTACTCACCCCTCTTTACCTCCAAATTAACTTTCAATTCGTTTTCACCAACAGCAGCAGCATCAAATCATACCTCAACAACAAAGAAAAAACACCTCAGCCCCTTGCTTCGCCCACCATCTACGTTTTCAACTGTGTTCGCTGCGAAAGGAACTATATTCGCAGCACCATTCGTCAATATCAAACAAGAATGGAGGAGCATCGCGGTATTTCTACCAGAATATCGCAACCCTTAAATAAACCTTCCAAATCAGCAATAAGGGATCACTGCCACCTTCACAACCACCCATTACTTCCCTCCAATTTAAAAATCATTAACGCAACTAGGGATGCACCGGAACTTGATTCCGGCCCGTTACTTCCGACCGGAATTCAATTTTGCAGTTCCGGTCCCAGCCGGAACCGGAACTTATGAATTTGAAATATGTTTCGACTTTTTACATCTTCATAAGTTTGAGGAAGCAATACAACAGCAAAATATCTTCTACTTGGTATCATATATCTTGGCTGAAGGTGGGCAATTAACTCGATGAAGCCTTGATCTTCTACAATGGTAAAAGGCTGATTGTCCATAGCAATCATGCTTATAATTTTGTGATGAATATCAATGGCTCATTGGACATTAATATCCAAAATCTTTTTTCACTAAAGCTCTCTTTCACAGACATTGGTGTTCCATCGCAGCCAGTTTCCTTTGTTTTGCGGGTGGTTTAGCATCTTCACTTTTTGAATTGAATTGAAATGAAATTAATAACCTTTATTAATAATAAAATAAATATATTCGTTTCAATTTACAATGAATGACGTGAATAATTGTGAAGCTCGACTGTTTATTTTATTTAATTTGGCCCTTAAGCTTTAGGCTTTTTAAAGTTTCTGCTGCTTTGGATTTTTTGGAATTTGCCTCTTCATTCTCTCTATATTGAAGCATATGTTTTGCTTTCATATGCTTATGTAATGGTGGTACTAAAGTTTTTAGGAAGACAACCTTTTCCACCTCTCCTTATGCCCTTTTTACATAATTTGCATTCTGCAACTTCATCAGCTTGATCTTCTACAGAAAAGAAATTCCAAATAAAGGACATAATGCTTCTACATTAGTCAATGGCTAATGATATTATTATGATATGATAAAAAATTGAGCTCTATATGTATTATTTAAAAAGGACTTTATAGAAAATTTACTTTAAACTTCAAGTGAAAAAAAAAAAAAAACATTTGATTTATCATCATCACTGTACTAAGTAACACCCAGGGCTGCCAGCTTCATTTAATATACCATATTCACTAAAAATTATCCCACAGCTACATTAATAAATGTACACCTACATAATATAACTAGGCCTACATAGAGCTATAAAAGAGTAACTGGCAGGTTACTTTTTAAAGTTACAGTCAGTTCTGGTCGGAACTTAAAATGTTGGTTCCGGTACATCCCTAAACGCAACCAACTATCTAACCGACCTCCACATTCTAGAGTCCCTAATACATCCTCAGTATTAAACCAATTCTCAACGATTATAGTTCTGCCTTTAACTTAAACATAGCCAGATAAACGGTCATATCCTACCACTGAGAAGAAATCTACGATCACTCCGGCTGCTCCAACTCTTCTAATATGGACTCCTTCCAACAACCAATTATATTCCCAACCTCTGCTCAGTTAGTCCCTTCACCCTGATAATAACCTGATAAGACTCTTCTCAATTTTGTTCACATTTAACTTTATATTCTCAATAGTCAAAGACTATTGATCACTCTTCTATATTTTATATTATTTTATTTTTAATTTTAATTACTTAAATATATCCTGTAAACACACCATTAATATCACACATTTATTTAAATACTGTATATTGTATACGTTTCCGTTCATTATATTTATTTATTTTTTTTATATATTTGATTCTATAATTTTAGCACTGATGATGGAAAATGAAATTTACGAAACGTTTGTAAATAAACATGTACCATCTCTTCGTCCTTTTATTCCTTGCTATAAGGAAGGAATGCAATGAGAAGGAATGCTATAAGAATGCAACGAGTCTTTTGTTTATACTGAAGTTCTGAATAGAGTTGGGCTGGGAGGGTTTAAACACTAGATCCTGTCCCAAAGCTGGATCGTATCTGCTTTTCAAATAGTTGGTGAGAGAAGCTATATTTTTGGGGCCTCTTTGCGAATGACCCGTTGCCCACGTCGACTAACATCATGAAAAAGGAAAAACTATAGTATTTGTCATTTACTGTTACTTATTCGGACTATAGCAGATTTAATTTTTCCAGAAGAGTTCCTTGTTCCATGCACGGTGTGTGTGTATCACACACACACACACATACTGTATATGCTTCAAACCCACAAGGAAAAAAAAATCCCATATATATATATTTTTTTTAAGTTCAGGAAGAACCGATTCGCCTCTATTTAAAAGGGCATATCTCGGCGGAAAAACAAAGAAAAAGTGAGAGGAAAGACAGAGGAAAAAGAAAGGGTGGAGGGGACAGTCAAAGTGGAAAAAGACCAAGGATGACAAGGACTGCAGGGTCGAGCCCCATCATCCTTGGGTGCTAGGGCCAGGAGGGTGCACGTGAAACCTCCAGAAACAAGCACGTACAAACGAGCACAAAGAGCACGAGCTTAGAACCCCCTTGCGGGGTTATATATATATATATATATATATATATATATATATATATGAAATTATTTCATGAAAGTAACACGTGAAAAATATTTATGATGAATAAAACCACGAAGGAAAGGAAACACAATGGTGCTCAAGCGCTTTCGTCTAATGACATCCTCAGGAACACTGAAGTACATAAAAAGGTTAAGCCTATATATAGGTTACAGAAAGAAAAAAAGAAAAAATAAATAACATACATACACACACACACACACACACACATATATATATATATATATATATATATATATATATATATATATATATATACATACATACATATCCATATATACAAATACATACATACATACATACATACGTACATATATATACAATAAACAGAGAAGTAAAAATAAAAAATTAAAAATTAAAACCTTAAAGGATTACCAGTGAGGCGTACAAATTTGTAAGGAAAAATATCGATTTTTAGCACAAGATCAAATGGATTATAAAAATACAAATTTATACTGGAACTCTGCCCGGGTTTTAACACACTGCTGCCTATGGTCAGGTTTCGATATATATAAAAAATAAAATGCAAATTAAAAGTTAATAAAGTAGAAGACAAGTTTACCAAAGATTTAATGTTTTACCCTTCTTATCTAAATCTGTTTTAAAGGAATTCAAAATAACAGGATCGAGTTGAAAAAGACCTTTGCTTATGTTGAAGTTATTTGAAAGTTGGATAATGGCAGACTCAAGAATATTTCTATTAACAATGTTGCTTGAATGGAATAAAACAAGCATTATTCCAATCAATACAGTGGGCTAACTCTGACAAATGGACAAAAAGGGCACTGGACAACTGTCCTGTTCTAATGGAATATTGATGCTGTTTTATACGTGTGTGCAAATCCTTTCCCGTCTGACCTATGTAAAAGGAATCACATTGTTTACAACCAATTTTATAGATAATGCCTGAATTATTGGTAGGGCTATTTTTTACTATGATATTTTCACAATATTGTTATATGAAAATACTACATTAATATCCAAAAGTTTAAGTACATTAGCAATGCCTAAAAAGCCCGGGAAAAATGGAAGTACTAAAATATTTTTTGACAAAGTACGAGTGTTAATATTGACACGATAGAAAGTTCGTTTTGCCTTGTTGAGACAAGATTCCATAAACACAGATGGATAACACAAATCACTTCCAATACCGTTGATTTTATCCAATTCGGCATCGATGTATTCCGGACTGGCGATCCTAAGGGCGCGGAGAAACATTGATGAAAATATGGCCTTCTTAGTGGGGGTATCATGTCCCGAGTAAAAGTGTACGTAGGACAAATTGTTTGTCGTTTTCTGATAGATACTAAACTTAAAACCTGGGCTTTCCCTATGTACACACACATCCAAAAATGGGATTGAATTGTCTTGCTCAACTTAATGGATAGCTTCCTCCTTCAGTTAAATGATCAAGTCCCCTCCATTAAGTTTACTTTAGAAGTTGAGCAAGACAATTCAATCCCATTTTTGGATGTGCGTGTACATAGGGAAAGCCCAGGTTTTAAGTTTAGTATCTATCGGAAAACGACAAACAATTTGTCCTACGTACACTTTTACTCGGGACATGATACCCCCACTAAGAAGGCCATATTTTCATCAATGTTTCTCCGCGCCCTTAGGATCGCCAGTCCGGAATACATCGATGCCAAATTGGAAAAAATCAACGGTATTGGAAGTGATTTGTGTTATCCATCTGCATTTATGGAATCTTGTCTCAACAAGGCAAAACGAACTTTCTATCGTGTCAATATTAACACTCGTACTTTGTCAAAAAATATTTTAGTACTTCCATTTTTCCCGGGCTTTTAGGCATTGCTAATGTACTTAAACTTTTGGATATTAATGTAGTATTTTCATATAACAATATTGTGAAAAATATCATAGTAAAAAATAGCCCTACCAATAATTCAGGCATTATCTATAAAATTGGTTGTAAACAATGTGATTCCTTTTACATAGGTCAGACGGGAAAGGATTTGCACACACGTATAAAACAGCATCAATATTCCGTTAGAACAGGACAGTTGTCCAGTGCCCTTTTTGTCCATTTGTCAGAGTTAGCCCACTGTATTGATTGGAATAATGCTTCAGTTTTATTCCATTCAAGCAACATTGTTAATAGAAATATTCTTGAGTCTGCCATTATCCAACTTTCAATAACTTCAACATAAGCAAAGGTCTTTTTCAACTCGATCCTGTTATTTTGAATTCCTTTAAAACAGATTTAGATAAGAAGGGTAAAACATTAAATCTTTGGTAAACTTGTCTTCTACTTTATTAACTTTTAATTTGCATTTTATTTTTTTATATATATCGAAACCTGACCATAGGCAGCAGTGTGTTAAAACCCGGGTAGAGTTCCAGTATAAATTTGTATTTTTATAATCCATTTGATCTTGTGCTAAAAATCGATATTTTTCCTTACAAATCTGTACGCCTCACTGGTAATCCTTTAAGGTTTTAATTTTTAATTTTTTATTTTTACTTCTCTGTTTATTGTATATATATATGTACGTATGTATGTATGTATGTATTTGTATATATGGATAATATATGGATATGTATATATATATATATATATATATATATATATATATATAATATATGTGTGTGTGTGTAATTTATTTTTTCTTTTTTTCTTTCTGTAACCTATATATAGGCTTAACCTTTTTATGTACTTCAGTGTTCCTGAGGATGTCATTAGACGAAAGCGCTTGAGCACCATTTTGTGTTTCCTTTCCTTCGTGGTTTTATTCATCATATATATATATATATATATATATATATATATATATATATATATATATATAAAACCTTACAAAAGTTCCGTGCGATGATTCCTCATTTCGCGAAGGTCAAGTTTGTCGTCCCTCCTCTCGAGTTGGCCTGGTGAAGTAGTGAGTTGGTTTCTTGTGCTCTCCACCTCACACAGACAGGTATGCCCGGCTCATCGGGGATTGTTCTGAGCCAGGTGTCTAATCTTCTTTTGAAGATGTCCACTGCAACTCCCTTCGTGTTTCTTAGGTCTTTGGGCAGCTGATTAAACAGTTTTGGTCCTCTCACCACAAAACTATTTTCTTTCAGGGTTAAGGATGTTCCCTGTCTAGCCTTTAATTTGGGAATACGACACAGTCTACCGTTTCTACTTTCCACCATTGTTTGGAGAGTTATAGGGTTCAGAGTAAGATTAGGGACTAGTTTCTCCATTATTTTCCAAGTGTAAATAATGGTGTATCTCTCTCTTCTACTTTCCAGTGAATATAGGTCTAGTTCGCATAACCTTTCCCAGTAATTTAGTTCTTTGCACCCATTGATCTTGGCTGTGAAGCTTCTCTGGATCCCTTCCAGCTGTCTAGTGTCTTTTTTATATGAGGATGTTAGGACCAAGCAGTATTCCAATTTGGGTATGATCAGGGTTTTCAATAGAGGAATCATTACATTCCTATCCCTTTGGTTAAAGGTTCTCAATATCTGCCCCGTTATTCTCTTTGCTCTGTTTACTGCTATCTTAATTTGTTTCAAATTTCGCATCATCAGTCATCACAACCCCTAAATCTTTTGCTCTAGAATTTCTCTGAATTTCCTGTCCATTTGGGGTATAATATTCCATGGATTTTTAGGTCTTCTCTTTTTCCGTACCATAACAGCTGAAAGTTCTTGGTGTTAAACTTCATATTGTTGTCTTCCGTCCACTTGTAGATTCTGTTTTATCGATTTGTAGAGATCCTATATCTTCTGGGTTTCTTATTTTTCTACTGAGCTTTGTGTCATCGACAAAGGATGTTACTGTGCTGTCTCTGGTAATGTCCTCATCTATGTCAGTTAGCATGATTATGAATAGTGGAGCTAATACTGTTCCTTGTGGTACTGAGCTGAGGACCTCTGATTCTGATGATGATACTCCTTGTACTGTAACGACTTACCGCCGCTCACTAAGGAAAATATATATCCATTTCCCTACTTTTCCTGTTATTTCAGTTTATGTATTATGATTCCATGGTCACACTTGTCAAATGCTTTAGCAAAGTCTGTGTACAGTACATCATAGTTTTCATTACTTTCTAGTGCATCAATAATGTTGTTGTAGTGTTCCATTAGTTGTGATAGGCATGATCTGCCTGACCGAAACCCATGTTGGTTATCATTGAATTTTTTCCGAGTTTCCAAAAAGTCATAGATTTTCTGTAACTGTTCTTTCAAATATTTTAGTGAGACGAGATGTAAGTGACACTGGCCTATAGTTTTTGGCCTCGGATCGATCTCCTCCTTTATAAGCACACCGGACAAAAAATTAGTCACCCCTAATAGCACCGATAGTAGGAAGTTCAAGGTCACACAGAGGGCGCTGATGTAGCATTGGTAAGTGACAAGTAGCGGTGACGTAGCACACAGGATCAGATCTGTTTCGTGAGGTGGTGAAGAACAAAGTGTGTGTTGGATATAGTCTGCAAAATGGGTCGTGAGGCAGACGTTACTCAGTGGCAAAAAGGAGCCATCGTGTTTGGCAGAGCCCACGGACACAAAATGTCTGAAGTAGCCCAATTTGTTGGTGTGTCAACGCGTACTGTCCAGCGAGTTTACAAAGAGTGGTGTAGTTCGCAATCAACTGACAAATCGACGGCGTAACTGTGGCCGGAATACAATTCTCGACAATAGGGGCCACCGCCATGTTTCTCGTCTAGTAACTGCAAATCGTTTTCAAACCAGAGAACAATTGCTCCAAGAAACCAATGAGGTTCTCCAGCGACCAATTTCCGAACGGACATTGCGACGAGAACTGCATGCGATGGACATCTGGAGCAGGGTACCACGGAAGAGGCCGCTGTTAACAGCAAGTCACAAATTGGCACGTTATAAATGGGCTCAGAGGCACAAAAACTGGACTGCGGCAGATTGGAAACGTGTAATTTGGTCCGATGAGTCCCGTTTTTGTTTGTTCTCCAATGATGGGAGGCGACGAGTACATCGCAGGTCCAATGAAGCCTTTAATCCTGAATGCGTCGAAGGTGTTGTTCAGGCTGGAAACAGAAAGTGAAGCGCAGGAATAGACACCCACAGACTCTGGCGGAACTTCGGGACCGGCTGATGAATGAGTGGCAGCAAATCGATGTTCAGTACATGCACAACCTCGTAGAGTCTCTGCCTCGCCGGATTCGTGCGGTTATCAAGGCCAGAGGCGCCGTCACACGTTATTAGATACATTCTGAGAGAGGTGACTAATTTTTTGTCCGGTGTGCTTATATTGGGACTATGTTCACGCTCTTCAGGATGCCCGGTATTTCTCCCGTGTCTAGTGATATATATAATTAGGGTGGTTCTTGTTTTTCGCAATTGCAAATTTAACCATCTCACCCCCTCAATATATTCCATTTGACCAAAAAACAAAATATGCAAAATCTCAAGTAATTATAAATATTCTTATTGGTGCCGCACAAGGACTCAAATTTAGTTAATTATTGAAACATAAATACACGAATTTTTTATTAGTGTTCCACTATAAGGGCAAATAACAGCAG
This sequence comes from Bathynomus jamesi, assembly GCA_023014485.1. NCBI lineage: Eukaryota > Metazoa > Arthropoda > Malacostraca > Isopoda > Cirolanidae > Bathynomus > Bathynomus jamesi. Next base: position 114,407 of record JAJOZX010007927.1, read on the forward strand.
TTAAAGAACAGCATAAACTAAAATAGACATTGACCACTGATTAAGTAGAAACTAAATTGAACTAAACATTTTAAGACTGAAAGCATAGTAGATTTGGCCTAGTAGGGATGGTTGCTTATGAGGCACCCTTAAATATTAATTGATTTTAATAAAACTTCTTTGGTGCACGTTTTATATTAATAGGAAAAAATAAGGGGGTGAGACCCCCAAATTTTGGTTGATTGGGCAGTTCTTATATGTATAGGAAAAATTAAATATAAAAATTTCGGGGTTTCACCCCCGCATTTTTTCCTATTAATATAAAACATGCACCAAAGAAGTTTTATTAAAATCAATTAATATTTAAGGGTGCCTCATAAGCAACCATCCCTACTAGGCCAAATCTACTATGCTTTCAGTCTTAAAATGTTTAGTTCAATTTAGTTTCTACTTAATCAGTGGTCAATGTCTATTTTAGTTTATGCTGTTCTTTAACTGCTGTTATTTGCCCTTATAGTGGAACACTAATAAAAAATTCGTGTATTTATGTTTCAATAATTAACTAAATTTGAGTCCTTGTGCGGCACCAATAAGAATATTTATAATTACTTGAGATTTTGCATATTTTGTTTTTTGTCAAATGGAATACTATATTGAGGGGGTGAGATGGTGAAATTTGCAATTGCGAAAAATAAGAACCACCATATATATATATATATATATATACAGTATATACCTATATATATATGGTGTCCCAAAAGAAACTATATACTCTTTATAGCATCATATATTTTATAATTTAAAAAAACCCGAACAATATATTGTTATAGCAATTGCCAATGAAAGGTAAATTAGTAATCTAAATGATCAAAATGTTATAGCGAGTTGTTTGCATATAAAATTTAATTAACTATGCCAAGTGCTCAAAATGTTCTCCAGCCGCATGAATGCACTTTTGAATGCGTTGATTAACTGATTCGCAGACATGGACTAATGTGGATGCTGTGATGGTCCCGCACTTTTCCCTAATTGCATCCTTAAGGTGTTCAAGTGTTGCGGGTCTTGTACCATAAACTGCATCCTTCAGGTAGCCCCACAAGTAAAATTCAAGTGGAGTCAAGTCCGGTGAACGTGGAGGATACTCAACGCTTCCTCTTTGTCCTATCCAACGGTTAGGCAACGTTTCATCGAGGTACCTTCTGACATCACAATGATAATGAGGGGGGGGCTCCATCTTGTTGAAAGTAAAAGTCATCATTTCCAAACAACTTCCGAACTGCAGGTATAATTTCTGTCCGCAGCATGTCAAGATATGCAGCACCAGTAACTGTCCCATTAAAGAAAAATGGTCCAACCAAACCCCTGGATGATAAACCACACCATGCTGTTAATTCTGGTAAATTAACATGTTTATCCACATAAACGTGTGGATTATCAAGTGACCAGTACCTGCAGTTGTGTCGATTTACTGTGCCATTCAGCTTGAAGGTAGCTTAGTCGACGCATTCAAAAGTGCATTCATGCCGCCGGAGAACATTTTGAGCACTTGGCGTAGTTAATTAAATTTTATATGCAAACAACTCGCTATAACATTTTGATCACTTAGATTACTAATTTACCTTTCATTGGCAATTGCTATAACAATATATATATATTTTTTTTTTAATTATAAAATATATGATCCTATAAAGAGTATATAGTTTTTATGGGACACCCTGTGTGTGTGTATATATATATATATATATAATATATATATATATAATATATACACGGCTTCCCGGAGATCAGCGAAGTTAAGCGACTTTGGGTCTGGGTAGTAATTGGATGGGAGACCGTCCTCTGCGTCCAGATTATGTAGTGACCCGTGGTTCGGATCCCACGTAAAGCTGTAGGTCCCCTCCGTTATATGACCTTCGATGTTGCGGAGGAGGTTAAACAACCCCAATTAAAAAATAAAAAAATAAAAAAAAAATATATATATATATATATATTCTAAAACTCTATTATTTTTTACCATTAAGTTATTTAACGTACGTTCTCATCGAATATAAGCCTATTATAACTATCCTCAAGGCTTACCATACTAGTACTTTACTTACTTTACGATACCGAACTCCTGTAATAACGTTTCCATACATGGATTAGTACCCCAGAGAAGAAAATAAAGGCTCATTAAGTGGTTTTTGAGAGCGAATTTCAATAGGACCAAAAGACACCCCCTATCGGCTCCTCTCACTCCACTTTCCACACTCTGCACGAGAAGACTCAACAACCTGCAACATTACAAACAAATTATTAGGCTAGTTAAGCCTACACAGTACACATCGACACTAAGGCTTCGCGAAAGGTAAAACTAATTTACTGAGAACATTAAGGCACAAAACCAGAGGATGATAAAGCCGATAATACAAAGTAACAGTCTTTACAGGAAATCGAGCGATTAACAGGGTTGCTGCGTTCCAAAATACCAGTATAAAACCTGAAGTATCAAACATAGCGAAGTACGAACTTGATCAAATTTTGACTTAGATAAATAGGAATCGTTGAGGATAATTTATATATGGAACTACGGTGGTTATATTTATGAATTACAGTTCTATGAAAAAAGTAAATCAAACGATAATTAAAACATACTTTTATGTTAAAATATCAAGAGCAGTTAAATGAGAGGAACCCAAAAAGAAAAACGAAAGGATTCTCATGAAGAAATCCTTAATATTTATAGTGACATCTTCCCAAACGTGAATTAAAGAAAGGAAGTGAAGACTGAAAAGTTCAACCCATTAAAAAATCTTCCCTACAATAAGATCGGAGCTAATATTTAGTCTCTGGTACAAATCTGCAAATTTATTGCTTTTTGGCCCCCTTCTAATATTAATTCATTAATACTGTATTAGATTAATGTGATTGAAATTCACTGTGCCAACCTCATTCCGAGTCAACATTTTTAATGGGACTTGTATACAGGTTGTCCACAAAAGAATCGAACAAACTTAGCTTATTTCAAATGGAATTTGCACGATTCTTTTGTGGACAACCTATATTTTACGAGCATCGACATTCTAATTGTATGGAGTAATCTAATCTAGATAATGGGAACAGGTTTTGACACGCATTATTTCACACTAGTCGCTATGTGTGCGGTCCCACATTTGCCTTCTTGGGTGAAAGTTTGTGACTAAACTAAACAATCAAATTATATTTTGGCTCATTTACGACGTTCTCGAGCAACAAATGTGACTTCCATCTGTCCATTTTTTAAAATAGAACCCCTTCCTAAATAGAATATACAGTGCTTACGTTACCATCACAAAACTACATTAAAAATCAGTGACTGTTCTCGGTACCCCTACACGCTAACCCGATTCCAGGCGAACGATAAAAACAACTTACTTAAAAGTTCTTTTAAGGAGTGGTTCTTGAGGGAAGTTGAAGGCTTTGCAATGAACATTATAAATAGCAGACAGGTTTGATAAATAAGGTTCTAATTCGTTAAGAAGCCACAACAAAGTCGAAGTTCTTTCTGTGAAACATCAAAATAAAATGTTGAAGTACCGAATCATTTTATGGTCGAAGCGTTCACCTTTGAATAAATAGTGATTGACTCATTGGTTTCTTATTTTTATACATATGCTTTCGGTGAAGAAAGTGGGTGTTTTGGACTGAAGCTAATAATTTTGAAAGGAAATGTACATGAATAACAGCAGTGACAAAAATTACTAGTTGGGCTACGTCATAGCCAATGTCGTAACACCACTTCCCGTTGATCAGCGAAGTTAAGCGACAATGGGTCTGATAGTAGTTGGATAGAAGACCGTCCTCCGCGTCCACACTATGTAGCAACCCGTGGTTCGAATCCCACGTAAAATTGTAGGTTTCCTTCGTTATATGACCTAGGATTTTGACGAGGAGGTTAAATAACCCCATCATTACTTACTCTAAAGCATACATCTACAATAGGGTGGATCGATTTTACATTTTTTTCGATTTCCATATTCTAATAGAGACAAAAACTTGCGCATGCATGAGAAAATAGCCTCTGCAAAATCTTAGCTTAATAGGTAATCATCTTCTGCCCCCAGCAGAGCGATGAAAATCATATTTTAGTAGTCAAAAACGTATTTTTCTTATAATTTTTAAAATATTTCAATATGCACCAAAATTATTCCTAATAACTATAAAGTCGATGAAAAAGACCTCATATGATCGTTTTTCCAAGCGTGTTGTCCTACGTTAATATCTTTTGCCCCCGGCAACAACGTCAAATGTTGAAAAAATAGGTAATTTATATACATATTTTCAGATCGGCTCTTTGTCTTAAATAATGCATTTATATATTTCCCATAGCATTTATATCGTTGCTTAGACATGAAATAATACACACGCAAAATTTTATGACTCTAGGCTAGGGTTTAAAGGTCATCTCTGGTGAGTGCTGCCAGCAGCAGCTGCCACTGACGCGCCAGTACGCACTGCGCAGTTCCGTCAGTTGCCTTTTGACAGCGTCGAAGGCAGGTGTGTATTTTGCAGCTGGCTCCTCGAGTCCTCAGAGTGTGTGTGTGTGTGTGTGTGTGTGTGTGTGTGTGTGTGTGTGTGTGTGTGTGTGTGGCTCCTCACTCAGAGTCCTCAGTGTGCTCAATCTCTCTGCTCATATCCTTGTTTGTTTTTCTCATAACTCTGTTTTTTTCGATTTTATTGCGTAACAGAACAATACATTATTCTTTAATCTTTACAGGATGGCTACCGCTACAACTAGAAGATCGGTTACGTGTCCAATATTTGGTGCTGGGAAAGATTTGAATTTGCGATGTTTTCCCACATGTGAAGATGTGATGCAATACTACCATCATGTGAGAACTGAGTTGAGATCATCAAAGAAGGAACCTCCATTGAAAGACATCGCCGCTGTGGTCACGGAGAGACTGGAATACTTGTGGAAATTAGCTTCCATTCCAACAGTTTCGACAGCACGGATAAATCAAATGTTGAAAAGTTATCGTGATAAAATGGCTATCATCATCAAATCACTGAACGCGAAAAAGAAGAACGAATCGTTACAGAAAAATCTTGAGGCCTTCAAGAAATTAACTAAGACCACCTTATTTGACATATCGGCTTGTAAATGCCCTGATTTGACAAAATGCAGCTGCCCTCGTGAACGACGAGTACCACTGAAAGAGCAACAGTTTTTACTTGACCAAAGAAGTGATCGCAAAATGGCAATAGGAACTTTGGATGTTGAAACAACAAATAAAAACGAGATGACTCTTGCAAGAAGATTGGCGATATTGAAACAAGAAGGAATAGCAGAACATCAAGAGCCGTCGACTAGTAAACGACAAGAAACTTCTCAAGAACAACCTTCTTCGTCAGCCTCTAGTGAAACCGAGGATACATCTATAGAATCATCGTCATCGTATGAACTAACACCGAGAGATAAACATGACATGAAGGAAAAAACACGAATGAAACTCCAGGTACTTGCTGAAGCTTGTGATCGTACGGGCGTCTCAGACAGAGCTGCTTCATTTATTGCTTCTTCGTTGTTAGAGGATGTTGGCTGGATACGAGAAGATGATGTCAGTTCAGTGATTGATCGAAATAAGATAAGAAGAGCCAGAAAAAGAGTTCATTCTGAGCATCAGCAAGATGACAAGATCATGCTACCATTACAGGGCATTTTCTTTGACGGACGTAAAGATAAAACAATGACACAAGAAGAAATAGACAATGTGAAGCATAGAAGGACTGTGGTAGAAGAGCATATAGTTTTAGTTCAAGAACCAGAATCCCAGTACATGGGGCATTTCACTCCTGCATCAGGTGTGTTATTTCATGCCTAAGCAACGATATAAATGCTATGGGAAATATAAATGCATTATTTAAGACAAAGAGCCGATCTGAAAATATGTATATAAATTACCTATTTTTTCAACATTTGACGTTGTTGCCGGGGGCAAAAGATATTAACGTAGGACAACGCGCTTGGAAAAACGATCATATGAGGTCTTTTTCATCGACTTTATAGTTATTAGGAATAATTTTGATGCATATTGAAATATTTTAAAAATTATAAGAAAAATAAGTTTTTGACTACTAAAATATGATTTTCATCGCTCTGCTGGGGGCAGAAGATGATTACCTATTAAGCTAAGATTTTGCAGAGGCTATTTTCTCATGCATGCGCAAGTTTTTGTCTCTATTAGAATATGGAAATCGAAAAAAATGTAAAATCGATCCACCCTAATCTACAATAAATATTTCTCTCAAATAGTCTTCTATTTCTTTTCTTGGTTTAGGATTAATGATATAATATGACACGCTTCCATACAAAATTATTGCGTATTTCATGAAATGGAAAGAAAAAAATACAAGGCCAATGCGTGTTTGTTGGTAGATAGTTTGCGATGAAACGATACCGACAGGATAATATGACACGTAACGAAACTCCTACTATTCCCCTTCAATGACATACGAGTTAAATCCCAGGAAACAATTTATCTTGGTCTCAGTATGGAAACCTATAAAAACTTACAAGTTTTTGGTAATGGAACCTGCTGATATTTTTTCTTGGCAGTGCTACCATATTTAAACCTCAAATTTAGAATATTAGATAAAAAGCACTTCTTAAAAAAATAAACCTGCATTCTCCTGAACACACAAAGTTTAATTTTACTGACGGAATGTGCTAGCCTTTAAATACCTATAAATTCTAAAAAGTTTAAATATTCCTGCAAAAATATTACCTCTAAATTGTTCTTCCTTCACACAAAAATAATACTTACCGTAATAATCCAATGATAAACCCTTAATAACGCCACCCTTACCTTGCCCAAATATTTCTTTTTCCAAACTGTTAACTTTCAGATTAAAAGTGTTTCTCCATTTTCGCAAACCATCCGAGTACGACTGCAAAGTCCCCCAATGTTTTCTTTCTTCTCTTATGATCAACAACTGAGTATCTTTCAACCATCTATCAATCACAAATAATTTTGAGGCAGCCAAAGTCATAGGATGCAGGAGCTGTTGTAGCGCTACCTACAGAATCATAAAACTGTAAGCTACGCTTTATAATTAGCAATAAATAAATAAATAAATATATAAAAGTCACATTACAACAAAAATACTTATCATAAAGACGACAATACTGTAACAAAAGTCAATAAAAATACTAATGCAAAAAAATTATGGAGGAAAAAAGTCCAGCTGAAAACAATGGCCTTGATATATAAAGTTTAGAATTACACTTCAAACAGAACGCACTGTGATTCGAAAATATAACTTGGCCAATGATAGGGATATATCAAACAAAAACAAGAATAAGTGTCATACTTTTGGTAAACTTGAAATGGCAACAGGTCTCGTTTTGAATTTGTCTCCATCTTGGAGAAATATGAATCCACTTGAAGGATGCAACAACACCCAGATGCATTCTCGCATTACCAAATACTCCGTCAACACATTTCCGCATCTGTAAATGAAAAGTGGTGAAGCAAATTTTAGAATATCCATCAATAAAATGGCTTCAACCAATTTTGTGTAAAATGCTTCTATGTTGACAATAAATCAATGATCATGTATGATTATTATTACATAATCTAATGAAAGATTATTTTATTAGATTAAAATTATATCATCTTTAAACACAAATCTCACATTTCACATCAATGAATTGGTATACTGACAACGTTATGTGAATGGTAACTAGCACAAACGAAAATGTTAATGCTAACCAACATTGAAAATACACCATTTTTGTCTTTAAACCTTTCAGGATGACCAGTACAAATTGGTAGCATTTCAAATACACGCATTCATAACTTAACATTACAAAAAATTCCGACCATAAAGGGTTAATCAACAAGTCATTCTGGGTTACACAAGTTAGGTTAGGTTGGTTTATTACCTACACCAAATTGGTATAAGTCCTTTAAATCATCCTCATAAAGGTACTTAGCCTACCTCTTGTTAGGATTATCACTGGTGTTAATAATTAGCTTTTGGGAATCAGGGTCCCAACAAGGCCTCTGAATCGTGTTTGAGAGCCAAGATTTCGCCAGGTGAGTTTCCTTAATGAGAAAATTCTTCTTTTCTCTCTCTTCAATCAGCTTGGCGTTTCTGTAACCTTGATTCACACTTTTTCGCCTCACCTGTTGGTCTACTTCAATTCCGAGAGAGAAGGATCGTCTCATCTCGTCATCATCCGACCATTCCTTTAATGAATAAAAAATTTTAATGTGAATTTTGAGTTAAAGGCCATAACAATAATGACTAGAATTACTTAGTTTCCTTCGTAACATTTAAGATCATATGACAAAGGGGACCTACAGCTTTACATGGGATCCGATCACTATCCCACAAAAGGGGACCAACAAAGGACTTTAACTAGTTATCAGTCATATTAGAATTTTTAAATTAATAGTTTTATACTGAAAAAAATTTCAATAAAATTTAATTTAAAGGTCTCTGAAAAGAAATTATCAGATTAAAATGAAGTAACGTTCCGAGTTACACTTGAATGTAGGGGTATGCAAAGTTCAATTAGGTCTGGAGCTCTAGATTGTATTAAGATCTCTCATTTAAATTTACCTGATTAAAATTTGTTGTAGAAAACTAACACCTTTCAAATTTCTTTAAAACAACTGCAAAACTGACAATGAACTTAATCTTGAAAATTTGAAGTGGAATTAAAAAATAAAACAAAATAAAACATCCTCAAAAAACAAATATTTTTTTTCTTTATATATACGCAAGATTCTGGATCTTTATTAAAAGACAATTAATTTAAATCATTGCTGAAATGAAATACATACATACGTTAAATGCTAACAATGACCCTCACAGCCACTCTAGGCTAGCCCAAGAATGAAGTTAGAAAGAGAAAAAGAATGAAGATAAGCAAATGAAAATAAAGAACTAAACAAGCTTACCACACTTATACTTATAAACGGGGATGCCACTCAGAAATTTAAAAAACCCAAGATCCACTCGTAAAAAATCCCAAGATATATATATCCCAAGATTAAAATCCCAAGATTTGCTATATTTGTTTAAAGAAGTCCCAATATCCCCAGGTATTACTGAAAATGCCAAGATCTTAGGATAAATCCCAAGGAGTGGCATCCCTGCTTATAAACGTGCGAGTCTTTTGGACGCAAATAGTAATATAGCAGTATCGGTTAAGTACAGAACATACAAGGTTCTTTCGCTAGCAGTGGAAAAGATTTATGGGAAAGTCTACGGAAAAACTATACTGAAAAGAAAAAGAATAATTTCAGAGCTCATTCACACCATGTGTATACTTATCTCATGTACTCATTTATGTAGTACGGAACAGGGCTGTGGAGTCAGAGTCGTGGAGTCGGAAGTGCATAGTTGGATGGAGTCGGAGTCAGTGCAAATCCTTCAACTATAACCATAGCAGCCTAGGCCTAGCTCAATTTTATGAATAAAATAGATTTAACCTAATGTTTTAATATATAATATAATATATAAATAATATATAAATAATATATAAATAATATATAAATATAGTTAGTTATAATTAATAAGGATTATAATTAATTAATTAACATAATTAATAAAAGGAAATTTAAAAATTTTGTACTAGCAACCCTAAATCTTTTTCAGATTTTTAGATTTCAATTTGATAAGTAATGATAACAGCGTAATGTCACATCAAAAGTATAAATCTGCTGTTTCTGAATATTTTTCACTCACTGCTGATGGAAAATATTACGTATTACGGATGCTTATAATAATACAAAAACATCTTATTAATTTTCTAAACCAATAATAATCTTATTTTGTTTAAGCTTCAATCAGTTTGTATTTTGGGATTTATTGTAATTTTTGAATAGAGAAAAAAAGCCATTAAGGCATAGTTACAGCCACTAAGTAACTGATGAGTCATGGGGTGGTGACGAAATGCCTTGTTTATGAATCTCCATTGGCCTAATAAAGCTAATCGTAATCAATTTGGCCTTAACATTCCATCGGAGTCGGAGTCATAATTATACAAGTCAGATTTCTGGAGTCGGAATGTTAAAATTTTTGGAGTCAGAGTTGGAGTCGGCAAATTTTATCACCGACTCCACAGCCCTGGTACGGAAAGATAGTGAAAAATAAAGGATAGCATGAAAAGTTACTACTGAATCTAATTTACACCATACATTTTTATGGATTTTTTATTTACACTGATAACCCTTTTTATTTACAATAATAACCTTTTGCCAAGTTTATGTACTGAAATCTAAATGTTTAAAATTTTTGATGACAAGCTATTAGAAATTAATAAAGAAAAAAACTTATTCCTGTTATGTCTCATGAAGGACAAAGTGACAATTCTACTCAACATAACTTCAACTTTGGGCATCATCTACAAACAGAATTGCCTTTAGCATGACCCACGTGTTAAATAAACCTATTACAACATAACCTATCATTATGTATCATTACTCTAATACCATATATAATAATTTTTAAGAAAAATTCATAAATTTATGGTCTTGAAATGTTATAATTTTATAATCCTTATAATCTTATAATTTTGCTATTGTCATAGTCCTTCAAATTCTATAATTGTTAATCTTAAGATTTTATAATGATATAAATTTAATTTTAAGTTTTAGAATTCCATAATTTTCTAACTTTCAACTCGGGTCTCACTGTGGATGCATACTCGTATAATATCACGTCCTCACACATGGTTCTTGCTTTGCTACAACCAGTTTTTATTTTTTATACATATATCTTTTTGGCATATACTGTTGTACATATGTGTGTGTGTGTGTGTGTATGTGTGTATGTGTGTATGTGTGTGTGTGTGTGTTTTTTCTTACCTGTTATTATTTCTATTACTGTATTACCCTAATCTTTTGCTGAAATCTCCATTTTGGGTGATTTCAATGTTCACCACCACCTTTGGCTTTCCTCCCATTTCACTAACATCCCTGGTGGACTAGTTTACAACTTTTCTATCTTGAATGACCTAGAGCAGATTGTAGAGCACCATACTCATATCCCCCCGTTTGCCTTGGAGATGGGGCCAACATTCTGGATTTAATTCTCACCATTCATCCTTCCTCTTAAGTCTGTCAAACTTTTTTCTCTGTTGGGCTCCTCCAATCACAATCTTATACATATCTGTTTCTTGTCCTATTGCTCTAATTCGGCCTTTGGATCCTGCCTTTGGCACTTTGCCAGTGCTGATTGGGAGGCCCTTAGGTAGTACTTCTCTGATTTCCCATCAAATGATTACTGTTTCTACAGTTGGAGCCCTTCCGAGTGTGCTGAGCAAATCACAGAGGTGATTCTCTCAGGCATGGAGGCATACATTCCATATTCTATTCCTGCTACTAATACAAAATAACCTTGGTTTAACTTCGCTTGTTCTAATGCTATCCACCAGAGAAAGGAGGCTTTCACAAGATACCCTCACCATCCAACTCCTGACTCTCACTTAGCTTATATTTTTGCCCAGAATCATGCAAAATCTTTTCTTTGACTTGCCAAAAGTTCCTTCATCAAACAAAAATATGAAAACCTATCCAATTCTAATTCTTCTCACTCTTTCTGACATCTAGCCAAGAATCTCTCCACACAACTTTACTACTTCTTTCTCTCCACTTTCCTATTCCAACAGCTCAGTTGCTGTCTCTTCTCCTGATAAAGCTGAACGCTTTGCTAAAACTTTTGCCTCCAATTCAACCATGGACAATTCCAGTGCTGTTCCACTATCTCCTCCGTCCTCCAACCTCTAACTTAATTATATCCAAAATTAGAATCTCCTCCAAAGATGTTTCTTCTGCCCTATCTAGGCTCAACTATAGGAAGGTGTACGGTCCTGATGGTGTTCCTCCTGTTGTTCTCAAGAACTGTGCTTCTGTGCTGACACCCTGCCTAAGCAAACTTTTTCATCTGGTACTTTTCCTTTCTGCTTGAAGTTCACTTTCATTCAGTCCACCCAAGAGAAGGGTGACTGCTCTCAACCCTCCACCTATCATCCAATTGCTTTGATTTCTTGTCTTTTTAAATTTTTAAATCTATCCTTAATAAGAAGATTCTTAAACACCTCTCTTCGTCTGTTGACGATTAATGCCAGCTTGTGGCATGCCAGCAAAAAAAAAGAAGAAAAATTAGACTAACACAAATTTAGATGTAGCTCATAGCATAAACTAACCAACTTTTTGTTATACTCTTTATACTTTTTTTTCTTATCCTCTCTTTACTTGCATGTCTGTAGTTTGCAAGGTATGACAATGTTTGAGTTAAGACTGTGTTTGCATGGTTTGTAAGCATTCTTATTTTACTTCTTTTCATCTTTCACCCCTTTCCTATTCTCTTCGACTATTTTTCCGACTTGTCAGCAGTGGCCAGCGGATGATGATGGTGAGTCTCTCTCTTTTTCTGAATGAATGTTAACCCACGAATGATAAGTTTTGCTACTTACTTAACCCCCTACTCTTTCCTTTCTCTCGGGCTAACCTTAGAGTGGATCTTAGGGTCTTTGTTAGCCTTAGCTTCTGTAGATCTGTAGATCTTCCTTCAGATTGTCAGTATGGGTTCTGCAAGGGACTCCTTACTGGCGATCTTCTCGCATATCTCTCTGACTCTTGGTCATCCTCTTTTTGGGATTTCAGTGAAACCATCAGGCCTGTATGCCTTCCTAGAGTTGAGCCCAGATAAGGCAGAAAAACCATCCTTGGAAGATATTCTAATTTCAAACATAATTAAGTAGGAAGGAGGAGGAGATGGAAGCAGAAGTTTGAGCTTTATCAGGAGAGGAGATGGCAACGGAGCCATTGGAATGGAAAACAGGCAAAAAAGAAGTTGATGGAGAGGCTCTTGGCTGGGTGCCAGAAAGAGGGAGAAGAATTAGAATTAGATAGGTTTTCACATTTTTGTCTGATGAAGGAACTTTTGGTAAGTCAAAGAACAGATTTTGCATGATTCTGGGCAAAAATATAAGCTAAGTGAGAGTCAGGAGTTGGATGGTGAGGGTATCTTGTGAAAGCCTCCTTTCTGTTGTGGATAGTATTAGAACAAGCGAAGTTAAACCAAGGTTATTTTGCATTAGTCGCAGGAATAGAATATGGAATGTACACCTCCATGCCCAAGAGAATCACCTCTGTGATGCACTCAGCACATTCAGAAGGGCCCCAACCATGGAAACAGTAATCATTTGATGGGAAATCAGAGAAGTACTACCTAAGGGCCTCCCAATCAGCAGCACCAAAGTTCTAAAGGCGGAATTGGAGTGATAGGACAAGAAATAGATATAAGATTGTGATTAGAAGAGCCCAATGGAGAAAAAAGTTTGATAAACTAAGGAGGAGGGCAAGTAGTGAGAATTAAATCCAGAATGTTGGGCTTATCTCCACAGCAATCAGGGATATGAGTAGAGTTCTGTACAATCTGCTCTAGGTCATTCAAGACAAAGTTGTAAACTATGGTAGTTCACCAGGGATGTTAGTGAAATGGGAGGAAAGCCAAAGGTGGGTGGTGGTGGTGAGCACTGAAATCTCCTAGAATGGAGATTTCAGGAAAAAGACTGGAAAAGAATGTATTCCATTTTGGAAATGAGAGAGTCAGAGAGTTTTGCATAGTCAGCAGAATTAAGAGAATGGTAGACAGTGCAGATGTATTTAGTTTTGAGATTGGCATATAAGTATCCCCTAATTTAAGAATTCCTCCAGTAGTGTGTGCGTGTTATTTTAATATTTTCTTAAGAAATTTCACTCCACATTTTGAAAGTATGAAATTATGGTCTAGCCAGTGAAGTTAAATATACCACAATTTTCTTAACAGTACTAAAACAATCCTACACTTCATCCCAAATTAGCATCCCTAAAACTGAATACATCTACTCCAAAGTTTTGACTTCCAAGAGTTCCCATCAAACTTCCTGTCTCTACCAATGTGATATCATCTGAAAACTTTGTGTTCTGGAACTAGACTCAGTCAGCATCCCCTACTACATTTACTGGCAAAAAGAACATTACTACTTCGACTCTATCCTGATTAACTTACCCTGTAAGCAGCAACCTTAAAACAGGAGAGAGCAATAAAAAAATGAGGGAGAGAGAGAGAATGGCTTCCAAAATAACAGCATAGCTATTCAGAGGTTTGACTTCCAAGGATTTGCATCAATGAAATAAAAGCAAAGCCTACCTATATTTAGTCAGGCCACAGTTGCACAAAATTTCTTGCTCTTTTACAAAATCAAGAAAAAACAGTGAGATCATGAACTTACAAAAATACTGTAGCCATCAAAATTTTGAGCCTAAAAAGGTTAAGAACCACTGTGTTATGGTGACAAGAGAAAATACAATGAGGTAATGTTTCAGCTAAAAATTATACGATGTTCAATTAAAGGAAACAGATAACTTGTTTACAAAAGATTTACTAGTATGGGATTATGCTACACTTACAGATAGTGTTTCATCTTTATCAGGGAAGTGAAATGACTTTTCCATCAATTCCCGAATCCAATCGGAATCAAAAGCATTTTTCATCTCCATGTCTGAGACAATGTTCGGTTCACTGATAAGTGAAGAAGATAAGCTATCTCTTGCTGGATGTTGTCCAAGCTCAATAAGGAGAGAGAGAATGGACCATTTTAAGTCTCCCTGAAACACGTTACAATTATTTTTTTGTACTTTTAAGAGAATAATACAAAATGGTAATGCTAGTAAATTTAACTAATAAACTCATTCATTAAAGCTATGATCTAATCAGGTCATATAGGCATCCATTCTTTATAAAAAGTACAATGACATACCCCAACCAAGCTGATTCTCTTTGGCTACAATGCATGAGGGTTTGAATTTAATCATAGACTTCTCTACCATCCCTTATTTATGTCTCCATGATAAGGGTTATTGCCCTTATTCTATTAGCTTCAGCTAATTTGACTTTAGTATAATTCTATAGCTAGTTCCTAATTAAAGTCAAAAATAAGGAAGACTCAGTGTCAGTTTACATTATGGAACTATACTAATCAAAATCTGGTCATTATAATGTATGGCCCATCATATAAATGCTGTAAATGGGTAGTGCATTGCAAGGCTGACTTTGAAAAATTCAGCTCTGATAAAATAAAGTTTCCAATTCTTTTCAAACCTAACTTTCCTATATCATTTCACAAAAGAAAGCTAATGTAGTACAGCACTTAACTTGGGGGAAATATTGTATGATATAGTTTTATGAAAAAAATAGAAATACACTCTCCCAATTCAAGTACACAAAATTTAATTCTATTAATTTGGTGTACTGTCCTTTAAACAACTGCAGTCTAATCAGCATTTGAGGTTTCTCCTTTCCCAGCTTATCTTGCAACTTCTTTTAAACTATGTTCAAAGTTGAAAACATACTTTTCTCTGAATCAGTTATAACAGGAAATTAAGCTAACAATCAAAAGAAAAGAAAAATATCCTCCTGGTAGTTTTCATTCCCTTTTTTAATGTTTCATTTTAAAAAAATTAGCAATTTTATACATTTAAGTAGCTGATAAAATTGAGTAGTATATGTATCATTATTCTGAGCATGAAAAAAAAAGAGTTACAAATTTTCTTTTTAACCCTTGAGACTGCACAGTGCCCTAAATAAAAAGCAATTAGTGTATACAAGTAATAGGCCCTATAGTCTGGCCATGACTCCAGATTCCTGGGATCTTGGGAGCATTGCTCCAGTAAATTTGACCATGAGAAAAAGTAAATTTGGGTTTGGGTTTTGTTCATCCGCTAGACGTTATGCAATTTTTTGCGTATACGTTCTTGTACAAACCAATTTTTTTAAATTACAAATTTAGTTATTTTAAGTTTAGTTGGTAATTCCATATTTAACAATTATTTTATTTTTTGTTAAGCTTCAATGTTTTGATAATTAAAATTTTATTAAAACGTATATTTTTTTAATATAAAATTATCAGGATTGGACTATGTTCCATTGATCTCGGCCAGGTTTGATAAATTGGCCAGATAATTACTTGTGCGGTTTTAAGTAATCCACCATGACTCTAGAATTGAAAAGTTTAGTTAAGTTTAAACTTACTTTTACTTACTTTAACTTACCTACTTTTACTAAGTTTAAAGCACTTACTTTTACTTACTTTCATTGTACTATATTTACTTACTTTTACTCACTTTTACCATACTATATTTACTAACTTTTACTTATTTTGTATTTTTTCAGGTAGTCAATAATCAATAATGGATCCTAATATTGATGAAGTTGGAGAGAAAAGTGAGGGTGTTAAAAGGGGTTACTTTTGTGGTCAATGCAAGAACAAATATTCAAAGAAGCAAAACTGGGAGGAACATTTTAATTCCAAAAAAAAATATTTGTTACAATACAAGAGGTCCCAGAGTTTGGGCCCACAGCTTAGATATTGCAGTAAAGAAATACCAGGATGAAGTGCAGCAAAGAGATACGGCAAAGCAGTCATTTAGTTTGTTCACAAAATGTGCTAGTGCTAGACCTCAGAAAAATGAACCAACTTCATCAACTGCTAATCTAGAAAATGAAACTTTTTCACTAGATGTTTCACAGACTGAAGAAAGTGCTTCTCCACCTAAGAAACAAAAGGTAAGTGAGGAATCTGCGCATCAGACTAACAAAACTGCTTTAGAGGAATTTGAAAATTCCCAAATCCAGAAGACATTGAATGCAATTTTGCGCCTAACAAAAGAAACTCACTAAGCTGTTGTGGTTAATAAAGAGAAGAGTCAAAATATGCCTTCAAGTTCAAGTGTTGCATCCAAATCTAATAAAGCAAAAAGCAACAAATTTGACATTTCCATAGCCCATTTAAGCAAGTGTAAATCAATACAAGAAATCCTGAACAATGATTTGATCAAATCTACATTCAAATTGGTGGAAAAGAAGGATCTAGGCATGCTGATGATTCATTTTCAGTACCAAGTGATATAATGGAAAACATTGCAAATAGTGACACTAATATGCCTGATGTAGATATAGCTGTTGAGGATGAAGATGATGATAATCAAGAAGATATTGATGATGCTTCTGATGATAAAATGTTTACATTATATTGCATACTTGCACAGACAAACATTCTAACATAAAAGGTTACTTCAATGTTAAAGATTTAACCTATGTATGCAAACAAGGAGAAAATCAAGAGAGATGGTTTAGAAATCTGAAAACCCACCTGAAGAGACATTTAATTAAACTTCAGCATCATCAAAGAGCTGCTGTTTATGAAGTGATGAAAACATCTTCTCGGAACACTACTAAACGCATAGAAGAGTTATAAATGTGGCAATATCTTATACTACATAATGAAAACAAACACTGCATGGGCTCTATATCCAGTACTTCTAGCTGTATTACATAGGTCAGGTTGTGAGGTTGGAAATTTGAATCATAGCACACATGCGTGCAAGACAATTTGTGAGCTATTAGATAATCAACTTAAAGAACAAACTGTAAAGTGGTTCTTAGAACAAACTTCAGTAACAATAACAGCTGACATTGGAACAATTTTGGGATTAAGCATGCTAGTTGTATTAGTTATGAATGAAGAAGATAAGACTGTAAAACTTGCTGGGATAAATTTAGTACGCAGCAAATCAGGAGTTTATTTGGCCAATGAAATTTTTGACGTGTTGAAGTCTCCTAATCACTTGAAACTATCTGAAGAAGCAATTAAATCCAAGGTATCTGGAATGGTTGGAGATGGGGCTTTTTGTAAGGACAACGAGCCATTTAAAAACGAAATGAAAAAGTTGTTTGGAGAAAATTTCAAATTTCGATGGGACTTTAATCAGGGTTGGCAAGAAACCCACTTTTTTTGAAAAAGCCCACCCCAGGTGGGTTTTTTCGGGTTTTTTCACCTAAAACCCGAAAAAAACCGGGTAAAATTGGGTTTTTTCATATGTCCATATGGTAGTTCATATTAGACCTACCTATTCTTATTTTTATAATAATACTGTACTGTACTGTACACTTAATATAACATTTGTCTTGTTTTTAGCAAAAAGGTTGCCTTCCAGGCAATTAAGCATAAAAAGTTATTATTTTCTCAGATTGAGCTTCATAACAAAATTTGGAAAACATGGACCAATTTGAACTAAATTTGGTGTGGTAAATTATCCTATTTGTTAGGCTATACTTCCTATGGAAGACAGGCCCCTGTGTCTTCTGCTGGAAGTAGATGAATTACGAATTTGATCAATTTGACAGATTTGTGGAAAATTGTGTTTTTTTGATCATCCACAAGAGAAAGAAATTAGTGCCAAGTTCTATGTATTGATTTCCTATGTAACAAAGATTATGTTGCAAGTAGCTCAAAAAACCAGTTAGTGCAGAATTTGTAGAAAATATTTTATAAAGAAGGAGGGAAAACCGTTATGTTAAGAGTGATGGAAACAATTTCCAAATTAGCTAATGGAGGAAATGCAAATGATGTAGTTTCTGAATTTAAGCACGATACCACAGGGCAGCAAAAGGAACTAACAGCTGAGGATTACATCCTAAATGAAGTTTACAAATACATCAAGAAACGTTCTGATTACTACCAGGTTGCTGAAGTTGCTAGACCATCCAGAACCAGATCTGAAAGTAGTTTTACAAAAGACTCAGTGATAAATTGGCTGACAGAATATATAGAACAGCTGTGGAAAGGAATCACAGAGAGATTAAAGCATTTTGATAAAGATGGATCAACTGCCTGGAGTGAAGCACCAGCTGAAGGGACATTCTCCATTCTTGGTTACATTGTTGAACACAAAGGATCCATTAACCATCTCATTTGACTAAGCTGTGCAGAATTGTGAAGGGGGTCCAGCTCCAGGCACTAGATCTACTGTAATGATCACACAGAAAGCCACTGATCAGTGGCCAAGCATACATGGCGGTAAATTCACAACAAATGCCTACATGCAAGGTCTAACATCGTCCACTGTTGCTGCTGCAATGAATAAA
Organism: Bathynomus jamesi; assembly: GCA_023014485.1. Taxonomy (NCBI): domain Eukaryota; kingdom Metazoa; phylum Arthropoda; class Malacostraca; order Isopoda; family Cirolanidae; genus Bathynomus; species Bathynomus jamesi. The sequence goes on from JAJOZX010007927.1 coordinate 133,334, forward strand.
TAAACTTAAGGTGAGTTATAAACTGTACATTATTGTATTATTATGTTTAGCTAAAACAATTTGTAATTGGTATGTCGTCAATTCAAGAGTTTACATCATTAACCTATCTAGTGGTGTAAGGGGAAAAAAAGTAAATTCAGAGCTGTGCTCCAGTAAATTTTTTCAAATCTGGAGTCATGGTCTGGCTTTAGTGCTGTGCCAGTTTCTGGACATCCTATTTTCCTATTATAATCACAAGTGATTTTTAACATTTTATGCTAAAAAATATTTTTTATAATATATATTATATATGAGGTGTGATAAAAAGTTCAGTAAATAGTCCCATGACTAATGAACATGTGTCACTAGGTGATGTCAGTGTGTATGGCTGATGACATCACCTTGGCCACTTACCAGATGCCAACAAACACCATTCAACTATGCACCAGTGCGCTGTGGCATTGCTTTGTGTTGAGTATTTTTGTGGTGTCTAGCAATTTTGCAGAAAATGTCGAAATTTGAGCAACATGCAAACATCAAATTTTGTTTTAAACTTGGTAAGATGGCTACAGAAACGCAAGGAATGCTTGCAGCTGTCTACGGAGATGAAGTTGTTACAAACAATACTGTTTGCAATTGTTTTGGAGGGTTTCGAGAAGGAAATGAGTTTTTGGATGATGATGATGAAAGAAGTGGTCATCCATCAGTCTTGTTTGTAACAACTTCATCTCCGTAGAGCTGAGCGCATCCATGCGTTTCTATAGCCATCTTACCAAGTTTAAAACAAAATTGATGTTTGCATGTTGCTCAAATTTCAACATTTTCTGCAAAATCACCAGATACCACAAAACACCCTCACACAAAGCAATGCCACGGTGCACTGGTGCGTAGTTGAATGGTGTTTGTTGGCATGTGGCAAGTGGCCAAGATGATGATATCAGTCATACACACTGACATCACCTAGTGACACGTTCATTAGTTGTGGGACTATTTACTGAACTTTTTGACCACACCTCATATATATATATATATATATATATATATATATATATATATATATATATATATACAGTAAAACCCTGATATGATACTCTTTTAATGGAATTTGTATATAATGGACACCAAAATCTCTCTCAGACTTTTTGGAGTGGTGATACACACCTACCTCTCCACTCTTATTGCATGTTTAGTCATTGAACGTCTTTACAGAAACATGATGTAGAGGGGTATTCTTAAATACTGTAGGCACAAAAACAAAGCAGCTGATAATGATAACCTATAAATTTATTGTCCTAAACTAGTTTTGTGGTTATCTATTACCACTGACCTTAAAGTCAGCTGTGGCAGCCTCTACCCAGTTGTGCAGCAGCCAGTGTTCAAGATGTATGATGGTCTGGAAGGGAGGGTGGAACCTAACCCCCTTTTAACATGGTTAAAATAGATTTGCTTTATACACAGTTTTTTGGGAACACCCCCCATAGGATTAACTATTATATTTTTTATATATTTATGGATATAATGGACTCTTTTAATGGACAGGGGGTCCCCTCCCCAATTAATCCATTATATATATATATATACTGCTTCCCAGAGATCAGCGAAGTTAAGCGACATTGGGTCTGGGCAGTAGTTGGATGGGAGAACCATCCTCTGCACCCAGATTATGTAGCAGACCCATGGTTCAGATCCCACGTAAAGCTGTAGGCCCCTCTGTCATATGACCTTAGATGTTGCAAAGGAGGTTAAACAACCCCAATTAAAAAAAAACATAGGTATATATATACTTTTGGTAATGTGAAATCTGAACCATGCCCCACCAGCAGCCCAGTGTCTTAACCACTAGGCCACCCAGACCCAGGGTACTATACTGTATATATATACACACACACACACACACACAGAGCAGCAGAAAAATCAGCCCACTTGGAATATTGTGAAAAACAAAAAGGTGGGCAAGCTTCTATTTATAAAAGTTTTAAAACTCAAAAATTTAGTCATGAGGACATTAAAAAATCTCCAAACACCTGCTTAATGCAATTTATTATCAAAAAATACTGTACAAGAAATTTTAAAGAAAAAAAAAAGTTTGACAAAAACAAAAAATAAAAAAAAATAAATAAAACGACAAAAACAACTTGTGATCCAGGATTAATAAGAGGTGATGCCTCCCTAGCTTGAATGACTGCAGCCATTCGTCAATTCATCCATGAATGAGATCAGTGATCACATCTGTAGGATTCCCTCCCAATCTTCAGTTAAAGCTTGTTGTAGCTCCTGTAGAGTGTTAGGGGCTACTAGACAAGCCCTAAGATGCCATCCCATTGTGTCCCAGAGATGTTCTATGGGGTTCGGGTTGGGACTTCAGGAAGGCCACTCAATTTGATGAATTCCAGCTTCATCAAGGAAATTGCTAATGGCTCTTGCCACATGAGGTCTCACGTTATCATGCTGTAGAAGGAAGTCTTCACCAATGAAAGGGGCAAAAGGGACCACATGCTCCAGCAAAATCTCTTCCAAGTATCTTGCAGATATCAGTGACCCACTACCACCAACAATGAGCTCTGTGCGTGAGTTTGAATGATACCACCCCAGACCATGACTGAGCCTCCTCCAAAAACAACCCTCTCTGTAAAAGTGCATCGGGCAAGTCTTTCTCCACACTCTTTCCCATCCATCAGATGTTTGAAGATTAAAACTTGATTTGTCTGTGAACAATACTCGTCCCCATTGGACCATAGTCCAATTGACATGCTCATGAGCAAAAGCAAGATGAGCATTGCGGTGGTGTGGGAACAATTCTGGGCCCATTGCTAGACATCTAGCATGTAGGCACTTTCCATAAGTCTCCTTCTAACAGTTCACTCACACTCTGATACACTGACATCTGGAGACCTTTTCAGCTCATTGCGGATGTTTGTGGCAGTCAAGCGATGATCTCGCAAAACACTCAAAATTATGAAACGATCATCACGGGCAGATGTGCAGCACGATCTTCCAGATCCTGGTCTTCTGGTGTACTCTCCTCTCTCTACATAACATTGGTACACATCGAACCATTGTTCTTGGAATTCCTAGCGCATTGGCAAAGTAACGCTGGCTCCAACCATCTTCAATTAGGGCGACGACTCTTGCAACATTCAAGGCACTCAGATCCATTGTAAATGTCCAAATCTGAAACCCAAAAGAATTAGAAGTCTATATGTTACTAAATGCAAATGCCTACTACCACTAGTGCAAGAAAAAAGTGGCACTAGCAGTCTAAGAGCAACTGAATGTCAGACTGTCAAATTCTTAAAAGAAGTAAGAAATTTGTTACAGCAAGTGTGTTCACAGCTGAAGTTGTTTTGTCTCGTTATTTGGTTGCCTCAAACTATATTTTCAAATTTTAAAACTTTTATAAACAGAAGCTTGCCCACTTTTTTGCTTTTCACAATATTCCAAATGGGCCAATTTTTCTGCCACTTAGTGTATATATATATATAGCCTGCCATATTAAAATTCTAATTTTTAATGATTCAAACCTGATCTTCCAGCACAGGTGATGAAAGAAATTGTTCAGTCAATGAATGTAGTCTTTCTGCTTTTTTCTGATGGCCATGAATTCCCATCTTGAAAGAAATTCCTTGCAAGGATCGCTGAACATAATGACTATTAACATCGAGGCAATGATGGTACATTATGTTAGACATTATATAGTTCATGCTTGCAGTAAAATTTTCATCCCATTCCTGAAAAAAAATTTCTAACAATTTTAATTGTTCTTTGGTTTGAAGACTTGCAAAAGGGGATAAGGCAATATCTTTATCAGTGACTATTCTATCTTAAGCAACTACAGTGTTGAAATGAGTGAAATCAGTCCAAAGGTTTAAGCTTAAACACTTATCACAAATACTGTATATTGCTTTTATAAGATTTAACATATTTAACAGAAAATATAGCTAGTGTGAGCTTCATGAATTTATTGGTTTCTTCAGTAGCAATATAATTTATTTTTATTTACAAATATATGAAGATTTGGAATAATATAATGCATTTAGATATACTGTCAGTAATTCAACTATTTATAGTTGTTTTGGGGATTTAAGCAAAGCAAATGATAGAGTGAATCACAATATTCTACTTAAAAAATTAGAAGACAGGAATGTTCCACCATATGTTTTAAATTTACTGAAATTTTGGTAAACATACAGAATTTTTACTGTTAAGATGGGGCAATGTATTGTTTGAGTATTTTGGTTCTTCATGCAGAGTTAGACAATGCTTCTTACTCTCTCCTCTTATCACAGCACAATACAACTTTAATTAAACTAAAAGTATACTTAATTTGTAGCATATAGGTATTCAATTACTTTATTTAGAGTTCTCAGAACCAATATTAAGTTCATGGAGCTTAGTCTTAAACTTGAAGGGTAGCTTACTGGACTACTGGTAATAGTAATATTTCTATTCAATATTTACTAGATCCTACTGATATTTAATCTACACTCTTGAACAAAAGCTAGCTACCAAAATGCAGTCCAGTTTGAGAAGTTTGGCAGAAGCGATGCTCAGATTCTAAAAGGAGGGAGGCAACTCCAAATCCTATACAAAACAGGAAAAATGCCACCAGATCCAAAACTAACATTTTAGATTGACAGGTGATGCACTAGATCTGGTAAAATTCTGATAAACTACAGGAATACCTCGGATAAGACGGTTAATTCGTTCCGCCGACATGCCGCACTGTTTGAAACCGCCCTGTTCGAGGCATGTTTTAATGGGAAATACTGTAGGTCGTTCCAAGACATTTTAAATTACGTTTTTTGTGATTATTTTCGATAATTATAATGATTTAACATGTTTAAATGTGAAATAAAACAATAAGAATGAACTTAAAGGTTTTAACTGTATAAAAGTAAACAAAGTTTATAAAAATAAAGATTATTATATTCCGTATACTGTACACTAGCTACAAAAGACATGAGATATTTTTTTCTAAATATTTAAAAAGATTTTAATTGAACATTCCACAAAAAGAAATTTAAAAATATTTTGAAAGGTTTTATTGAAGACATAAGATAAGTTATTTTTTAATAAAATATTTTAAAAGTGTTGTCTGCACAGATTTTGACTTCTCTTCAAACATATCTTTATAGCATCGAATAGCATCATCTATAGATTGTCAAACTCTAATGCTACGTTCAATGTTTGGATCGCCTTCCATAATCTGATCAGCAAGAGTGTCGACTGTTTGCAGAATTTTTGCAAGATCACCAGTTGAAAATTCTTTTGTAGGAACATCTTCTGCTTCTGCATCTTCCTCTTTCACTTCTTCTTCTTCATAAACTCGTTGTTGTTCTAGATTGATTAGTTTCATTGTCTAGAATCTAGATCTTTCGAATGTGATTCAATGCACTCGATAACATTTGGTGCATCAACATTTTTGAATCCAAGATCCTTCCCAATGCTAACAATGTCAGTTGCAACTCCTGCAATGTGATTTTCGAAACCACGAAAATCAGTTGCACAATGTAGTAGAATATTTTTCCACACTGCTCGCATATTACTCGCAGTGACTTCAAGCCATGCTTGATTGATATTTTCTATAACATTTCTGATGTTATAATTTTTCCAAAAACTTGTCAAAGATTGTGCATTTTCACCTGTGGTGGCTTTTATGGCTTGTGAAAAAGTGCGCCTCAAATAGTAAGCCTTGAAAGTAGCGATGACACCTTGATCCATTGGTTGGAGGTAGAAAATATATTTTTACATTTTCATTCAAATCTGAAAGTCCAGTGGGATGACCTGGTGCATTGTCTAACAACAACAAAATCTTAAATTCAATTTCATTTTCATTGCAATAGCACTCAACTGCTGGACAAAAATAATTTGTGTATCAATCTTCAAACAAACTTTTGGTTACCCATGCCTTCTTGTTTGCATGCCACAAAACTGGTAGGGTGCTCTTTGAATAACCCTTTAGGGCCCTTGGATTTTCTGCCTGGTATACGAGCATCGGCTTTAATTTAAAGTTCCCAGACGCATTGCCTCCTAACAAAAGTGTCAGTCAGTCTTTTGACACTTTGTAGCCAGCAAATGATTTTTCTTTCTCGGCTATAAAAGATCTCGATGGCAGTTTCTTCCAAAACAAACCAGTTTCGTCTGCATTAAATATTTGATCGTCTGTGTAGCCATTTTCTTCTATAAATTCTTGAGGAAATTTCATGGCAGCTTCTGTATCTGCACTAGCACTTTCACCTATAATGCGTACACTGTGAAGGCCTGTGCGATTTTTGTATCGGAAAAACCAACCACGACTAGCTGAAAAGACTTCAGAAGTCTCCCCTTCAATTTCATTCTCTGTTTCTCCAACTTCTTTTCAAGTCATTATAAAGACACAGCTTTTGTTTGAATTTCTCTTTGACTTAATGGAATTTTTTCTGTTTACAGTCTTCAATCCATATTGATAAGAGCCGTTCCATATTAATCATTATAGAGTTTTTGGCTCTTGTTAATGATTTTGCCATATCTGCGGTAGCGATGCCATGTTCTTTAAGTTGATCTTTTTTCTTAACAATTTTGCGTACCAACGATTCATTCATTCCTTTCTCACGACTGATTTTTGCAAATGAAGCACCATCTTCATGACTCTTTATAATAGAGAGCTTCTCTTCTAATGTTAGCCATTTGCATTTATTAGACTCATTGACACTCAGAGTTTTCCTTTTAGCGGTCATGATTAAGTTTGTTTATAAATACAGTATAGGGGTTGTATTTATGCAGCGAAAATATTGACACGTCTGCACTTCACTGTGGTCGGTACAATACTGACTCGTACTGATACAAATGCCGTAGAACAGACCGCGCACGGGTTGTTTGAAACTTAATATATCGTCGCACTGACATTCCTTTTATAAATATCTTAAATATTACATTAAATAATTAATTTTATATTATAATATTCAATCCGTCCTATTGTAAAATCCATCCTGTTTGAAACCATCTTATCCGAGGTATTCCTGTACTCAATTTAAAAGCTAATTTGCCTACCAACTCTAAAGTGAAGTGCTAGGTTGGTTTATTTCAGAATAAATATGGATAAACAAAAATGTTGGGTGAGGCTTAACTGCTTTAACAAACAAAAGAAACCTTGGTAGCATGGATTATACTGTACAGTAATTAATATTCAGCGTCAAAAATAGGTAGTAAACTTTCAAGTCTGGTACCATTTAATGCCAAATATGTTTTTTTTGTTCTTTTTTAATTTTAAATTCAAAGTAGTAAAGCCTAACATTTGCAGTTATGGATTAAAAAACTTGTAATTATACCTTAAATAATGAGTCGAGAAGTACTATATGCTGCTTGAATCCATGGTTTTTTGTATCATCTTCACATATCATTGAAAAAATTATATACAAAGATATAATTTTTATAATTAGCCTATATCAAGGGTGGATCTAGGTATTTCAGTAAAGGGAGGCCCAAAGGAAAAAAGGGCACCCCCAAAATAAAAAGGGCACAGTACTAAAATTTTTCTCTTAAAACAGACCAATGAGCGAATGTAAAATCAATTGTATTGTTTTTATTAGATCAGTCTCATTCAAATATGATGCAAACTAAAAATGTAATTTGGGTACAACAGTTATCACAGAAAATTTTTCAAACAATTACAAATGTTTTGCCAATTAAAAGAACTATCCAGTTCTGCAGCCAGATTAAAGGAAGAAAAATATGGAATAAGTTTAAAACAATAAAAAACAACAAAAACAAAAAAAAGACTATCTTCGTTTTAAACAAAAAAAATGACAAAAAAAATGACAATAAAAAACGACTCACATCACTAGTTGTGTCAACCACTGTTGGCCACTGGGATCTGCCCTGGAATCAGGCTGGTGACCCTAACCCTATTAACTAGCCAGTGTAGAAACTCAGGTCATAAGGGGGGGGGGGGGGTCAAGTTTGGAGGGTAACTAGGCTGGGACAGGGGTTAACATTCTGTGCAAGTCTTTTCCAGTACTTGTCTCCCACTTGCTTTCTATCCTTTCTGCCAAATCTCACTAAGTGTTATTGGTTTTCCAGAGGTTTTGTTAATTGTGATTCATTGCCAGTCTTTTTGTTATGTTTATACTGTCATGCTAAATAATTGTTTATTTCAGATATAATAAAGAGAAAAAACAAACAGAGTAGTTTACTTCTATTAGGTCTACCTTTGAATTCCAGCCCTTTCTTGGACTCTGAGTGGTTGGTTCTCCTACTCATTGGAGAGTCAGATTTAGACACCTGAACCGGGGGAAGTCCTTTACAGTTAATGTGCAAGTTGGACCTGAATAATCTCCTGGAAATAAACCACTGACAAAAGAGGCATTCCTAGATACCAGAGGAGATTACATCTTTGCCCAGTCTCTTGACTATCCTGAACCCAGAAACGTGAAAAGGTGCTGGGTGGTTTGACAATACAAATACTTGGGGACTACAGCCTACTCAGCCACTGCAGCAGTAGTTTTAGTTGCTTTATTCAAATTTGTCACTCATTTTTTGTGCAAATGCATATTAATGGTGAAAATTATGATACTAATTTTATATATATATATATTATATATATATATATATATATATATATATATATATATATATGTGTGTGTGTATATATAATGTTGTAAAATTCTCTGGAATAATCTTTAGGAGAATATTCTCGAGAATTTTCTTGAGAATATTCTCTGAACTGAGAATTTTCAAGAATTTTCCTTTTTAGAATATCTGAGGGGTTTTTCAACTATTCCGATATAACTTGACTTCAGTTCCTGTCAAAATGGAGAAATTCTAAGTCAGAAGTAAATGAGAGGATGAGTGAAGAAATAAATAAATTAACTAATGCAAAAAATTTATTGAATCATTGTATAAAGACTATTTCAATTCAAAGTATGGTACAGTATTTACCAGGGATGGCAGTGATTAAATCAAAATGATTTAATCACCTGATTAAATCAATTGATTTTTTCCTGAAAATTTTTTTTTTTTTTTTTTTTTTTTTCAAAATTATATAGAAATTAATAAAATATATCAGACAAAACACTTTAGAAACACACAAAAATATCCCTTGTAATAATTAAGTATTCAATTTCAGTTTTTCAGTATAATAGCTTTTTTATGAAAAAATTTTTTTTTTTTTTTTTTTTCAAAATTATATAGAAATTAATAAAATGTATCTCAGACACTTTGGAAATAAAAAAAATACCCCTTGTAATTAAGTGTTCAATTTCAGTTTTTCAGTATAATAGCTAATAAATAAATAAAAATGGATTTGTATGAAAAAATCATATTTTTTATTCATTTGATTTTTTTCAAAATTATATGGAAATTAATAAAATATATCATACAAAACAGTTCAGAAACAAATAAAAAATATCCCTTGTAATTAATTGTTCAATTTCAGTTTTCAATTTGCCATCCTTTATATATTATTTTCTCCCAATTCCCGAGTATTCTAGAATGTTCTGGAGTTCGTCTAGATATTCTCACACATTCTAGAAAGTTCCATAAGGTTCTGAAATATTCTAGAATCTCTAAAAAGCTGCAAAACAATCTAAAAATATTTTAAAACTAAGAAAAAAGAAAATTCTCAAATATTCTCAGCAAATAATATTTTAGAGAATATTCTCAGAATATTCTCACCTCATCACTATATCTACTATATATATTTTTTTAATTGGGGTTGTTTAACCTCCTTCGCAACATCTAAGGTCATATGATGGAGGGGACCTATAGCTTTACGTGGGATCCGAACTGCAGGTCACTACATAATCTGGGTGCAGAGGACGTCTCCCATCCAATTATTACCCAGACCCAATGTTGCTTAACTTCACTGATCTCCAGGAAGCAGTTACAACATTGGCCACAATGTAGCCCATATATAGGTATATATATATATAAATACACTCATTTTTGGTCCAATGAGTATAATTTTAGGCTATTTTTTCACTACTCTACAACTTAATTAGTTTGTTGGTTTCTGTTCTGGCTATTTTTTTTTTTCTAATTGGATTGTTTGGTGGTGTTTGTGATAAAATTATGACGTACCATTCGTGTGGTTTTGACTTTGAGAACTTGATTCATCATGTGCCCTAGATGAAGACAAAGCATTGGATGTTTTTATCAATTACAGTGTTATTCTCTCATCCTTAATTTGCCCAAAATGTAACAGTGAGTACCTAATACGAAAAGATCAGAAGATATTTAGGTGAAATAACCAATATATGCCCAGTTAAGTCCACAGAATGCCCAGTTAAGTCCACAGAATGCCCAGTTAAGTCCACAGAATGCCCAGTTAAGTCCACAGAATGCCAGTTAAGTCCACAGAATGCCAGTTAAGTCCACAGAATGCCAGTTAAGTCCACAGAATGCCCAGTTAAGTCCACAGAATGCCCAGTTAAGTCCACAGAATGCCCAGTTAAGTCCACAGAATGCCCAGTTAAGTCCACAGAATGCCCAGTTAAGTCCACAGAATGCCCAGTTAAGTCCACAGAATGCCCAGTTAAGTCCACAGAATGCCCAGTTAAGTCCACAGAATGCCCAGGTTAAGTCCACAGAATGCCCAGTTAAGTCCACAGAATGCCCAGTTAAGTCCACAGAATGCCCAGTTAAGTCCACAGAATGCCCAGTTAAGTCCACAGAATGCCCAGTTAAGTCCACAGAATGCCCAGTTAAGTCCACAGAATGCCCAGTTAAGTCACAGAATGCCCAGTTAAGTCCACAGAATGCCAGTTAAGTCCACAGAATGCCCAGTTAAGTCCACAGAATGCCAGTTAAGTCCACAGAATGCCCAGTTAAGTCCACAGAATGCCCAGTTAAGTCCACAGAATGCCCAGTTAAGTCCACAAGAATGCCCAGTTAAGTCCACAGAATGCCAGTTAAGTCCACAGAATGCCAGTTAAGTCCACAGAATGCCCAGTTAAGTCCACAGATGCCCAGTTAAGTCCACAGAATGCCCAGTTAAGTCCACTGAATGCCCAGTTAAGTCCACTGAATGCCCAGTTAAGTCCCTGAATGCCCAGTTAAGTCCACTGAATGCCCAGTTAAGTCCACTGAATGCCCAGTTAAGTCCACTGAATGCCCAGTTAAGTCCACTGAATGCCCAGTTAAGTCCACTGAATGCCCAGTTAAGTCCACTGAATGCCCAGTTAAGTCCACTGAATGCCCAGTTAAGTCAACTGAATGCCCAGTTAAGTCAACTGAATGCCCAGTTAAGTCAACTGAATGCCCAGTTAAGTCAACTGAATGCCCAGTTAAGTCAACTGAATGCCCAGTTAAGTCAACTGAATGCCCAGTTAAGTCAACTGAATGCCCAGTTAAGTCAACTGTACACCCATGATGATTGGTTAGGTTGAGTTGTGATATTTTCATTAGTTTAAACAAAAATGATGAGCGCAAACTTTTCTGGTTAATTTTGCTCAAGGTGTTTTGCACATTTCCTGTGGTAATGCGTTGTTTATGAGATCTCCTAACATGAACATGTTAGGTTATGCTTTATTGTATAAAATGTAGTCAAAAATAAATTTTTCAAGTATATTTTGGTATGCTTTGTTTGAATATGACCTTCATTTCTTGTGCAAATGAACAGAAATACAGTTGTCATTGCATGGCCCAAACACATATTTCTGTTCATTTGCACAAGAAATGAAGGTTATATTTGAACAGAGCATACCAAAATACACTAGAAAAATATATTTTTTATTTCAACTTCAAGCCATGTCATTTGCGACATAATTACCATAACAGTGTTATATGGGGGTGGGGGGTACAAATTTTGGTGGAAAAAAGTATTACATAATTTTTGAATGGCCCTTAAGTTATAACTATGATTACAAAAGTGGACCTTTCCTGTCAAGGGAGGTCATTCAACCCCCAGCCCCCCTGGGGGGGACACCTATGAAAACCATTATAACTACAAATTTGGAAATACAATGTACATGGATAAAGACTCAAAATAGAATTTGAATAAAATACAATAACCATGATCTATTTACAAAAACAAAATTTGTTTTCAGAAGCATACACATCTTCCAAAGAGGGCACTTGCACTTGAAAAAAGGGCATGTGCAAGAAACTGTGGGGGGTCCAGACGTCATCAACCCCCTCACCCCCTAGATCCACCCTTGCTATATGGCTAAAAACCAACATAAGCCAAGCTACCAAACATGTTTCAAAAATTTAATTTTTATGGAGATGGAGCATTATTACTTTTTTACTGCAGTAAATTTTCCCTTAAAAACTAATTTAACTGGCCAACTTTTTTAGGTCATTATGCAGAAAATGACATGGCCTGAAGTTAAATTCAAAAATACATTTTTCTAGTGTATTCTGGTGTGCTCTGTTCAAATATAACCTTCATTTCCTGTGCAAATGAAAAGAAACATGATTTTTAGTACATGAAATTAATATAAATAAATATATATTTAGTGTATTTGTAGTCGGGGGTGGTATGACATGTTACTCTGCGACTTAATTAGTTTGTTGGTTTCTGTTCTGGCTATTTTTTTTCTAAGTGGATTCAGTTTGGTGGTGTTTGTGATAGAATTATGATGTGCCATTCATGTGGTTTCAACTTTGAGAACTTGATTCGTCATGTGCCCTAGATGATAATAGGAAAAGATCAGAAGATATTTAGGTGAAATAACCAATATTAACCTGTTGGGTTAATTGAATGCCCAGTTAGGTCAACTGAATGTGTGGTTAGGTTAATTGAATGCCCAGTTAGGTCAACTGTACACCCTTAATGATTGGTTAGGTTGTCATGATATTTTTGTTAGTTTAAGTGAAAATGACGAGAGCAAACTTTTCTGGTTAAGGTAATTGTATACAACATCCCCCTCATCTCAATTTTATGAAATTGACTTCACAATCGATATAAAACCTTTATTTATTGCATGTAATTACTTTATTTATTTTTGGAAACCAACCTAACCTAACCTAAAAAAATGTATACTAGAAAAATGTATTTTTGACTAAAAAAGTGCATAACTTAACATGTTATTACATTATCATTTGTATAATTTAGGTCTCGGGGGTATAGGGAGCCCCGTAAAGATCACGCATCACAAAGTGAACCCTATACCGATCAATTTATGATGCATGATCTTTACGGGGGCTCCACCCCCATACCCCCGAGACCTAAATTATACAAATGATAATGTAATAATATAAGTTATGCACTTTTTTAGTCTTCATCTAGGGCACATGATGAATCAAGTTCTTGAAATTGAAACCACATGAACAGCATGTCATAATTCTATCACAAACATGACCAAACTGAGGTATTACCCAAACTGAATCCAATTAGAGAAAAAAATAGCCGGAACAGAAACCAACCAACTAATTAAGTGGCAGAGTAGCGAAAAAATAGCCCAATCAGAAAAACATCACATCAAATGGATATCGTTAATTAAATAATATCTCCATAAATATGATCAACCAAAAAAATTTTTACTTAAAGGAAAAATTTTATTTATTATTTTCTACGCATCGCAATAATTTTGGTATTATTCTACTATTACACCCATCTAACATCCAGCAATTATTATATGTTCATTAAGTAGATTTTTAAATTCTAAGACACTTTCCTTCTATAGTGTTTCTGCCACAAATGCTTCATTTTCGAGATATAAACATTTTTTTGGTGTGTATCTAGTGTGTGTTCGTACGTTCGTTTGTGTGTTCGTACGTTCGTTTGTGTGTTCGTACGTTCGTTTGTGTGTTCGTACGTTCGTTTGTGTGTTCGTACGTTCGTTTGTGTGTTCGTACGTTCGTTTGTGTGTTCTTTACATGTCTGCCCAATCACTGTGCTCCATCCATTTTGAATTACTTTTGTACCAGAATGGAACTCTCATTCCACTCATTCAGAAGTACATTAGGCCTGGCTCTGTGATTGGGGTTAATATGAGTTTTATCCCACTCAGAATATCAAAAGCAAATATAATTATAAAATATTAAAGCATAATTTTCTCATCATTTTCATATAAGTCACTATGCTCGCAGATGCGTACTTAACAAATTATGTACATTTGAATATTATGACATTTTTGCATTTTTTTTTCCCGCCCTTCCAATATTTTGATTGGTGACATCATGAGAACATGATATATGAGCTAGATTTTTTAAGTTCTTAGGCCTTTTAAGTTGCTAGTCTACTTCTGTTAGTTTTTGATAGATGTTTGTGGCGATGACATGTGAATGGTGCAAATATTATTTTGAGGATTTAATATACTCTAGGCTAGGTTAGCCAGGGTTAGGCTAGTTTAGCCAGGGTTGGGTTAGGTTAGGTTAGGTTAGGTAAGGTTAGGTTAATTAATACCAAAATACATTTTCCTAGTAATATTTGATGTGTTTTGCTTAGATTTTGACTTCCATTTCCCTTGAAAATGAGCCAAACTTCAAAGTAATATAACTTTGTTGGATCTCATTTCCGACAGAAATGGAGGTCATATTTGAACAAATCACATCAAATACTACTAGAAAAATGTATTTTGGTGTGTAAAATGACTGAGTGACTTAAAACACATAATTACCGTGATTTATAGTGATTCCTGGGCTGCCTACAAGAGTAAGTGATTTAGGTTAGGATAGGTTAGGTTAGGTCAATTTTGAAGGTGAAATTTATGTTTTTCCTATGGTTTTTGATGTTTTAAACGAATCTGACCTTCAAAACTGTCGGAAATGACTCGTTTTCAATTGCCGGCTGGGGGGAGGGGGGTTTTCTCAAAAACGAGTCATTTCCAACGGTTTTGAAGGTCAGATTCGTTCAAAACACATCAAAAACCATAGGAAAAACATAAATTTCACCTCAAAAGGGAGATGGGTGTAATACTGTACATTTACCATAATTTTTATTAGAAACAGGTGAGGGGGATATTGGGTTATTCGTTTTTTGACCCAGTCACACCCAGCTATAACAGCAATATATATTGAATAACCAATCAACGCTGAATAAGAAAATATATATATCTTGTGCAAATTTGTATAAAATGTACTTTTTTAAAAATATATTTTCTACTTTCTAATATGTATGTATATAAATTTCGGTTGGTTTGTTTATTTGGGCTACCTTTTTTGGAGATTTTTCTTGGCTTTTTTTTGGCTACTTTTTCTTGCTTTGGCTACTTTTTTCTGTTTCTGGTCAGTATGGTGGTTTTCGTTCTACTGGTATGACGTGTGAATCTTGTGAAGTTGATTTCGAGGACCTAATCCGCCTTGTTGGCCTCGATGAAAATAAAAGTTTAGAGGTTTTTTCCAATCACGGCAAATTCCGACATCCGTGATTTGCCCTAAATGTAATACTGCCTGTATTTTAAGACAACTCGAAGTGTTTAGGTGCCATAAAAAAATGGAAGGATGTGAAATCGTGGGTTTTACGTGCTGGAAATAGACGTCCTCATTACTGGCAGAACATCCTGACGATTCTACAGTTTCTGCATCACTTCCTTACTGCAATTGCAGAACTATAGGTTAATATTCATTTTAATGCTTTGTTCATTTTCGATAGAAGGAGACATTCTATGACAATTTAACATATAAATTCATATTCAGGGCACCTTCAAACCTCAGGGAAACTGATAAAAATCAAGGAAATGTAATAATTATTTTTTATGGAAAAAAAAAAAAATTAAAAAAATTTAGACGTAAAAAGCAGCCATTATAGGCCATTGACCGAGTACTTAGCTTTTAACGCTGTTAAAATTTTAACGAACGTCGCCCTCTCCAGTTTTATGGGGAGACATCTCGTGGCAAAATTAGGAAACATAGGTCAAAACAACCAATTAAAAATCATTTTTGTTTCACGTGACCTTATCCAACCAATCAGAGACATACATTTTTAATCTCTGATAATGCATACTCAGTTTCTCAGTCTCGTCTTCATTATGATTTGTGAAGGTTGTAATTTGGATTACTATAAATTAATACAAGATATTTATAAGAAAGAAGCCGGTGCTGAAGCTTTCTTTACGAGTCACTGTGTCTTACCTAATCGTGTTATTTGTCCGCAGTGTGGTCGTGAGTGTAATTATAGAGAAGTTGCTGATCAATATTATTGCACAAGATTGACTAGGGACGAGCACAGCAGAAAAAAAAGTGTTCGTTCTCTGTTTCCCGTCGGAAAGGCATGTGGGTTGAAAAATCCCACCTCAAACTGTGGCAAAACTTATTGTATCTTGCATGGTACTTGTTTAACCGTGAATATCCCTCTCAATAACGTCTCCACAAATTCATGTTGGTCGCCGCGGATTTGTACAGACACCCAAATAGTGCTATTTAAGGTAAGAAATTGCGAAAAAACGCGGGTTAGGTTGGGTTAGGTCAGTTTAGGTTGGGTTAGGTCAGTTTAGGTTAGGTTAGGTCTGAACCAAAACACATTTTTCTGGTGTTTTTGGGTATGATTTGCTCAAATCTGAACTTCGTTTCTTTAGGAAATGAGCCATTTTTGAGAAATTTTCAATTTTAAAATTTCTCAAAAACGGCTCATTTCCCAAAGAAACGAAGTTCAGATTTGAACAAATCACACCACAAAACACCAGGAAAATGTGTTTTGGTTCAGAAAGGAGGAAAAGCACTAAAACGAATAATTACCGAACTATATCCTCCAAAATAAGGTGACTGGTTAGGTTAGGTGGTTAGGCTAAGTTAGGTTAGGTGGTTAGGCTAAGTTAGGTTAGGTTGTGTTTAGCACGAATGCAAACTTTTCTGGTCGATTTTGAGGTGTTTTGCACGAATCTGCCATCCGTTTCCTGTGCAAATGCGTAGTTTTCGAGATGACGATATCTCGAAAACTACGCATTTGCACAGGAAACGGATAGCGGATTCGTGCAGAGCACCTCCAAATTGACCAGAAACGTTTGCCCCAGGGTTGGCAAGAAACCCACTTTTTTTGAAAAAGCCACCCCAGGTGGGTTTTTTCACCTAAACCCGAAAAAAACCCGGGTAAAATTGGGTTTTTTTCATATGTCCATATGGTAGTTCATATTAGACCTACCTATTCTTATTTTTATAATACTGTACTGTACCATACACTATTAATATAACATTTGTCTTGTTTTTAGCAAAAAGGTTGCCTTCCAGGCAATTAAGCATAAAAAGTTATTATTTTCTCAGATTGAGCTTCACAACAAAATTTGGAAAACATGGACCAATTTGAACTAAATTTGGTGTGGTAAATTATCCTATTTGTTAGGCTATACTTCCTATGGAAGACAGGCCCCTGTGTCTTCTGCTGGAAGTAGATGAATTACAGCTCCAAAGGGAACTTAATTCAGCTAGTTATATCTATTTAATTCATATTACTGAATATTTTTTCTTTTATTTCACAGTTAAATAAAACAAACTGGCAACAGCATATTTATCTTTACTGCTAGCCTACAGAATTAGTCTGTTTGAAGTTTAACTGCATTAAATAATGCCAAAGACCTTTGGATCAGGAAGAAAATCAGGGCATGAATGGAGTGAAGTCAATATTATTGATGGGACTAGTAAAGTTAGATGCAAACATTGCAGTAATGAAATAAGTAATAAATAGAGCGAATAAAAATGCATTTAATGAAATGTTTGAAACACATGGAATCAAGAAACAAGACTGACAATACTGCCAGTACATCATCATCATACTGCCATGACATAAACCTCTCAGATGATCCAGACTCATCCTCATCACCACTGACACAATTACAGATGAAAAAAAGAAAAAAAAAGAAAGTAAGTGATTTTGGCATGACAACAACTTTGCAGAAAAATGTCATTGATAACAAAATAGCCAAATTCTTTTATGCAAATAATATTCCATTTCTATGTGCAGAGTCTAAGTATTTAATGAAATGATAGAGACTAAGACCAGGCTAACTCCACCTTCCCGTCGAAATTTGTCTGGTCCACTTTTAAATACAATCCATGAAGAAGTAGAAAATTCCTTGAAGATGCAGTTGACTGAAGAATCAGGATGTATAACACCCTGATTGGCTGATGTCTACACTCTATAACCTGCTACCTCACCCAAAGAGTTATACCTGTCGGTCTATTTGTTGACTCATGTTTGCTTGCTTTGCATGTAAAATCATTATAGGCGCCTATATGACAATTTTTAAAAATAATTGCATATGCACTTCTTAAGTTTCATGAAAAAACCCATAAGTGGGTAAAATAATGGGTTTTTTCAAGTGGGTTTTTTTGAAAAAACCCAGGTGGGTTTTTTCGGGCTGGGCCCACTAGTGCCAACCCTGGTTTGCCCTCATTATAAAAAGAGACAATTACCCTGGTTAATTCCGAGGTGTTTTGCACATTTCCTGTGGTAATGTCATTTACAAAATCTCGTACATGAACATGTTAGGTTATGCTTTATTGTATAAAATGTAGTAAAAAATACATTTTTGAAGCGTATTTTCGTGTGCTTTGTTTGAATATGACCTTCATTTCTTGCGCAAATGAACAGAAATAGTTGTCA
The DNA here is from genome assembly GCA_023014485.1 of Bathynomus jamesi. NCBI lineage: Eukaryota > Metazoa > Arthropoda > Malacostraca > Isopoda > Cirolanidae > Bathynomus > Bathynomus jamesi. The sequence continues at coordinate 151,770 of JAJOZX010007927.1, forward strand.
TTGCATGGCCCAAACATATTTCTGTTCATTTGCACAAGAAATGAAGGTCATATTTGAACAGACCACACCAAAATACACTAAAAAAAAATATTTTTGAATTCAACTTCAGGCCATGTCATTTTTTGCATAAGGACCCTTTTTTGTTATACTTAGTTCTTTTTACAATATAGCTTCATTATGATGCCTGCTTCTGCGGTTTTAATTAACCACCTAATAAATCTACTGTAATAACTTAAACTACCTAGGGCCTAGCTTACTTCAAATTCAAGAATATGATAAATGAGTTCCTTTGTTAAATTTTCATATCTGGATGAATATCCGAATTTAGCCATTTCATAAGCTTTTGAAGGGCAATCAGGAGGCGCTTCACACTCGGTTCAGGATCTATCAGTTCTTCAATCGCGAGTCTTCTCTGAGCTATGTTCTTGCTTTGAGGCTTCAAGCCCATTAAAGTTAAAAAAAAACGACCCTAAAAAATTTTTAGATGAGCTATACAAAAGTAGGCTTGTAAGCTTCTGAATGGAAAACCTCAGAGCTATTAAAAGGAACAACATAAAATGGTTTCAGTCAAACAATAACAGAAATCAGCTGACTAGTGACTAATTTCACCGCCAAATTTTAAAACTACTTTAATTTAAAAAAAAAAAAAAAAAAATTATATATATATATATATATATATGAAAAATTATTTCACGAAAGTGACACGTGAAAAATATTTATGATGAATAAAA
>JAJOZX010007927.1:157500-201736 GCA_023014485.1 Bathynomus jamesi
AATATCTCCTATACAAGCGTCGTTCTTTACGTTTTATATATATATATATATATATATATTATCTCCTAGCAATGTCAATGTCAAGTACATGAAAGGAGAGTAAACTTTTAGAAGATACAAAATAACATGAATGTTATTTTCATTTCATGACATAAATAATTGTGAATTGTGCAGATAAAATATATTTTAGATCAAGCAGAACTACAGTAGAACTAATTTTTTAGTAGTTTGAAAAATGCGTTTTGAAATAAGGCATATCTTTTTTATATGAATAATAAGAAACCTTGAAAGAAATTTACAATAATAACGTATAATCCTAAGACGACGTAAGTTTATTATTGAGTACGGGTAGCAGAGAAGTGGCGAGCCGGCTGCCCTATTTCGCCATTGAAACCCGATGATACAGTCAACTTCGGCGTTAAATTCATCATAGTGGACAGGGTGGTGGATGCTCAGAGGAGATGGTACGGCCATGTGGAGAGGATAGGGGAGGACCGACTTCCGAGAAGGCTGATGTATGGAAGAATAGTGGGATCGAGGACCCGGAGACGCCCAAAGACGACGTGACTCAAGACGGTAGAAAGAGAGAATCCGGGTTTAACCTGGCGCCAGAGAACTGATCTGGCCAGAGACGGGGCGCAGTGGCGAGTTTACCGACGGGGGACGCATCGCACGGGACCCAACCTGCAGACCTCCAGATGGGAACTAAGTCTAAGTCTAATATATATATATATATATATATATATATATATATATATATATATATATATATATATATATATATTATTGGACATTGGGCATGATCTGTATAAAACAAATGTTAGAAAAATTAACTTTTGTGTATGGTGTAATTACAAGTAGCAGGGACGCGAGAATACTTGCCGCCACGCCACTGTAAACATTCATACTAAAATTGACTCGCAGCACTCTCCACGTGAGCAGTACGAATCGCAAATCCCATACAACAGTGTTAGTTATGTAGTTGAGGTGTAATTTCGAATGAGGGCCAGAATTTGTTACATACTGTGCTGCTGCTTCTTACGGTTGTAATAACGTTCAAGGAAATAAGGCAATATAACTTTGCATTACTTTCCAAGATATAAAAAGTGTAGATATGGATTAAAAAATTAGAGAATGCGTGTCACTTTTCCTTGTTTCTCCGTTTTCTTTTGTACATCGTAAATAGTAAACATAAGTTGTAGATTTCATTTTTGTATGATACCTGATGAATGAGATGAGGAGACTTGGTAATTATATTAAACTATGGTTGGACTCTGGGCGGTGAGGCTCTGGATTCGCTCCCTGTTGTTGTTGGTTAGCCGATCAGCCCACCCTGATCGAGCAAGCCGGCGGCATGCAGGTAGCCGATCGCCCTCTCCGGAGTGGACCAGAGGTTCAGCGCACTAGTGATGTTGTGTTGTGTTCGTTGTTGTGCTAGAGCGGTACAGTCTGTTATAATGTGTTCAGTTGTTTGTGGTGTGTCCTGGCACAGATGGCAGGTGTCGTCTGTGGAGTTGTCTAGTCTGTGTTTATTTGTCTGTAAGTTGGGGTAAGTCGTTGCCCCCAACCATCGTCACCAACATCGAGTGACGGGAGGCAACATCAATCCTATCGACTTCGTCTCTAATTCTGTCAACCTTGGCCCATGGTAGACAGACCCACCTCCTCCTCTTGGTTGGATTCCGTTCAACGAACTCTTTATCCATATGGCGCACTAAGGAGTCCCCAATTAAAATAGTTTCCCCCCGTTCACTTCCCTATCCAACTGGGAGAAAGGATTCGAAACCTCGATAGGAGGCGGGGGGGATTCCCATCACCTAACGTACGTGGCCTAACTCCACCCTTAACTTCCCTAAATCTCTCCCAGTCTACTGATCTCGGACCAACCTTAACCCTTCCTCAACTCTGTCTAATCTTCCCGATAAGGTACCTATACAAGAAACTAGGTTCCTCACCTCACCCTTCAAATTACTAACGTCTTCAACGTTAGTATAGGTTCGGCCTTCGTCAACTGTAACCTTACCACTGCCCTTATCAAGCGTTGCGAGTCTTTCCGTCACCTCGCGTACACTACATTTTATATTAACTGTTTCTTCCCTTAAATCACAAAGAAACAACCGATCTCTCGGTAATCGCCATAGGACCGCGGCTGTAATCCTTAAAATCCGTATACCACCGATTAACTCCACACCTCGCACACGACGCTTTCTGCGACGGCATCGCACAAGTTAAAGTAGTTAACGTTTATAACCGTCACAAGTTTAAGTTAAATTAAGCCGGCACGCTATGAAAACTTCTAAATCGCTAAAAGCCACTAATATTCAGTTACTTAACTATAACAATGTGAATATAAAGCAAGTACATAAAATTCAGAACTTTCCAAAAGTAAAGTTATCGGCAACATCTAAAACTAGAAACAATATCAGAGAGCCCATTGCATCACAAGTGATGCAATATCATATAGACCAGGGGGTGTTCAAACATTTTCGCAGGCAGCACATTTTCCAAATGCTTAAGCACAGGCGGGCATGCACAAAAATATTATGATAAAAAATATATAAAACATAAAAAATATTATTATCTGGTTTTAATTGCAATATTCTTTCTATTAACCGTTTCTAAAACCATATCTGGGGCTGGTCGCGGACACACCGAACTGGCTTCGTGGGCACAAATGTTCCCGCGTGTACAGGTTTCAACCCCCTGATATAGACCTAATTATCATGATCTGAGTCTCAATTGTCGGACAAAACGTTCGCAAGTTCCATTCATCCTTTTGGGGGATCTAACCTGGGGGGCACTTGACCACCTCTATACCTCCCTGGATCCGCCCATGTATATAAACCAGGGGTGGAACTGATATCTATACAGGTTGTAATTTTTATTTAAGTTTTTGCTAAAGCAAAATATAATTTTCTATTTCGATTTCACTTATTCTAAGGATTTTTTTTAAGGTTTTTCGCGGTCAGTTTTTATCGATTTCAGTTTTATATCGACATTTTATTTGCTACAGTAAACTCAAATATTGAATAAACCGTAGTCATATATTCCTTATGATGCCTTCTATTATTAATCTGATTTTGTATCATATTGTAAGTCACACTTCATATTTTCTGTCAGTAAACGTGTTAATAAACTATAAAAATCTACAATAAATTAATATATGGGTTTTTTATATTTACAGCTAATTATTTAGGAATAGGCCTCATAAGATAAAATAATCATAGGCGGATCTAGTTGGGGGAGGGGTCGGCGACGTCTGGATCCCCCTCAATTTCTTGCAAGTGCCCTATTTGAATGATGTGTATGCCTCTGAAAACAAATTTTCTTTTTGTAAATAGATCATGGTTATTTTATTCTATTCAAATTCTATTTTGAGTCTTCACCCGTATACATTGTACTTCCATATTTGTAGCTGTAAAGGTTTTCATAGGTGCCCTTGGTACTGGTGCAGTCAGATCGCTATTTTTTCATCTTATTCTGAGTTCTTTTAATTGGCAAGACATTTGTAACTGTTTGAAAATTTTCTGTGATAACTGTTGTACCCAAATTAGATTTTTATTTTGTATCATATTTGAATGAGACTGATCTAATAAAATAATACAATTGATTTTACATCCGCTCATTGGTGGTGTATCAAGAAATTTTTTTTAGTACTGTGCCCTTTTCATTTAAGGGGATGCACCTTTTTTCTTTGGACTCCCCCTCACTGAAATGCTTAGATTCGCCCTTGTAATAATTGGGCATGATATAAAAAACACCGCGATACAATACTTAATACATTATATATATTAATGTGTTATTTGCATGAAATATTAATAAATATTGTTAATTGGAATATTAAATACTGCTTTTGTTATATTGCTTTAAGTTTTATAAGGCTACTTATAATTCTACTACCTTCTGTTCAACCATATTAATTAAATTAGTCTAAATTAGTTTATGTATTTATTAAATTGTTGCCTTTATTAAAAAGAGTAATTTTCGCTTGAATTAATTTGTACTTTTAGCTCCGATTAAGTTGTAATTATCAAGGGCGGATCTAGACATTTCAGTAACAGGGTTTCCAAAGAAAAACAGGGCACCCCCTAAAATAAAAAGGGCACAGTACTATAAATTTTTTTCAAACAGACCACCAATGAGCGAGTGTAAAATCAATTGTATTGTTTTCTTAGACAGTCTCATTCAAATATGCAAAATAAAAATCTAATTTGGGTACAACAGTTTTCACGAAAAAAATCTAATTTGGGTACAACAGTTATCATAGAAAATTTTTCAGTTACAAATGAATTAAATACAAGAAATAAAAGCCGCTATCAGTAAAGAGGCTTATGTTCCAAAAACTGGATCCCGCTCGATTTTGACACCTAAATTGACTTTAAAGTTGATTTGGATACTTTAGGATATGAAAAAAACAGAAAATTTTGGGTGGCATTTCTTCCCGCACTGTTAGAGGGTCGGGGTACGCATAGAAAATATATATATTCCACTGTTGAGTCAGTTAGAATAAGTATGCTTTATCACACGACTATATGTGGGTATGTTTTCTTTTCAATTGCTGGTGGGAAGTTGGTTGTATCATTTTATCGCGATGTTTGTCAATATCTGAGCGGGAGCATGATGCCGGGAAAATACTCACACAGATGATTCAAGGTTAGTAAAACATAGATTATGTATCAATAATATCCTATTGAATAGTAGCAAATGCAAACATATACTCCTCACATGCTCATAAGCTTGTAAAAGTGTATATGCATAATAATAGTGTGCACATCATCTTCATTATTATTTCGATGCAGCTCTTCTCTTTTAGGATTTCGCGTCGGATCCAGTCAATTTGATACCATCGAACATCTCAGAACACAACGTATCAGTCCTCAGATTCAACAATGTCTGAACAACTGAATATCAAGTGCATCATATGCAATAAAGGCGGGTTTCTTGTGGACGACCTACCGATTGAACGTGTAAGGGACATCCTGCACTATGCAGAACGCCGTGTTGCACGTGGTGAACTCAAATATAAGCCCCTTGTTGAGTCGATGGGGTCATTATCTCGAATAAACCTCGCTGGGGTGCGATACCACAACACTTGTCGCAAAGAGGTTGTGCACAAAGCAATGTTAGCGAGAGCTGAGAAGAGGCACGCAGCATCCTCATCTGGTGGGTTAGTGAGCCTTCAGGCAAAGAGGGATCGTCCATCCAAACCAAGTGAAGAAGACATTCGTGTGAGGCGATCACGTGGGGTTGGCCCTAAGCAGAAAATATGCGTGTTTTCCCCATGCCCAGAGCCGTGGAAGTCTGAGCCTTTACATTAAGCAGCAACTGACAATATTGGATTATTGATCATCGACATAAAGAACAACACAACAAATGATCATTATAGGACTTGCCTATCGAGCCTGGAGGACGGAGGAGATGCGGTTGCCTTAGAAATGTGGTACCATAAGAATTGTAAGCGAAACGCCGAGCGTTCCTGTCCTGTGTCAGTGTCGAGTGAGTCACAAGAAACTATAGATGTGAATACGAGTACACAGAGGCGCATTTCTGATATAGAGCTTGTTGATGCCTCACTTTCCCGTAGCGTGGTTATTAACATGACAGATGTAAACAATGAATACACTTCTTTATTGCACGAGAATAATGTCACAGGTATACATTAGATCAGAAAAAGTATCTCAAGCAATTGATAAAACATGTACCATGTGCTAAATTTGTTGCGTCCAAACGACGTAACGAAAGTGATAATGTAATGACTAAATCATTGTCTGATGTTGTTGACCTTGCCATTATGCATGAGTCGAGTCAGGCAGGTGCTAAATGATATTGTGCAGGTGGCAGGCACTCTGGGCATTGAGTTGCTGAATCATCTGAATCAGTGGAGGTTTACTGGCAGCATTGACGATTTTAACAATCCCCCAGTGTTGGAATTCTCTCTCAATTAATTATTATTCGGTACAAAGTCAAACGAGGCTTCAGGCAAACATGATGATTATGTCCGAAAAACTGTAGATGCTATAACCCAGGTCCTTGTATAAAACGTCAAGAGTGACAAACAAATGAAGCATAAACCTAAATCGGATGTAGGGTTTGTCCAAAATACTGAAACACCTCTGTCATTGGGCCTGCCCCTTACCCTACTGTGCACAAGATAGCCAACAAAAAATCCCATAAGTTTCTTGTCAGACATCCAGCTAGGTGCAAGTTATGATGATGTATTGAATATTGAGAAGAGGGTAGCATGTGGGTTCGTGGCTAGAATGAAGGCTACAGGGGGGTATTGTTCTGCCTCAGTTTGTGAAGAAAAGCAAGTCCCTTTTCTTTGCAGTCGACAATATAGATTTCGCTGAAGATACCAGCTGTGGGCAGAAACAACTTCACGGGGTGATAGTCGTTTTGAACCAGGAGGATGACGATGAGGCAGATCCAATCAATGACCCCATCGTTATCCCAGATAATCCAACGCCATCACATACTGAAATCAAATACCGTGACGAGCCCATAACCTCACTGAAGCCTATCAAGTTTGATGTATATGGGTTTGGGAGTTGTTCAGAGTCACTCAAGAAACATACACAGGAAGATCGAGTATGGGTAAAAGCAATTACCGAGGCAATGAGGCTGAGAGCCTGAGCATGCTGCAGAGGTTCCCGAACTCACAAATAACTCCAATGTACGCCAAGATGAAATGATGGAGCGTGGCGACAGTCAGGACGGTGATGTTGTGGGTGACGGTGAAGATAAGATGGAGCGCGGGACGCTCAGGGCGGTCAGATAGCGGTTGACGGTCAAGATGAGGTGATGGAGCGCGGCGACGATCAGGGTTCAGTACTGAAAGTATCTAAGGTAAAGAAAAAACAGCCAAAATAGACATCTTGTGTGATGCCGACTTGGGCTGCAACAAACTCACTCCTGTTGCAAGCACAAGAGGTTGAAATGAAAAGAAGGAATAGTGAAGTTGTAGCGCCTCTCTTCCAACAACCACCCACGGATTATCCTACACTATACACTGTGCTCATGCTCACGCAGGACATATCCGCGGTCGTAGTTGGACCAGAGAGGAAGACCGTTATAACACTAGACCTTGATTTATATGAACGAGCTCTGAAAATTCAGACGTCGGTGGGCAATACTGACTGGGTGCTTCGCGCTGGTGAACTGCATATATGCTTTGCTGCATTTCATGCGCTTGGAAAATACGTGGAAGGAAGTGGTTTCGATTTGGTTGCCATTGAAACAAGTGTCTACTCCCTGCTGCTCTCCGACAGATATTCACGGACAACGCATTCAAGAGAGGCATCGAGTACCATATAATGAACACAATCGCTTGCTTTTACATGAAGTTTGATCTGGTTCTTGGTGATCAGCCTCCAGGACCACTCGCTCAACAATGCAAGGAGTTGCGTAGCTGCTTCCACGGAAGAGGTCAAGATGCAGCCGAGATATTCGATGACCTGTGTTCTCATTATGCTGAGAATATGGATAAGAGCATTGGCTCACTCGATACAGGTGATCTAGTTGTCTTCATGACGAACTACATGACTGAAGTTGAATGCCTCCTCCACCTAGTGCGTGCATGTCGTCAGAGCTGGGCAATAAATACATTGAATGTATTTAAATACTAAATACTAAATACATGGGAGAAATGTATTTAAATACTAAATACTAAATACATTTTACGAATGTATTTAGATACTAAATACAAAATACATCAATTGTATTTAAATACATTTGTAAATACATTTTACGAATGTATTTAGATACTAAATACAAAATACATCAATTGTATTTAAATACATTTGTAAATACATTTTAAATACATACAAATTTTAACATATGCATTCACTAATTCATGTTTTGATAAATTTCTACTTTAGGGGACACGGTGAATTTCGAAATAAATACACCACTCGATAGATCAGACGATTTTAAAAGCTTTTTCATCAATGAATTTTCCATCGCAAATTGGATTGATTGCAACGAGTTAGTTACACAGGCCCACTTAAGGCAGAGCCGTTTTGTACGATTATTCGGTCAATTTCAAGATATTTTTTTATGTCTAAAAAAACACTTACCTTCAGATGAGTGTACAGATTCGTTGTAGCATTGCTTGCAGCAGAGACTTCGTGTTTACACAGCAAGCAGGTGCACTTTACCTTATTACCGTCTTTAGATTTAATTTTAAAGTATTTTCCATCAAACAGAGGGTGCACTAAATTGTTATCTGCAGATATATCACTGTTTGATTCCCCGGATTTGCTTCTTGAAGCCATGACACGCACACGATAAAGAAATCAACCGCTTTCGACTAAGAGTGGCACACAACTGATTGAACTGACACATTGAAACATGAACCATGCTGTACTACACTGTCGACGCGTCGTACTGTGCTAGTACAGAACGTGTATTAAACCGGTAAAAGTATTTACATTTTTATATTTTGAGTATTTAAATACTCATTAAAGTATTTAAATACTATATTTAAATACATGAAAAACAATGTATTTATAAATACAGTTCTAAATACACAAATGTATTTAAATACGTATTTAAATACAAATGTATTTAAATACTGCCCAGCTCTGCATGTCGTCAGGGTGACTTGGAGGGGGTTACCTTGCTGCACTTGATGAGCAGATTAAGTATTTCTTCGCGCATGATCTGTTTCATTATGTGCGTCTCATGCCCGTCCATCTGGCGCAGATGAAGGAGTTGAAAACAGCGAGTCCAGAGACGTGGTCAGCACTAAAAGATGGCGACTTTTGTGTCAGAAAAACGGACACTCCTTTTACCCATCTCTTTGTGGATCAAACTCTAGAACAGAAGAGCAGAGAGTTGAAGGTTGTCGGCGGGATCACGGGAATTACGCAAAATGAGGAAGTTCTTGACCGATTCATGTTGACAGCACCGAAGCTCACACACATTATCACCCAATTCCAACAGCAATATTCCCGTTCCACAAGCACTGCATCGAGCGAACATTACCAGCTTGCTGGCAATGTAGCCAAGCGTTTGACTGAGAATGCCCTCAAACTCAATAAGTGCATAGTAGAACACTGCGAGGAAAATCCATTTCTCACGGGAACTCCCCTAAAAAACATAGTGTCGCCAATGATCATCCCAGAGAATGCAAAAGGAGACATTCTAGAGAGGGCTGCAAAGGGTCAATCTCTCTACGAACAGTTTGTCAAGGACAGACTTAAGAGATTCCCCACTCTCAGTCTGGGACCACATGAAAAAGACGAAACTCAAAACACACAGCACTTGGATGGCGAAGACTCGTGTGAGTGTAGGAGAGTACAAAGTGATCAAACTACGGGAGGAGAGGCAGCTCCTCGTGGGGTTCCTTATAATCCAACAATTTCGTCCAGAACTGTTACCGAAGTTGAAATATACCATCGCAGGTACGAGATGGCCATCAATCCACGATCCATGTTTGCTGGAGACGGATCTCTTCTTACACCTACTGATAAGAGCAGTATCGTGAAGGTGATTGAAGATCATACAGAAGCCCCTAACAATGACCCAGAGGCGAGCGGTCTCGACCCAACACCGAGCGTGGATGCAACTGCACGTCAGTGCCGAAAAACTTAATTTCCTGAGCCTTATTTCACAGGGGAGCGAGAGAAAGTCAATTATTGATGGAATGGCGGTGGTCCAAAGTATGAAGAAGTCACCTACAGTGAGGAAGATTTCTGACTTTACGCAGGCTTTCGTGAAGCGAATCACACGTCTGATTAAAGGGTACACAGAGGGTCGGATTATTTTCGATCAATATATTGAGAATTCTCTGAAATCCAAAACTCGACAGAAGAGAACTGGTGCAGCACAGCCCATTGAATTAAAAATTCACGATGCAATGAATATCGCCAAGATTTCACTGAAGGAGCTGTTGGCCCACACAGCCACCAAATCAAGATTAGCTCAGCACCTCAGCATCAGGTTATTGGCTGCGTTCGAAGGCTCCCCGCAAGGCGTGTGTGGTGTACGGAGAATCTGCACATACTAATCGTCATGGCCTGGTTGATGATGACCTGATGACGCATACACACGAAGAGGCAGACACCCTGATCTCCCTACATGTACTGGACGTCCAGAAGCAGTCCACGAGTACGAAGGATATTGATGTGTGGTCGCCTGATGCAGAGATCATGATTCTTCTGATGGACTTGGCCTCAAGGAATCGGTATCCGAGTTCCAAGCTGCAGTTACTGACAGGAAAGGGGATCAAGTACTGAGCCATAGACATCCATCAGACATCCATCAAGCCCAGAAATCTCTGGGCTTGATAGGGCTTCACAATTTCATGGGGGCAGATTGGGGCGGGAAGTTTGTTGGTCTCCAAGAAGACATGGATATCTGTCTATCTCGCTTTATCGGATGATTACGATGTCAAAGACTCGGCCTCGACTTCGATGTAGATGACATGTTAATGTTGGCGCCTATAGAACTGTTTGTTGAACATATATACTCTGAGAAGACACAGTGTGTAACCCTCGCCGACATCAGGTGGAGGTTTTCCGCACGAGAAACACTGAGTGCGAAAAGCTTCCTCCAACCCGAGGCACAATGATACCGCACCTACAGCGTGTTCACTTCGCGTCCATGCGCGACAAGTCCAATCATGAGCCTGCCCCGAAGTTGCCATCACCTGAGGGAAATGGCTGGCAGAAGTCTGAAGCTGGCAGCTTCATCCCAATGAGGTGTTTGTATAACCCTGCCCCTCTCGCGGTTTTAGAACTCATCAAATGAGGGTGTAAAGGGTCCTACGAAAGAAAGACTAACTGCTCTTGCCCAAAAAATAACTTATGTACTGCTCTGTGTAAATGTTCTGACTGCTCCACTGTGGGTGATTATAAAATTGTCGATACTCGATGATGATGATGATATATAATACCGTGTTTTACATGTCTATCTTGTCAGTATCCAATTATCCAAGCGAGTCAATAGTGTAAGAGAATGAGGTACATTATCCATGTCTATAGTTTTACACACCATGTAAATCTACCATTTTATAGGGGCATTGGCATTTTGATGAGAACTTGTCACACGAAGTTCATGCCAGAGGCAGGCAGAGAAGGGTCATCCACGTTTTGAAGGCCCTTATCATTGAATCGATTATATTTTAATGCATTCATAATGTATTTGTAATCTGCCAGGCTACGTGTCTTTTGGTGTGAGGACCGCGTAATGTGGCTGTCGTGTGTGGCGTGGCTTTCGGTGTGCGGCGGCCTTAAAGAGCTTTAACAAAGATAAGGCGATTTAGCAAGTGCACATGTCCACAGGTCCATTAGTATATTTATACAGGGTAAGTCAAAAGTCCGGAAACATAGGAAGGCTAGGAAACTTTTATTACAAAAAGACGTGTTACAAGTAATGTTATAAGATGTGCTCTATATGTTCTCCTTTCACTTCCAGACATATAGAGCACATCTTATGTGATAGCGTCGGGTAGACACCCCAGTTAGGTTACTTAGGTTCTAGCAAACAATCTAAAGCACTTACCGGTGCGTTGAATTAGATATTCCTTTGGGAGCCTACCATTAAATTCCTGTGTCCCACAAACAGCCTACCTAACTCTCTCTTACATTACCAATTTAGAAGCTATAGACATTACCCCCTAACTATACTTAAGTACGGACAACTTCCTACCCCATTTGTCACCTTAGAAACACCACCTAATTACACTCAGCACCAACGATTAGGTCAGATAGGAAAAAACATCTCTAGGCTAGCCCAAAACAATACGAACAGCCGCGTTGGTTCGTTTATGACTTGCTCTTGTCATTCAGCTTAGATTTAGTGATATTTCCCCTTTAGTGACTTTTAGACTATATACATATATATATACACACACTTCACCTCACTCCTCCCCTACAAGTTTAGTCTGTCAGGGGGATGAGGGACCCTAGACGACCTGCGGAGCGGGGTTGATGTAGTAGGATTAGGTGCAACCTGTATAGGCAGGCGAGTTGAACCATTTTCCGGAGGATCAGTTCTCTCTTCCGGAAGACTCTGGTCCTTCTGCAATTCACGTTCCCATATCTGGTCCTGATGGCGTTTAATAGAACGACCATCTTCTAGTTGGCACTTGAAGGAAACAGGGCCCGTTCTCTCCAGGACAGTTGCAGGAACCCATTTTGGTCCAGCCCCATAGTTGCGAATCATAACTGGATCATTAGGTTGCGCCTCTATAACTCTCACTCTTTTAGTGTCGTGGTACAACTTCTGTTTTTCCTGATGGCATAAAACTCGTTGTTGTAACGTTTCGTTTGGACGTAACAAATCGAAAACTGAACGAATTCCCCGGCCAATCATAAGTTTAGAGGGAGACACCCCCGTCCTGGTGAGGTGTTATTCGATATTTAAACAAAAATTTATCCAACACCACTTGCATTTCCTCCCCACGAGAATGACGCAAGGCCGACTTGAAAGTACGGACCATGTTTTCCGCGAGACCGTTAGTAGACGGGTGGAAAACACTAGACCGGACATGTCTAATGCCATTTAGGTGGACGAAGGAACGAAATTCCTCACTGGTAAAACAAGTACCATTGTCGGAAACCAGGACTACGGGTAAACCCCATCGAGCGAAAACCGAACGGAGTAAGCGAATAGTAACACCCGAAGTCGTGGAAGTGGTTGGAAAAATTTCCACCCACTTAGAGTAGGCGTCCACAATGACTAGGAAATAAGTATTATTTATAGGACCTGCATAGTCAACATGGATCCTATGCCACGGTATAGTAGGCAGTGGTGGGCACGCGCAACGATTTTTGTAGCGCCGCAGCCGCAACCGCAACTCTGCTGAAATAGTTGCGCCGCACGCGCAAGCGCAACCCTTTTCAAAAAGTTGCGCCGCAAGCGCAACCGCAACGCGCAACTTTTGAAAAATAAATAAAATAATATTAAAATAAAAAGCATTTTTACAAGTTAAACAAAATATATCTAATACAGAAAAAGATAATATCAATATTTTATTACAATATATAATAAATGCAAAAAAATCACTACATAAGAGCCAGGTTCCCCTTCATGAGGTACACAATGCTTATTAGAATACATGGTGCGATCTGGCAACTCAGCACCCCAATACAAGGCGTGATCTGGCAACTCAGCCAGAATAGAGGCTTATAAAAGATCGAGAAGCTGGTGAAGACTCATTCCCAGCTCGGCTCCAGCCGAGCAAGGACCTCTGGTCCTTCTTTTTTTGGCCCTTTGGTAAACCCCTTAGTGGCCTCTTAGGTTAGGAAAACGAAAATAATATGCCTTAAAGGCAACTACTCTCTCTCTCTCTCCTTCAGGCGTCTCTCTCTCTCTCTCCTACAGGCGTCTCTCTCCCTCCTTCAGCTCTCTCTCTCTCTCTCTCTCTCTCCTACAGGCGTCTCTCTCCCTCCTTCAGCTCTCTCTCTCCTGCATGTGTAACTACTGCATGTGTACCTCCTGCATGTGTGCGTATGTGTGTGTGTACCTCCTGCATGTGTACCTCCTGCATGTGTACCTCTCCCCCCTTGGCTGATTAGGCGTATATAATAATAATGTATGCAATAATACTGCTAAAAAGAGGTATCTGACAACCATTTACAGCCAACTGGCTGATTAGAAGTCTATAATAATGTATACAATGGTATCGCGGTATCTGGCAACTCAAGCCATTTACGCCAACTGGCTGATTAGGAGCCTATAAAACAACGCCAACTCGGCTGAAGTCTTAATGTGCACTTGGCTCCTGCCAGGTGAACACCTCTCCTCCTTTCTCTCCTCCTCTCTCTCTTGGGGGATAACGCCGCCTCCAAGTTTCCCCCCCACCTCCCTTTGCAACAACCCCACCCCCTTTGCAACAACCCCCACCCCCTTTTGCAACATTACATAATAACCTGCAACATTCTTGCACTCTCCCCTTTTGCGGCTATACTACTGGCAAAGACAATTTAGTTAGGTCTGTACTGGTAAAGACTTCAGGAGGAAAGTTAAAGAGACCTATACAAAAACTCTATGCTTTAGAAATCAGCAAAAACACAGATAGTCAAGATGAAAAATTTGAGTTACAGCCTCATGGAGAAGGCTTGGCTAACCTTGCGGAAGGTAACGACAACAATGCCTCTTCGGTGGGGAGTGTTAGAAAATCTAGAAGAGGAAGAACCATTGTTGTCCCAAGGCGATATGATGACTAAGCTGATTGATGCAGCATTGCTTGTATATATTAAGTTAAGGTGTATATATATCCATCTCATAATTGTAAGGTTAGTGAAAAATTCACTTAATAAGAGCTAGCATTTTTGGGCTCTTGTGGCATCAGTGTTTGGGACGCTGGTGGCATCATTTTGGGGCGCTGCGCGTCTTTTCTACTCGTTTGTGGGATGTCGTACGTACAGGGTGTGGTCTTGTAGAGAGCTCTCTTGCAATTCAGTTTGGTTGTTTAGATACAAGATTGTTGCACCGTGCAATAGTCCAGGTTGCGTTGTTGTTGCAAGGTTGAGAAAGAAGACCATAAATAGTACCCTTTTTGTTTACATTAAAATTCATGTAACGAAGGTCTAAAGTAGGCCCGCATCGAGTCAGCAACCCTGAGGTTACCCTGAGGTAGGACCTAATAGGATCTCAAATCCGTAAGTTTTAATTTAGCTTAACTTGGGCTTCAGGTAGAACTGGCCCTTTAGAATTTGGCCGTTCACGGCTCAGCTGGGATTTTGAACCCGACAAATAAATAAAATAACAATGGTTTAATAATTTTAATGCAAACGCAGTAATAAATTTTGCAGGCATGATTCATGTAGCCATGATCATGTAAATAATTTCAAGTTATTTGTCCTTTTATATGAGAGAGAGAGAGAGAGAGAGAGAGAGAGAGAGAGAGAGAGAGAGAGAGAGAGAGAGAGATCCACTCGTCGCTAGCCCAAGAAAGAATTGGCAAAAATAAAGGGAAAACAGAAAATACAAGTTAAAATAAAGAAGACTGAAAACTGATACCATGCTTACACTTATAGACGTGTAAAAACTTTCACATAGGAATAGTAGTAACAGTAAAGTATAAAACAAACAAGGTTCTACCTCCTCCACCAGCCACTGCTGACAGAAAAAGTTCTGAAAGAAGATCTATAGGAAAGTAAGAAAAAGTATAATAAAAACAATTGCTTCAGAGTTCAGTCGCATCATGCGTATACTTATTTCTTGTACCCAATACGCATTAGAGGATAGTAGAAAATAAAGGATAGCATGAATGCTAAACTACTTAATCTAATCTACACCATGAATGGTTTTTAAGGGATTTTTTTTTATTTATTTATTACTATATACAAGAAGTTAGCATTTCAACGTTGAGTGCCCCATTGTACCAAGAGACTTGCTTTTAAAATTTTACTATTTTCATTGCCAGCTTTCGCATTGGAATTACATAGATAAGTGGGAGAGGGAGAGTTACAAGGAAGTGAGGGAGCCACATCATCTTTACAGCCGACTCGAGGTGACACTACACCCGTAGATTTCGTTCATATGCAAATCACACTAAGAGAAGAATTAACATAGAAAAGCAAACACCCGCTGTGTAATTTCTTTATTTATGGTAAGATTTTTATGAAATTTTCAATATAGAGGTTTTCAAGGCGGACATCGGAATAACGCACACCATTTAAAAAAAAAAAAAAACAAGCATCCAGTTGACCTAACGGGGCCTTCAATATTATTCCGATGTCCTCCATTGAAGGCCCGGTTAGGTCACCTGTATGCTCTTGACAATTGGTTAGGTCATTTGTCAAGGGCATACAGTTGACGGTAAAGATTCGGTAGAACACATCCACCCAAACTAGTGACGAAAATAGGTTTTTCTGGTGTATTTCATGCTATTTCAATTGAATCGGACCTTCATTTTTGGCGCAAATGCACCGTTATGGAGATCCCCCCCCCCATGGCTTTGAAGAAGGAAATTATGGGCTAAAAAGGCCAGAATCAATTGAAACAGCATGAAATACACAAGAAAAACCTATTTTCGTCAGTAATATTCACGCAAAAGTAACCTAATCTAACGAAAATAACACAACTTAACCTAACCAATTGTCAAGGGCATACAGTTGACCTAACATAACCTAGGTTTAGTTGGAAATATTATCAGTTCATTTATATTAATCAAGTTCATTACCACACTGAGGACACGTTAGAGAGGTCTTGAGCACGCCGTGAGCTCGAAATATAGCGACAGCAGCGCTGTCGTCCCTCAAAACTTGTTTAATAACGTCCCACTCGGACTTAAAACATCCACCAGACACAGCCATTCTAAAACGGCGGACATGCGCGGGGGTGTCACGTGACAATGGGGCAGCCGCTGATTGGCTAATGATAATAACATGACTACATACACACGGGACGAAATGGTTTGACGAGTGAATAATGGCGCTAAAATTTAATAATTTCGAAAGTAAATATCTCGATAAATAGGAATTTCCGCCAAAATTAGTACTGGTATAGAATAAAGTATTCTTGTTTTTTTTCGCTCTATCTCGCTGTGTAAATATCAATATCGAGTTTGGTGGATGTGTTCTACCGAATCCTAACCCAGTTGACCTAACCCGGCCTTCAATGGCGGACATCGGAATAACATTGAAGGGTCGGTTAGTATTTGAAAACCTCTATATTGAAAATTTCATAAAAATCTGACCATAAATAAAGAAATTATACAGGGGGGGGCTTTTGTTTTTGGTGCGCCGAAAAAAAATTGTTGAGAAATTTTATAGGACAGTTGGAAACTGGAAATACACGAACGAAAATCATTCACACATTTGAGCATCGATCTACTCAAGGAGATCGTCTAATACTCGGTCGAGATTGTTCCTGAGCGCATTAACAAAAAAGCTGGAAACGACTTCAGGAGGAAGCCTATTCCAGTAATTGACTATCTTGTTCGTGAAGAATTTTCTGCAAATATTTGTATTGTACCGTTTCGGTTCAAGTTTACAACTGTTACTTCGAGTCAGGTTTGTGCTCAGCGTAAAAGTTTAGAACAGTCAACGTTGTCGATCTTATTCAGAAATTTAAAAGCCTGTATTAGTTGAAAAAATGAAAAATGGGTAATTATGTCGCAAATGACATTGCCTGAAGTTGAAATAAAAAATACATTTTTTTAGTGTATTTTGGTGTGCTCTGTTCAAATATAACCTTCATTTCTTGCGCAAATGAACAAAAATATATGTTTGGGCCATGCAATGACAACTGTATTTCTGTTCATTTGCACAAGAAATGAAGGTCATATTCGAACAAAGCACACCAAAATACACTTGAAAAATATATTTTTGACTACATTTTATACAATAAAGCATAACCTAACATGGTCATGTTACGAGATCTCGTAAACGACGCATTACCACAGGAAACGTGCAAAACACCTCAAAATTAACCAGAAAAGTTTGCTCTCGTCATTTTCGTATAAACTAACGAAAATATCACGACTTAACCTAACCAATCATCAAGGGCGTACAGTTGACCTAACCGGGCATTCAATTAACCTAACTAAGCATTCAGTTGACCTAACCGGGCATTCAGATGACCTAACCGGCCATTCAATTAACCTAACCGGGCATTCAATTAATCATTTAATTAATCATCTAGGGCACATGACGAATCAAGTTCTCAAAGTCGAAACGACACGAAAAAAATAGCCAGAACAGAAACCAACAAACTAATTAAGTCGCAGAGTAACATGACGTCATACCACCCCCGACTACAAATACACTAAATATATATATATATATATATATATATATATATATATTATAATATATATATTCTACAATAGTTTGCGCAAAAAACGAGTGACAAATTTGAATAAAGCGACTAAAACTACCTCATAAAAAGTTATTTTGATTTACAAGTCCAGCCCATGTCATTTAAAACATATTAACCGAAAAATGCTCTGAATGAATTGGTCCCCAATTAACCCACCCCTAATATCTCCAGTCTAACTGTAGAGTAGGTTAAGCCTAGCCTTGTAGGGGTCAGCCTAGAGAGTCTGGAAATGGTCTAGAGCGGGCAGAGTAAATTGAGGTCCACAGTAGGATTTCTCACCAAATTAGGTTAGGATAATTTACCTTAGCCTTTGTTAAGCTATGAGTTCATGCTAGGTCTTAGACCACAATGTAGGCCTAATTTAACTGGACCTAGTTTATGTTATGACTAAGCTGGGGTTCAGAAATACAACCGTTCACTTACTGAGTGTTATTAGACAAAGGTGCTAATTTCTTCCTCCTGGAGTACCTCTTCTCTTTGCTCAATTTTTAAGAGTGCATTTGCTGGTGGAGATCTTTTATTGTCTTCAAGCCCCTTCGTCCACCATGCCGTTCATCCTTCCAAGTTCTCTCTGTCCTTCCCCCGGCTTTTTCCCACCAGCGTCCTTTTTGTTTGTTGGTTGTTGTTGTTGTTGTTGGTTAGCCGATTAGCCCACCCTGATCGAGCAAGCTGGCGGCATGCAGGTAACCGATCGCCCTCTCCGGAGTGGACCAGAGGTTCAGTGCACTAGTGATGTTGTGTTGTGTTCGTTGTTGTGCTAGAGCGGTACAGTCTGTCATAATGTGTTCAATTGTTTGTGGTGTGTCTTGGCACAGGTGGCAGGTGTCGTCTGTGGAGTTGTCTAGTCTGTGTTTATATGTCTGTAAGTTGGGGTGATGTCCACATCGGAATCGTACTAAGTTAACTTGATCCGATCTACTCAGGCTGGTCTCTAACCTGTCAATGGGTGGCATCTTCGCACCTAGGACCGCATTCGGACTGAGTCGTGTCAGTGCTTTGTGGGATAGGTGTATGTGTGTGTGTGTGTGTGTGTGTGTGTGTGTGTGTTTTCTGTACTGTGTGATGTCTGTGGTGCGTGGTATGGAATGGAATGGAGTATTTGGTTATAATGTTTCTCTGGTGTTACCTTAATGGTGCGAGGTGTTGGTGCATGATTGTACATGTAGTGGCAAGGGTGTTGTGGGTTAGTTGTCGCTGCTGCCATGAATTGTGTTCCCCTCATGTCTAAATGTTCCCTAACTTTCAGTATTTTTGTTTGTGTGTGCAGGTGTTCGATTGGTGTTGTTTGAGTACATCCTGTAATGATACGAAGTGCGTTGTTTTGTATTGTCTGTAAGGTGTTTATGTGTGTGTGTTTGAGATAATGGGTGCCCAGCATGGGCTAGCATAGTCCATAACTGAGTGAAATATTGTTTGTATACGAGTGATGTTGTTTCCTGCTGGTGTCCAAAATTTGTGCCTGTTAGTACCCTAAGTGTGTTAAGTCTTGACGTACACTTGTTTTTAATGTCCTGACTGTAGTTTGCAAAAGATAATGATTTGTTGTATGTGACCCCAAGTATTTTGGTCCTGCGAGTGTGGAATGTTGGTATTGTTTCGTGTAATCTGTGGAGTTATCTGGTGTTCGTTTGTGTTGCTTGTTAGCAAGGTGATGGTTGATTTTGTGGGCGCTACTTTGAGTCTATTGTGTGTGAGCCAGTCTTGTATACTGTTTATGTATGTTCGTAGGTTGTTGTTGGTGTTGTTGGTTAGCCGATCAGCCCACCCTGATCGAGCAAGCCTGCGGCACGCATGTAACCGATCGCCCTCTCCGGAGGGACCAGAGGTTCAGCGCACTGTGATGTTGTGTTGTGTTTGTAGGTTATTTGTAGCGGTGTCGATGTTGTTGTGGGTGGATGTTAGAGTGATGTCATCTGCATATGATGATAAGGTAAGCTTGTTATCTATGGGTGTTGGAATGTCATGCATGTATAAGTTGAACAGTGTTGGTGAGAGAACAGAGCCTTGAGGGACCCCGTTCAGAAAAAGCTTGTTTTTGGATGACTTGCCATTAAATGTGACATGTGAGTATCTTCCTGAAAGATAGTTGCTCAGCCACCTTTTGGTGTTATTGTGGATGTTTGCGTTGAGTATTTTGTTTATGAGAGGGAAGTGTGGGATAGCATCAAATGCTTTACTAATGTCTATTGTTGCTAATAGTGTACGTTGAGCTGGTCGTCTGGAGTTGTACCATCCATGATGTGCTGCGTGAAGTTAGTGAGTAATGTCGTGGTTGAGTGGTGAGGTCTGAGTCTATGTTGAGTAAGCGATAGTGGTATGTGTGGGTTGGTGATTTGTAAGATTAGTCTGTCTGTTACTTTGGAGGGTGTGCATAGTAAAGTAATGGGTCTATAGGAAGCTGGTTCTGTTGGATTTTTGTTTGGTTTGAGTAGTGTAATAATTTTACCTTGTTTCCATACGTCAGGAATAATAGTGTTGGTATGAACATGTGCTGATGTTTGTGAGAGCTAGTATTTCCTGTGGGCCCAAGTGTTTAAGGTGTATGTTAGATATGTTGTCTGGTCCAGTAGCCTTCGAATTCTTAATGTTTTTGATGATCTTTGTGGTCTGGTCTGTATTGAAGGGTGTAATGGTCGTGTTGAGTCTATAGGTTTTCTTGTGTTTGGCTGTTTGTCTGTCTGCGTGTTTCTGGTTGTTGTCTCTGTTTAAGTAACTTATCTTTGCGTAGTGATTAACTAGAATGTTAGCTTGTTGTGTATATGTTGGGATATTATTTTGGCTGCGACAGACAGCCGCGTGTGAGGTGTGAATGCCGCTGTTAAAGTGGGTAATGCTGTTTATAGTCTTGTATAGCCTGGATGTATCTGTGGAGTGGTTTAGTGTTGTTATGAATTCCCTAAATGTTTGTTTGTTTTTCTTTAAGTTTGTTGTTTATTTCTATGTTGAGGTGTTGTATCTGCTGTTTTATGGCTTCTGTGTGTGTGTTATGTTTGAGGTTGTTACGTTGCCTTATGAGGTGGGCTATTTCTCTACTGTAATTTGGGTTGTATTTTCTAATGTTGCCCTTCGGTATGTATTTGTTTGCATTATTGATGATCTGATTAAATGTCTTGAGTGTTGTATTGATGTTTATGATGGGTGTGCTGTTTAATGTGGTGAACTGTTCCTCAGTCTGTATTTTGAACTGTTCCCAATCATCTTTCTTGCAATTTCTGTAAGTATGCCTAAAGCTGTTGGGGCAGAGTGTAGAACGTGTTGTAATGATGATGGGCAGGTGGTCTGATGACAGTTGTTTTTCTGTTCTCCAGTGTGTATGTGTTGCTATTGAGGGGGAACAGAACGTTATGTCTGGGGAGGAGTTTGAGTATCCTGAGTGATGTGGTATGTTTGTATATTCTTCTGTATTGTTAAGGATGAAGAGGCTGTTTAGTTGTGTGGCTATGTTGGCGCCTCTGGTGTTGCTTTGGTTGTGCAGGTACCAACTAGTGTCTTTATCGTTGAAGTCTTCTCCTAAGATGACATTAGTGAGAGAGGCCAGATTGTGTAACCGTCGATTGTAATTGGCTGGCACCTGAGGTGAACTATCTGGTAGGATGTAAATATCGAGTGTGGTGGTGTGTTTTGCGCGTGTTTTAATGTTACCTGCCTGTATTTTTATCGTGTTATCTGCTTGGATTGTGTTTGTAATGTTTTGGGTGGCATCAGTGTAGCTAATGCTTTTACCTATGTAAGTGATGAGTCCACTCCCGTGACCCCCAGTACGATCTTGACGGATCGCCGTGAAGTCAGGGATGGTGCCATGGTGGGTGTTTTGTGTATGCGTTTTAGTTTTGTTTTCATGAAAGAGTTAAAGGCTCCCCGAAAATATGAATTTTATTAAAAATCTTAATGTGTGGAGCTCTTGTACGCTGTAAAGAACGTGAACCAACTTTTTTATGGCATCATCAACGTAAGAAAAAAGTTAACAGAATTAATTTAATAAGTTTTCGGTTAGTAGAAAATCTCTTTCGATCCAGAAATGAAGCGATGAATAAAGAAGAAATGGTTTTTAGGCGCGGAAGTTCAGAAACGCATAATTATTCCTTTACAATTTTAAAAATTCAATATCTTTATCTTTTCCAAAAGTGTTAGCCTACAGGCCCTACACCATTGTATATATATTTTTACATAATACTAACAGAATGGTGTTTGAAAATGTTTGCTAATTTCACAGACGTCTCCGCCCACGGAAACGGTGCCTGTACGTCTTTCGCTGACTTGTATTCAGACTATGTTGGCTAGACTGGCAGTCGACGGCCTGTTGCGTGGCACGGTCAGAGTGCCGATCGGCTCCCGGGGCCGGACCTATTCTCAGCGTGCTATTTTTTCAATTACAGGGAACAATTGCGTGCTCCCCGAACTACTCTTACTCTCTGGCGACATTAAGACTAATCCAGGCCCCACTACAACTTACACATGTCACCATACACAAAAACATAGACACAATAGCACCATGAGACACATACAGAAGTATAATATTAACATATTACAGTACAACGTAGATGGCCTCACAAACAAAATCATGCAGCTTAGGGAATTCGTACACAAACAAAACATTCACATAGCACTTATACAAGAAACAAAACTAAAACGCACACACAAAACACCCACCATCCCTGACTTCACGGCGATCCGTCAAGATCGTACTGGGGGTAACGGGGGTGGACTCATCACTTACATACGTAAAAGCATTAGCTACACTGATGCTACCCAAAACATTACAAACACAATCCAAGCAGATAACACGATAGAAATACAGGCAGTTAACATTAAAACACGCGCAAAACACAACACCACACTAATCAACATTTACATCCCACCAGATAGTTCACCTCAGGTGCCAGCCAATTACAATCCACAGTTACACAATCTTGCCTCTCTCACTAATGTCATCTTAGGAGGAGACTTCAACGCCAAAGACACTAGTTGGTACCTGCACAACCAAAACAACACCAGAGGCGCCAACATAGCCACACAACTAAACAGCCTCTTCATTCTTAACAATACAGAAGAACATACACACATACCACATCAAGCAGGATACTCAAACTCCTCCCCAGACATAACGTTCTGTTCCCCCTCACTAGCAACACATACACAATGGAGAACAGAAAAACAACTGTCATCAGACCACCTGCCCATCATCATTACAACACATTCTACACTCTGCCCCAACAGCCTTAGGCACACTTACAGAAATTACAAGAAAGCTGATTGGGAACAGTTCAAAATACAGACTGAGGAACAATTCACCACATTAAACAGCACACCCATCATAAACATCGATACAACACTCAAGACATTTAATCAGATTATCAATAATGCAAACAAACACATACCCAAGGGCAACATTAGGAAATACAACCCAAATTACACTAGAGAAATAGCCCACCTCATAAGGCAACGTAACAACCTCAAATATAACACACAAACACCACACACAGAAGCCATAAAACAGCAGATACAACAGCTCAACACAGAAATAAACAACAAACTCAAAGAAAAACAAACAGAAACATTCAGGGAATTCATAACAACACTAAACCACTCCACAGATACATACAGGCTATACAAGACTATAAACAGCATTACCCACTCTAACAGCGGCATTCACACCTCACACGCGGCTATCTGTCGCAGCCAAAATAATATCCCAACATACACACAACAAGCTAACATTCTAGTTAATCACTACGCAAAGATAAGTCACTTAAACAGAGACAACAACCAGAAACATGCAGACAGACAAACAGCCAGACACAAGAAAACCTACAGACTCGACATGACCATTGCACCCTTCAATACAGACCAGACCACCAAGATCATCAAAAACATTAAGAATTCGAAGGCAACTGGACCAGACAACATATCTAACATACATCTTAAACACTTGGGCCCACAAGGAATATTAGCTCTCACAAATATCAGCACATATTCATACCAACACTGTATTATTCCTGACATATGGAAACAAGGTAAAATTATTACACTACTCAAACCAAACAAAAATCCAACAGAACCAGCTTCCTATAGACCCATTACTTTACTATGCACACCTTCCAAAGTAACAGAAAGACTAATCTTACAAATCACCAACCCACACATACCACTATCGCCTACTCAACATGGATTCAGACCTCACCACTCAACCACGACATTACTCACTAACCTCACGCAGCACATCATGGATGGCATCAACTCCAGAAGACCAGCTCAACGTACACTATTAGCAACAATAGACATTAGTAAAGCATTTGATGCTATCCCACGCTTCCCTCTCATAAACAAAATACTCAACACAAACATGCACAATAACACCAAAAGGTGGCTGAGCAACTATCTCTCAGGAAGATACTCACATGTCACATTTAATGGCAAGTCATCCAAAAACAAGCTTTTTCCGAACGGTGTCCCTCAAGGCTCTGTTCTCTCACCAACACTCTTCAACTTATACATGCATGACATTCCAACACCCATAGATAACAAGCTTACCTTATCATCATATGCAGATGATATCACTCTAACATCCACCCACAACAACATCGACACCGCTACAAATAACCTACAAACATACATAAACAGTATACAAGACTGGCTCACACACAATAGACTCAAAGTAGCGCCCACAAAATCAACCATCACCTTGCTTACAAGCAACACAAAAGAACACTAGGTAATTCCACAGCTTACACTAAACAACATCAACATTCCACACACTCACAGAACCAAAATACTTGGTGTCACATACAACACATCATTATCTTTTGCAAACCACATTCAGGACATTAAAACCAAATGTACGTCAAGACTTAACACGCTTAGGGTACTAACAGGCACAAACTTTGGACACCAGCAGGAAACAACATCACTCATATACAAGCAATATATTCGCTCAGTTATGGACTATGCTAGCCCATGCTGGGCACCCATTATCTCAACACACACATAAACACCTTACAAACAATACAAAACAACGCACTTCGTATCATTACAGGATGCACTCAAACAACACCAATAGAACACCTGCACACAGAAACAAAAATACTAAAAGTTAGGGAACATTTAGACATGAGGGGAACACAATTCATGGCAGCAGCGACAACTAACCCACAACACCCTTGCCACTACATGTACAATCATGCACCAACACCTCGCACCATTAAGGTAACACCAGAGAGATGATATAACGAAATACTCCATTCCATACCACGCCCCACAGACATCACACAGTACAGAAAACACATACACACACATCTAACCCACAAAGCACTGACACGACTCGGTCCGAATGCGGTCCTAGGTGCGAAGCCGCCACCCATTAACAGGTCAGAGATCAGCCTGAGCAGATCGGATCGAGTTAACTTAGCACGATTCCGATGTGGACATCACCCAAACTTACGGACATATAAACACAGACTAGACAACTCCATAGACGACACCTGCCACCTGTGCCAAGACACACCACAAACAATTGAACACATTATGACGGATGTACCGCTCTAGCACAACAACGAACACAACACAACATCACTAGTGCGCTGAACCTCTGGTCCACTCCGGAGAGGGCGATCGGTTACCTGCGTGCCGCCGGCTTGCTCGATCAGGGTGGGCTGATCGGCTAAACAACAACAACAACAACAACACCATTGTATATATATTTTTACATAATACTAACAGAATGGTGTTTGAAAATGTTTGCTAATTTCACAGACGTCTCCGCCCACGGAAACGGTGCCTGTACGTCTTTCGCTGACTTGTATTCAGACTATGTTGGATTAGAGGTGTTATGAATCGTCCAATCACAGGGACTATATTTCATTTCTTTCAAAGGCTGACCAGTCGGAGGAAAAAAAATATTTTTATACCCTTAGTCCAATGTTACTTCGCTAAAATACATACAGTATATATACAATGCGTACATTTATTTTTTTTTTTATTAAATCAGTCCAAATTCAGAACACTGTTAATGTATTTATTTAAAATAGAATTTTATATATGATTCTGCTACTCTTGCGTCCATATCTATATTGATTTTATGTTTACATTTTCTTGACTTTATTATTTTGTTTGATCAAAGCATACTTTTATTCTATAAATTCTGATAAATGGAGTATATCATGCCTCAGAAATCCTCTGATTTAGACATCTTGGACTTTGGTTAATGCAAAGCCAGCATTTAGGATGAAAGTTAGCACTATCAGAGTTAACTAGAATAATGGCTAGACAATCTTAACGGCAATGGATAGTAAAGATATTCTGAAATTCAAGAGAAGATGAGCAAAACTATTTCAGTATCCATGATTGACAAAATTCTTGATTCTAGCCAGCTTTACCTTAGGGCATGTTTTCCTTTATTTAATAAGCTTAACCGTTATATAACCAAGTAATTTAGAGTAGAAAAATATTAACCTGAAGTAAAGAAGTGGTTTACTATCATTGATAGTTATATGAACTCAATTTTAGATTCGTAGGACCATCAAAAGCGTCTGTTCAATCTTTTGAAATATCAACACGAATCCTTGGCTGATCACGTGCGTTTGATATCTACGAAGGAATCTCGAATTGACAAAGTTCTCAATTAGATCATAGAAACGTAGAAACAAAGTCAACTTAGAATTTAAAATCTAGAAAAACAAGGTATTCATGAACTTATTTCTGTTTCTGAATTACTATGTATGGGCTAAACTTAGAATTTAAAATCTAGAAAAACAAGGTATTCAAATTGAGTATCATCACTTCCCAGAAAAATCTGAACCTTAGCTTTATATTTCAACGTAGGCCTAGATCCAAACCAATTATGGATTAAGAATGTATGATAAATTTTTGGAATCGTCTTCGAGTGATGAAAGTTTTGATTCAGTAAAAACTATGTAATTTATACCACAAACCTAAACTTCGGATTTGAACAAGGTGAACAGCTAAAAATAACTAGAATTCATGCCGCATATAGTATATAATAACGAAAGTATTTTATAAAAATATCATGCTGAGTAAAAGGCACTTAAAATACAATAATACTAAGCTTAATCAAGTTCAAATGAATCTTTACCATTGTAACAAGAGATTTTTAGACCATAAAGTACTACTTCAGCCGAAGAAACTATTGAACTTTCCAAGACAAATGAAATATACATTTGAAGGACACCTGAAATTACATACAAGAAATTATTATACCTGGCATATATACAATAATAACAGCTGAAAATGTGCATATACTGTATTCAAGATGCTCGTGAGGTGAGAGATTCGAGCCTAAAGTACATGTGAAGATGTGAAGACCGAGAATCGTATCATTAGGCTTTATCATCAAATCAAATTACGTATTAAAATTGCCTTTTCTCTATACATAGATATTTATCTTAATTTTTATTAATAAATTTATTCGGTGAAAGTTTTATATAAACACATGACAAGAAATGTATTTACTTTACTTTATTTATTTTTAATGGCGGAGAGGGAATTAATGAAATGTAAACAAAGATTTTTGCAATTCAAAATTTATTTCGCGACACATGTCCCTGCATTCATTTTCAGAATCTGAGTTTAACTCTGACAAAAATATAATCTGTATTTACCAACCACTCGAATTCTTCATTCTGACGGTCAGGCTTGTTCCTCCACCCTAGAACTTTTTGGACAACTTACTTTTGACACCAATCGACCAGGGAAGTACTCGGGGGGGGGGGGGGGGGGGGGGGGGGGGGGGGGGGGGGGGGGGGGGGGGGGGGGGGGGGGGGGGGGATCAGGCAGAAGACGGAAGTGCTGAAATTCCCGTTTCTCCTGTCACTGTCCTCCTTAGTCGATATTTTTCCCGTGTCTCATCTATCCTGTGAGCAATCCAGCATGCTTTCAAACATACACTTCTCTCCCTATTCTTCACTACACATACATGCATCTTACACACTACTTGCAGTACCTTTCCAAATTAAAAAAATGGCAACAACTTCAAGAGCCTTGGAATCCCTGGGGAGGGACCATAATGTCCCCACTTCTGGTTCCCCCGCTGCCGATACCGGGACGCAGACCCGGCAGCGGGGCTGGTTCTGCTACTGCTTATTCGAGATGTTCTGAGCTTCTGCCTGATTCACTTTTCATAAACTTATGCAGCATTCATGGCCTTTCCTCAGAATTTTAACCTGTTGAACACCACCTCTCCTCCTCTAAACCTCACCTTCTCTTCCTCATTGAAACCCATCTGTCAGGGACGACTGACAGCACCCTTTTTCTGTACCCTCCTGCTTTCTCTATACTCAATTTCACCCCAAAGGTGGATGTTGCGTATCTGTACACAATGACCAGTGCTGTGCCCGCTGACTCCTAAAATTAGCGCCGCGAACGCTAACAACCATAAAATTTAGCGCCGCTAACGATAACGCTCAGCATTTGAATAGTTAGCGCCGCTAACGTTAATTTTGTCGCTAATTTTTTTCTGAAACCACCCTAATTTATATATGTTCTGCCTTCCGTCCGTAACAAGCAACATGTTTTGCTACAACAAGAGCAGTGAATATACAGACTCTGTCCAACACATTACAGGTTTACAACCTCTACATGCTGATGTCATGATCAACTTGCAGTTAGTCTGCCTCAGTCCTTTATGATGGAGAATGCAGTCGGCAAACCAAATTTAGTACAATGTTTTGAAAAATTAGCGACTGACTTTCTCTAAAAACTTAGCGCCGCTACCTGTTTCGCTAACAATTTTGAAAATTAGCATAAAAAGATAGTGGTGCTAATTAACGCCGTTAATCCCAGCACTGGCAATGACCTAACTTGCTCTCGTATTTCAGAACTTGAATTCTCCGAATTCTACACCCTCTGTCTACGACTTGCATACCAATCTCAAACTAAACACATCTGCGCTGTCTACCTTTCTCCAAATTCTAGTGACTATCCAAAATTCTGCGACTACCTCACTTTCAAAGTGAAATACATTCTATCCTACTCTCCTTTTTGCTGAAATCTCCATTTTCAGTGATTTCAATGTTCACCACCACCACCACCTTTGGCTTTCCTTCCATTTCACTAACATCCCTGGTGAGCTAGTTTACAATTTTTCTATCTTGAATGACCAAGAGCAGATTGTACAGCAGACTACTCGTATCCCCGATCGCCTTGGAGATAGGCCCAACATTCTGGATTTATTTCCTACCTCTCATCCTTCTTACTCTGTCAAACTTTGTTCTCCGTTGGCTCCTCTGACCACAATCTGTTTTCTGAACTATCTGCTTCCTGAACTATCGCTCCAATCCGATCTTGGATCTTCCCAAGTAGAGGCACCTTTGGCACTTTGGTGCCGCTGATTGGGGTGCCCTTAGGCAGTACTTCTGTGATTTCCCATGGAATGATTACGCTTATTTTGGCTGGGGCCCCCTTCCGAGTGTGCTGAGCACATCACGGAGGCGATTTCTCGGGCATGGAGACGTATATTCCATATTCTATTCCTAAAAAAACCTTGGTTTAACTTTACTTGTCTAATGCTATTCGCAACAAGAGGAGTCTTTCAGAAGATACCATCGCCATCCAACTCTGACTCTCACTCAGCTTATATTTCTGCCCGAAATCGTACAAAATTTGTTCTTCGACTCGCCAAAAATTCCTTCATCGACAAAACAACTACTCGCTCTTTCTGGCATCTAGTGAAGCACCTCTTGACAACTTTACTTCCTCTTTATTCCTCCTCTTTTCTATTCCG
This sequence comes from Bathynomus jamesi, assembly GCA_023014485.1. NCBI lineage: Eukaryota > Metazoa > Arthropoda > Malacostraca > Isopoda > Cirolanidae > Bathynomus > Bathynomus jamesi. The sequence continues at coordinate 187,010 of JAJOZX010007927.1, forward strand.
ACGGCTCAGTTGCCGTCTCTTTCTCCTGAGAAGACTTTCGCTTTCAACTCAACTCTGGACGATTCCGGTGATTGTTCCTTCATCTCCTCCTCCCTCTGACTATATTATGTCTGAAATTAGAATCTCTTCCAAAGATGTTCTTTCTGCCCTACCTGGGCTCAACTCTAGGAAGGCATATGGCCGTGATGGTGTTCCTCCTGTTGTTCTCTCAAGAACTGTGCTTCAGTGCTGACACCCGCCAAGCTGGCAAACTCTTTCGTCTTTGTCTCTTATCTGGTACTTTTTTCTTCCTGCTGGAAGTTCGCTTTCATTCAGCCTGTCCCAAAGAGGGTGACCGCTCTCAACCCTCCAACTATCATCCAATTGCTCTGATTTCTTTTCTTTCTAAAGTTTTTAATCTATCCTTAATAGGAAGATTCTTAAACACCCCTCTTCTCAAAATCTTCTTTCAGATCGTCAGTATGGGTTCCGCAAGGGAAACTCACTGGCGATCTTCTCGCATATAGCTCCGACTCTTGGTCATCTTCCTTTCGGGATTTTCACGAAACTTTTGCTATTGCGCTCGACATATCGAAAACGTTGATAGAGTCTGGCACAAATCTTTATTTCCAAATTGCCCTCCTTCGGTTTCCATCCTTCTATCTGTGTCTTCATCTCTAATTTCTTTCTGACCGATCTATACTGTGGTTGTAGATGGCCGCTGTTCTTCTCCTAAAGCTCTCATCAGTGGTGTTCCTCAGGGTTCTGTCCTGTCACCCACTCTTTTCCCTTTATTTATTATGATCTTTTATTCGCACTTCCTGTCCTATTCACACCTATGCCGATGATTCCACCCTTCACTTCTCCACCCTCTTCCAAGCGTCCCTCTCAACAGTCCCTCCATGATTCGCGTAGGACGGCCAGTTGGTGGTGGGGCTCTCATTGCTGGTAGGGCCAGACAGCATTTTGGCACACTCTTGAAAATTATTCAAAATTTTTAATTTCAGCATTTTTTGACCGTTTTGAGACTGAGACGTATTTGTTTACATTTTTCGTTTTGAACGTTATAAAACAGGACAAACTGTTAGATTTTTTCGGTTTAATAAATTTATAATATAGGTTGTTTGTATGCAGAAAATATTATTACAAACTTCTTACAACAATAGAAAGCACAAAACGTTTTTAAAACAATAGAAAGCACAGCACGTGTGTGTCACGTATGTGAAAATAAATACTTAACGTCTCTACTACATAATTAGGGCTTTCGAGAGAAATTTAGATGATTGACCAAATCGAACAATTAGCCGGTCTGTGTCTAGTTTCTTTGCTATATTTCGTTCGACTGACATCAGCATTGTACCCAGCAGCATCTCCTGTGACATGGAATTCCTTATGCGCGTTTTGATTCACTTCAATGCTGAAAAGGATCTCTCAGCCGTTAGTGATGTAGCGGGAATTGCCACTAATATGCCATATGCTTTTGAAAGAGTTGGATAGGCTTCAGTAAGACCCGTATCATGATTGAGTACAGTGTAGGCGCTGTAAATCGTTTTTTGTGTTCGATAATAAAGGGAAAACGGAACTGAAGCTATTGCGAAAAATGCTCTGTATGAATTGGTCCACAATTAACCCACCCCTTATATCTCCAGTCTAACTATAGAGTAGATCAAGTCTAGCCTAGAGGGGTCAGCCTAGAGATTCCGGAAATGGTCCAGAGCGGGCAGATAAATTGAGGTCCACAGTAGGATTCCTCACAAGATTAGGTTAGGGCAATCTACCTTCACCTTTGTTAAGCTATGAGTTGATGCTGGGTCTTAGACCACAATGTAGGCCTAACTTGTCTGACCCAGCTTAATTTAATGTGATTAACTTACTGGTGTAAAAACTCAATTAGTCACTTACTTTTAGTTATTGGAGTCTCTCCCTTCTCCGGTTGTGTAATTGTCGAGAGCGTACTTGCTGGTACGTCTTCTCGCCCCGTTCTTCGTTTTCGTTCTCCCTTTGTTCTCCTCTTCGCGGGGCTTCTTGCACCAGCGTTGTCTTGGTTTATTCCTCGGTTGGTTGAGCGGTAATGTATCTCCATTACCGAGCACGCTCCTCCCACACAGTATATAAATACTAGTGTGGAGAATAACTCTGGTGAGCAACCAATTGGTTTCATCCACCCAGTTATTGACATAAAAGGAATTTAATAATTGTTAGATTAACTACCTACCTACTCAGTGAACCATTTTCGTTACCTCCCAACTACCCACTCATCAGTTTTCCATATACTGGGGGCCCCGGGAGATAAAAATTTTGGTGTCATTGTCACCAATTTTTGTCTGAGTGTAGACTAGCTAACTATTTAACTGTAAATGCCTGTTAATCTGATTAACAGTGCCTATCCTCACCTTCTCATGGAGAAGGTGTAGCATTTAATTAGAAGAGAAAATATACATCCATAGGATGAAACTGTCTATGGTCTTTACCATAAGAAAAGAAAAAATGAAAGTTAGAAGATAACATTACAATTCCCCAGCATCTATTTTTTTTTGTAAAAATAGTCGCGCCTTTAATGCTGTTTGTCGCTGAGGTCTTGTGTCTGTCAATGTTGTAGTAGGATGCGTTACCACTCCTACTGTCAAAGGAATAGTTACTGGAAGTTCAGTGTCTCCAGTTGTTACTGTCAGTGGAGAAGGTTCTCCAAAGTCCATTGTTTTGGGTCCAGACTCTAAAGGGTACAAAAGAGAAATGTCTCTTGTTGTGTCACCCGTTGAAGTCCTTAATTTGACCACTCTTGTTACCCCGTCTGCCCCTGGTCTGAGTTCTGAAACTCTAGCCAGAGGCCAGTATTGTCTTGGAGTACTGTCATGTATGAGAACAAGGTCCCCTACCTTAATTGTGTCAGACCAATCCTTCTTAGTCATTTGTTTATGCCTCTCCCTTAGACCCATCAAGTACTCAGTTTTCCACTGTTTAATGAAATGAGCTTTAACTCTAGTTAAATGTTGTAACTTAGTCTGGAGCTCATCATGTCGTTGAGTCCAGTTTGGGTCTTCTGAAGAGTCTATATTGTAGTCCGGCAGGAGACTAACTTGTTCTCCCGAATCAAATGATTTGGAGTTAATGGTTCTGGGTCATTAATGTTGTCACTCACATAAGTGAGTGGTCTATTGTTAATGATGTTCTCAATCTCAGCCAGGAGAGTGAGTAACCCAAATAAGTGTATCTGTTTTTTGCCAATTGCTTTCTTCAAGCAATTCTTTACTGTTTGTATATTCCTCTCCCAGATAGAACCATACCAAGGAGAGGCAACCGGAATATACTTCCACTTTATGTTTGAATTTTGTATATATAATTGTGTGATTTCATTGCTTAACAAGTCGTGGATGACTTGTCACCAGCTTTGAAATATGTAGCATTGTCAGTCCAAACTGTCTTTGGTACTGAATGTCGTGCACAGAATCTCTTAAAGACAGCAACAAAAGATTCTGCTGTAAGGTCCTCCACAACATCCAAATAAACAGCTCGTGAGGCAGCACATGTAAACAGTACAATGTACATTTTTTGTTCAGTGTCACCCACCCCTACAGTCAATGCTCCTGTATAGTCAATGCCTACAGTCTCAAAGGGTCTGTTGAGAGTAACTCTCTCCTCTGGCAAAGCAGGAGGATTTGGTTTCCTATAGGGCCTAGCATGAATACGCCTACATGTGACACACTCACTCAGGACTGTTTTAACAGTGATCCTTCCCTTGGGTATCCAATAAGTTTTTCTTAATGTAGTTAGTGTCTGTGGTACCCCCATATGATATACATCATTGTGTGTTTTTCTGATGATTAATGTTGTCAAATAGCTAAATCTAGGTAAAAGGATTGGATTTTTGCTTTTGTATGACAGTTTTGATTTGTCTAATCTCCCTTTACACCTTAGAAGGCCTTCCTCATCTCTGAACAAGTTTAGATCCACAACTACTGATGGTACAGGTTCTTTTGTTTGTTTCCCATTAGTTAAGAATTCTAACTCTTTATTGTACTCTTTTTGTTGTGCTTGGCCTATCCAGTATTGGGTTGCAACTTCTGTATAATTATGATTGTTTTTATTTAGCTGTTTGTTAATTGTAGCTAAACAGTTGTGAGCAAACCTCAAACAGTAGGCTGTCACCCTGACAAGTTTGTTGAAATCAGAATACTGTTCATAATTAGTGATTGGTTCAACCTTTTCATTTGAAAAGATTAAATTTAATGTCAAGTTAACTTGTTCCACAGGCCATTGGTCTGTATTACAGAGCCACTTAGGTCCCATAAACCAAGTTTTGTTTGACTTCAACAACTTGTAGGATAAACCTCTGGTCAGAAAGTCTGCTGGATTCTGTTTAGTTGGAACATAGTGAAAGTTTACTTGTAGGCTTTCATTAGCGTCAGCTATTTCTTTTAGCCTATTTCTTACAAAGATATTCTTACTATTAATGCTATCATTCCGTATCCAGGCAAGACAAATCTGACTGTCAAGCCAGACGTGGATATGAGTTAAAAACACATCATAGTAAGCATCCTTAAGCAATGAAATGGTTTTAATGGCTAATGTAGCAGCCAAAAGTTCCAATTGAGGTATGGTTCGGGTAGGTTTGAGAGGTGCAACTTTCCCTTTTGCATAAATTAGATGACTTTCTGTAGGGCTTACAAGATACGCACAGCACCCATAAGCTTGTGTGCTTGCATCAGCAAACACATGAAGTCTCTGGGGCTTATCCCTAAACCCACAGCACCTTTGAATTTTAATGTTCTGCACTTTGGTTAAATCAGTAGCTAACTTCTTCCAAGATTTTTGATTTTCATTTGTTATTGGATCATCCCACCCAACATTTGTCTTCCAAATTTCTTGGAGGAGAATCTTTGATTTTATTGTTGAAGGCAGGAATAGACCCATGGGATCAAAAATTTTGGAAGCCTCTGATAATATTTGTCTTTTAGTATTTGCTTCCTCATCAAGTTTAAAACCTTTAGTACAGATTGAATCATGACTGTTAGAAGTTGCATCCAAATACCAGTTCATACCTAAAGTTTTAACTCTGTCTGATGGCTCAGTAAGACCATTATTATCCTTTAAAATCTTTTTGTTTAAATCCTCATCATTTGAAATCCACTCTCTAAGTTCAAAGTTACCTTGTTGCATAATGTTTTGAGAGTGTTCATAGACTTCAGATAATTCAGCTTTTGTTGTCGTTGAGCCTATTAGATTGTCTACGTAAAAATGTTCCTTAAGGAAGTTCAATGTTAGAGAGTTATTAAACTGGTTTAAATGATGTCTAATTGTCAATGCTAATAGGCTAGGTGAGCAATTGGCTCCAAACAACACAACATTAAATCTATAGGTTATGAACCCTTTATTCAAATCAAATGGATCCTTGAACCATAAGAACCAAAGTTGGTTCTTATCATATTCATTTTTAAGATTTATTCTCAAAAATGCCTTTGAAATGTCACTTTGTACAGCATATTTGTCTAACCTGAACCTCAGTAAGATCTTCACAAGGTCAGAAATGAGATTAGGACCCTCAATCAAGCAATCATTCAAACTGTGTTTATCACTGTCTTTGAGGCTACAGTTATATACTACTCTGAGTTTTGTTGTTGGGGCATCTTGTCGATAAACCCCCCTGTGGGTTAAATAATGACAACCATCTTTTTTAAAAGGGTTATTTGTTACTTCTTCAATGAAGCCTTTCTGTAGCTGTTCTTTGAAGACATTATTATATATTTTTACATTATTATCTTGTTTGAGTTTTTTCATTACTTTATATAAATGTCCTTTAGCTACTTTGAGATTGTCTCTTAAAGTTGGACAATTTATTTTCCAAGGTAACTCAATAAAATAACTATTGTCTTTGCACTGAATGGTGTCTTCAAATCTTTCTACCATTAACTGATCTTCTGAAGTTTGATTTGTGTCATGTATACCCACAGATTCTAGCAACCATAAAGTTTGAATTGCCTCATCCAAAGTTTCATTTGATAATGATGAATTAATGTTCTCAGTTGAGATAATATTATTCAAAGTGTTGCTATTCTTACAGGTGTTATGTAGGACTGAGTTGAGGCACATAGTATTTGTTGGTCATGAGCTGTTTTGGTTTAGGTCTAGGTTGTATTCTGATAGGTCACCCAAAGGGGCTATCCCTGATGGAGTCTGAATAGCTATACCATTACCTATCTCTACTATGCCCTTATGAATAAGATTAATATAATCTGCCCCTATTAGCATTTCAATGTTAGCTACTGTGTTGTTAGTGATATGTCTATCAGCTATTTTGTAGTGTTTTCCCAAATGATTTATGGTTTGTTCTAGTTTGGGTATAACCAGTTTGTTTTGTCCTACTTTAGAAATAATAACTGCTTCAATTTTCTTGAATTTACTTTCTAAATGTAGTTCCAGGTCAATTGTCTTATAGCTATTTTTGTCCGAGTTATCCTTAACAAAGGATGCAATATTGAGGTTTTGTTCATTCGGGTTTGGTGTCAAACCCAATTTATTAACTACATTTTTTGAAACAAATGTTTGTTGAGAACAACAGTCTATAAGACATCTCACTGGAGTGGTACTACCCTCACTATTCACTAAGTCCAAAGTAATAGTTGGTAAAAGAATCTCAGTGTTTCTTGTTACATTGTTTGAACAAGCAGAATGTCCCATGAAAGTGGCATTTTCTTGATTACCTTTGTTTGGGGGAGGTATCTTTTGAGTTTGAGTACTATTGTTTGGACACTTTGGTGAATCACACATTGATGAGACATGTCGTAAACTTTTACAAAACTTACACTTGAATCTTAACCTAGATTTACAGTCTTTCTTATAATGTCCCTGGCCAGTACACTTTTTACACAGGTTCAACTGTTCACATCTTTTAGCCCTTTGGTTAAAGTCTGAATATTTGTCACACCCAGTACTACTGTGTTCATTACTTGCACAAAATTTGCAATATGGTGTGTAAGTTGAGGCAGCAGTTACATTAAAGCTCTGTAATGTAGGTGTTCGTGTATTATAGTTGGTCACATTTGATTCTACATTATCAAGTTTTGTCTGTTTGGCTGTAGTTAGTTGGTCTCTGGGAACAGTCTTTGGTTTATCCATAGTCTGGGTCTTATGTGTTGGAAAATCTCTCAATTTGTAATTAGTTAGGATATTGGGGAAGTGTTTTCTTATTTGTTCTAAATTAGGATAATTTTCTCCCGTCTTTAGAATTAAAATATCTTTAACCCTCGAAGGAAGGCACCTAAGTACTATGCTTTGTATAATCCAAGATGAAGTTTTAATATCTATCTCATTGCTAACCAGTTGTCCTATAATAGCTTCTAATTTTGTATAAAAAATTTCCATATCACTATGGTTATCTTTTATGGGTGCAAATTCAAAAATTTGTTGAGATAATTCATATACAATCAAATCTTTATTAATGTAATTACGTGTTAAAAGATCAATAGCTACTTCATATGAATCCCCTACGGCTGGTAAATAGGCTATTAGGTTATAGGCTGGGCCTTTAAGGGAACTAGTTAAGTAACTAAACTTTTCAACAGTTGAAATATAAGGTTTATTACCTATTAAATTCTCAAATTTGTCAATGAAAGATGGGAATTGTACCGTGTCCCCTTCAAATGTTGGTACTAGCAAAATGGGTAACTGAGCCCTCAATTCTTGTGACTCAGGATTTAGCATGCCACTTAAATTTTGTTGAAGGTTAGCCCTACTTTGATTAAAATCAGAATTAGGTTTTTTTGGTGTTAAGTCAGTCAAACGAGACCGTAGTCTCCTTATTTGCTGTTCAATTGAGCTTACCTGATCATCATCATCAGCGTAAAGGTCTATCAATTGTTCTTCAGCCATTTCGGATTCAACTAACTCTGAAATACTCTCATTAATGGCTATTATTTCCTTCTTTTTAATTTCCAATTTAATAATTACACTCTCTAAATTTTCCTTACCTGGTTGTGTAATATTGTTAAAAGTGTTCACAGCCTTTGTAACAGCTCCCAACTTTGCCCCCCTTTTCTTTTTTAACTTTTTCAATTCCGCACTGTCCATGTCTGTCAAAATTGTTTAACTGGGGATCGTAATGAAATAGAGGACAAGAAGAAATTACCAGAGAAGAGAGAGCACAGACAAAACAGTCGAGTTTAAATTTGGTTTAATCCCCCCAAGTACTTATGTCACTCAGGTCTAAGCTTATAAGAGAATGAGACTCCTTAAATGTAAATGTTTCCTAGTTAGGCCCTAGGTTGTAGACCTAATTAGGCTTGATTAGCTTAGGCTTAGGCTAGACCATTTAGCCTAATTCTGCAATTTTTGTTAAGTAAGGTTAAGGTTTGTAAATTCCCCACACACGGACCACCAATGCGAAAAATGCTCTGTATGAATTGGTCCACAATTAACCCACCCCTTATATCTCCAGTCTAACTATAGAGTAGATCAAGTCTAGCCTAGAGATTCCGGAAATGGTCCAGAGCGGGCAGATAAATTGAGGTCCACAGTAGGATTCCTCACAAGATTAGGTTAGGACATCTACCTTCACTTTGTTAAGCTATGAGTTGATGCTGGGTCTTAGGCCACAATGTAGGCCTAACTTGTCTGACCCAGCTTAATTTAATGTGATTAACTTACTGGTGTAAAAACTCAATTAGTCACTTACTTTTAGTTATTGGAGTCTCTCCCTTCTCCGGTTGTGTAATTGTCGAGAGCGTACTTGCTGGTACGTCTTCTCGCCCCGTTCTTCGTTTTCGTTCTCCCTTTGTTCTCCTCTTCGCGGGCTTCTTGCACCAGCGTTGTCTTGGCTTATTCCTCGGTTGGTTGAGCGGTAATGTATCTCCATTACCGAGCACGCTCCTCCCACACAGTATATAAATACTAGTGTGGAGAATAACTCTGGTGAGCAACCAATTGGTTTCATCCACCCAGTTATTGACATAAAAGGAATTTAATAATTGTTAGATTAACTACCTACCTACTCAGTGAACCATTTTCGTTACCTCCCAACTACCCACTCATCAGTTTTCCATACTATAGAGCTTCAAGGCACATTCGTGACTATTGATGCTGTAATTACTGCAAAATTCATCGATCTCACTCTCCAATGTAGAAATTTGAGCACCAATATTAGAGAAACTTGTTGGACAAAATTTTTGTGTTGATTTTAGTACACTTCGATTTGCAAAAAAATCGATCGTTTATTGCCGAGTTATTTTGTCTAGAACAGTATAAAATATTTCATGTGTCCATTTTGCCTGACTATTTTCAGTGATTTCAGTATCATTCTCATTGATCTGTCTCTTCTTTTTACATGCATGTATGACTGGCCACTGTACTTTATCGTCGATTTCTTCGACAGCAGCAATAACAGTAGCTGGGTCATCGCGAATCTTCTGTAGCTGTTGCATCGAAGCTGAGACCATATCAAGTGCTCTGACAACATCCACATTGACTGTCTGTAGATAGTGACTGAGTGGGCCTGTTATCATGAATATTTTATGAAACAGTCAAGCTGTTGCCAGATATGCTCGACTCTGAACAATGTGAAGTAGATCAGCTGCTTCCAAACGCTGTTTCTGACTAAACTCTCGAGATGTGGTGATCTCATTCAAGGTTTCAACTTTCACATATTGATGTGTATCTAGATATTAATACATCTAGAAAAAATTCACGAGCCATCCAGCGTACTGTGTTCAGTCTCTTCAATGTTTTAACTTCCAAACCTGATTCCTTTTGTGTATCTTCAAAAAGTGAATGTATGCGATTAGATTGTGTAAACATAACATATAATGTCTCCAGTGTTCCAAAAAGAGTAACAACATCAACAGACGCTGACGAAACATCTGAAAGTACCAAATTGAGGATGTGTGCATTGCAGTGAACATTATAACTTACTCACCGATATCGCGTCTGATTAGTGCCTGTAATCCGCCATAGCACCCACTCATGTTCGCAGCACCATCATATGACTGGGCAACAAGAGTCTCATAACAGTCAACATTACGGTCAGAAAAAGCAGACTTTACCAAACTCAGAAGCATTTCTGATGTAGTATTTGAAGCATGTTGTAGGCACAGCAAATGCTCACAAACACCACCATCCACAGCAACACGAACACCAATACTAACGTGTTCTTGATATGATACATCAGGAGATGTGTCAACAATGATGGACCATGCAACAGCTTTTTTATTTTCTTTACAATTTCGATTGTTATTTCTTCTCCAATTATATCAATTATCTTCCTTTGAGTATCATTACTCAAAAAAGTTAGCTTGAAACCACGGCCCTGATTCTCAGTTTCCTGCTGTTGATGAAGAACCTTTTCTATCTGCTCTCTAGTACTTGAATCATACACAGCAAGAAAATCAAGCAATTCCAAAAAATTTCCTCTGTTCTCATCTGAGTCCAATGATTCTCTATGACCTCTGAATACCAAAGATTGTATACCAAGGTAATGTATAGCGTTAACAACTCTATGCACAAACGTCCTGTTCTTTATAACTGCAACTTTTCTCAAATTCTCCTCAGACTCACTTTGCTTCAACAATGCATTGGAGATTGAACGCTGTCTCAGAAACATCAATCTGGCAACAACAGCCATTCTATGACTATTTGAAGTTTCATGTTTCCTTACTCCTTACCATTGGTGCTTCCAATCAGAAAAACGAGCATTTGTAAATGAATTTCCTTGTTTAGACCGTTCATTTTCTCCTCACAGACTGTTATCAGTAAAGAGTATACATGTGATACAAAAAAGCGCATCTTTTGTCTCAGAAGAGGACAACCAATGGCGAACTAGCTTGTTGGTGTTGTGAAAAACACCATGTGAACAATGACGTTTGCGACCATCAATGACATTTCCTCTTTTTGAAAGGTACTTATCATCTAGTTGATTAGGTCCACAGCTCAGCACGTGTCGTTTTACATCAGCACTATACCCGAGATTGAGAGAAAATAAATTGCCTTTATTTATTTTATGGCTAAGATAGGTAGAACTTAAATAGCAGAAATAACTTTTATTTATGCACATTATAATTTTTAGGAATTATATTTTGATATTAGTGAACGATAAAAATAAAATCACCTGTGCTTAGAATTTATTAGTGCTGCACGATCAATTTTGTCAGATTTGAAAATAGATTCATCTGTTGTATCAACAGCTTCTTGACTAGACTTGATCGACTCTGGTTGATTAGGTACACAACTCGGTGCATGTACTGCATGTTGTTTTTCTTTGTCATCAGAGCTGGAATGGTTAATATACATATTTCATAGTTAAGGAAAAAATAACAAGAGACTGTTATTCATTAGAATTTTATAAATTGATTTTTAGAAACTTTTGTGCTTACAATTACCTGCTATTTTCAGTGACAGTGACAGATGTGGCTGACTCAGCAAACTGACCAGACTGAAGTTTTTTGGCAACAGTGATGTGATCTATCTCATCACAGTCATCACTATGACTAGACTGCAATGTTTTAGTTTCAGTGAAAGATGTGCTTGTTTCAACAACTTGACTAGAATTGAGTGTTTCAGCTACAGTAACAGCTGACAGTGTTTCAGTGGCAGGTGTCACTTGACTAGGCTCGGTTATATTTAAAAATGCCTGCATTCCTTGCCTGAGAGTCTTCTTCCTGTGTGCGCTGTTTCTTAGCAGCTCTGTTTTGAGCACCAGATTTTTTATTTCTCTTTTTATCCATTGCATATGGACTAGATTCTATGTTTCAACCAATTATTTCATTTTGGATTTTGACAGTTTATAATACCAAAAAACAAGAAGAAAAATATTTGATGCTGAAATTTTATCTGTAAAATCGAATGTAGTTGTATTTTCTTATAAAATACCTTTATTAATAAAATAAATATAGGCAATATTTATTTTATTAATTTAAAAATAAATAAATATAGCCAAGGGTTAAAAAAATCAAATTTGTGACTCAAGCAAGACTATAGTATGCATTTTTGACACAGCATGCAAAATTAAATTTTAATTCTTGACAGTGAATATATATACAGGGTGTCCCATAAGTCCGGCATCATAGGAAAAATAATTAAAAAGGGCAAAACAAAAGCTTTTATTTACAGAACGTGCTCAATATGTCCACCATTGTTTTCAATACACAAATTCAGACGTGATACTCAGTCAGCAAGCACACGGTGAATGATGTCAGGAGTAATGGTGTTACATGCCCCAATAATGCGCTGCCGCAAATGTTCAACACCTAATTTTCTCTGCGTATACTAGCGCTTTCAAGTGGCCCCAGAGATAAAAATCTAGTGGCGTGAGATCCGGGTTTCTAGCAGGCCATTCCACAGGCCCTCGACGTCCTATCCAATGACCAGGGAATTGTTGGTACAGGTATTCCCTTACTTGGGTGCTGTAATGTGCAGGAGCGCCGTCTTGCTGGAACCATGTTGGGAAATTTCCTTCTTCGTTCAAGACACTGGGAAATGCTTTTTCCTTGAGCATACGTAGGTAGGTGCCTCCAGTGGCATGTTCATCGAAAAAGAGGGGGTCTATGATGCGATCCTTCCAAATGCCACACCATACCATCACCCGAAATGCACCTTGTTCCTTTGAAGAGGTATACCAGTGAGGGTTGTTTTGAGACCAGTAGCGGGTGTTCTGTCGATTTACCTCACCATTTCCATAAAAAACAGCCTCGTCAGTAAACAGAATGGTGGACGGGAAATTGGCATCCCAAGCATATTGTTCCGTAGCCCATTCACAAAATTTCATCCACCGGTCGGGATCATCTTCGCTTAATTTCTGTAGGATCTGAAGTTTATATGGATGCCATTTGTGAGCCTGAAGAATGCGATGGATGATACTTTTCGATACTCCTGTCTCGGCGGACAATCGCCGAAGAGACTTATTGGGACTTCTGTTAAAATGAGCCAGGATAGCAGTCGCTGTATCATCGTCAGTGGACCTCCTTGAAGGTCCACTGCGTGGTTTATCTTCTATGGATCCTGTTTCCTTAAACTTTGCAACAAGTCTGCTAACACAACTGTGTTATTGGCTCGCGGTCTGGATGCAGTCTGTTAAATTCAGCAGCGGCCTCTCTCTGACTTCGATTTCCTATGAGTAGAATTATCTGGATTCGTTCTTCCTTGCTGACAGACATTATGGCCTGTACAAAGAGAAAAATATGAATTATGGTTTGTAGAAATAGAAAAATATGAATTTCTCCTATGATGCCGGACTTATGGGACACCCTGTAGATATATATATATATATATATATTAGGGTGACACTTATTTTCGAAGTTTGAATTTTTATCGGGACGGGCGCGTTTCTGGTTCCATTTTGTCCAAAAATATCGTGTGTAAAATATTTTTGAAATAAAAAATATTTAGAACTGCTCAATACGGTCAAAGTTTGTATTTTTCTCGAAAAGTAGAATTTTAGATCATGATGTTCTATGCCTCTAGCAAATAAAATATCACTTCTAGTTTGTTCAAGCTACTAATCTTGACCTAAAACATATAACTGGACTTCATACTTTCAACTCTAGGTCCCCCTCAACTCGAGTATTAGCCCCTCAAGGGGGGGGGGGGTATCATGGGCGCCCATCTCCCTCTCATTGTTGCCTACTTTGCAGAGGTCACGGTGGACTTGCGGGCGGTGGGAAGTCACAGCGGTGGCTTCTCGACCACTTGTAAGAGGAACTGCCTTTGGTCTTCACTCTTGGTAAGGGCCAGGTTGAAAGACTGCATCAACGCCACCCCGCGCTCCGCGAAGTCATTGACAACTTGAAGGGCCTGGACTCGGCGGGATGCGGCGATGAAGGCTGGGTCCGTCCGCCACTCCTCCGGATCCTTTGAGCAGGAAGGCGGTGCTGATGTCCAGAACCTTGAAGAACTCCTTTGATGTAGTCGTTGTGAACTTGGCCAATGTATTGTGGCGTTGAGGCGGTGGACAGGTCCACATTGATACGCCGCGGGGATCCTCCGATCCTTCCTCTTCTTCCATCGCTTTTAATCTCTCCCGCTTTGTCGCCAGTCGATACCCTCGTCGAAGATGGCCAGGGTGACGAGGCGCTCGCTCAAGTACCATAGGTGCCTGGCGAGACTGTCGCCGTCGCCTTGGCCACCGCTGAGTCCGGATAATAGACGAGGGCCTTGAGCAGCGCGAGGTCCGCGGCTGGGGCCGTTGCCGGGAGCGGCGCTTGTACCAGGCCGTCACGTAGATGGACACGGCGAAGATGGTGAATCGCCGGATTCCCAGCCGCTTCGCCTGACGACATCTGAAACTGTTCCCGGAACAGGAACAGTTTGATGGCATAGATGACTTTTGCCATCCAGCGCGCGCGATGGAAGGCGCTGGGACGAGCGAACCGGGCACCCCGCTTGTTCGGATTGCCCAGCACAATTACAGGAGAGCTCCAGAAGTTCCCTGTAGTCATCACGTGGATTTGACCGTCGAGGAGGCGGCTGAATTCGATCAGCAGGTCGTCGCGGGCGTCCTTCAGGTGCTGCGGCATGGTTCCATCCTCGAAGGGCTTCGCTTGGTTTTGATCGATGAAGTCCCACTGGGCGGCGAATCGTTTGAACAGGAGATGTCAGGACCAGTAGAGGGACCGGAGGCACGCCGTGAATGCCTTTCTCGCACACCAGTTCGTGGATGTGGTGGCGGCAAGCCAAATGAAGCACTGTCTTCTCGAGTTTCTGCTCAATGATATAGCAAGCTCCTCCTGAGAGTCCTGTGTTTGAGGCGGTGGTGTCAAAAGAGAGGGC
>JAJOZX010007928.1:0-60000 GCA_023014485.1 Bathynomus jamesi
GAAGTTGAGGTTCGAGGAATTGTTCAAGCATGTCAAGATAATAAACCAATTAACTTTTTTTAAATACACAAATTTGCACCAGAAGTACATATCTTTATGCCAGCATAGCATTTTTAAAAAAAACATCTAATGTCACCGAAATAGATAGTGACTTTTGAGACACCCTGTATATATCGCCGCACCGCAATACTGAAATTTCGCACCTCAAACAAGCTCTAGGGACGCTTCTATCGCTCAGTACCAAAATTTTACCGAATGATTGTGAAGACAATCCGAACAACAACTGAATTGAAGTAGCTCATTTCTCATCTCGACTAGTGTAACAGTCGAGCGCGGAATTAAGGGTTAGGGCACCTTTTTCGTCTCGACTAAAGTTGAGAGAGGGCGACAAAGGGTTAATTAAATATTAATTTACAGAAAATCTATTGGGTGTGCGGCGCACACTAGCATACCCTGAATATACGCCCCTGATAATATATATATATATATATATATATATATATATATAATATATACATACCACACAACACACACACACACACACAATATATATATATATATATAATAGATATATATATATATATATATATATATATATATATATATATATATATATTATTGGCCAGAAAAATCTAAACAATTACTTATTTTCATTAGATTGAAAACATGGAATTATTTAAATGCTGATATAAAAAATATTGTGACCGTAAATTCGTTTAAAACCAAGTTGAAATCTCGATTAATAATGGCATACTAATGAAAATCTAGGATTAATGTACAGTTGTCTGCATATGTAATGTTTCTCGCCTCACAGGCGACTCTGTACATGAGGCAACGCCGCAGTGTTAGTCAAGGTACCCCAACTTGGGGAAGGTGGGGGTGGATGGGGGACAACCGAGTCCAACAACATATAACAGACATATACTGTATATCTAAAGGACAACTGAATGTGCATTCATTGACATACAGGTAATTATATTGTAATGTCTGTGTTCATAAAAATAAAAAAATATGATCGTTCACAGCGTTGAACTCCATGTAGTTTACTAGTCTTATACAGTAATAAGGTTCCATTATGATTACTGCAAGTCTATATGAACAGCTACCACAATACAACTTTTTATATACTAGTGAATTTTAACCAAAAATAGACATTACACAACCAATTGCAATTACATTACAATAGTTTATAATATTTAGAGATTAGCTAGTCGAGAAAATGTAAATTTATGGACAACTTAACTTATTATGCTTTGCCATTTTTGTGAATGTAAAATATTTGGGATCAGCTGAAGATCCGTCACCCCTATGCGTTTGGGATGACGTATCTTCAGGTTAGCATTATTGGGGTTTACTGATCTTCAGGTGGCGGCTTGAATTAACAAGAATAATTTATAAGAATAAGAAATAATTTATAGTTATAGGATAGATACTCCCTTATAAACATAAATATAGGTTAGTACTAGGGGCACTCAATATATTTTGCCCCACCCTTTTTTCTTAGCTAAATAATAGGCCATGGGGCTGAAATGTCTTTTGGGAAGTAAGTTTGAACTTTCTGCGCTTCATATAACCGGATTTTTCCAGTTTGAACCTCCCCTCCTTGTATAAAGCCGCTTTTAAACGCCCTTGTATAAAACCGATGAGATAATCGGAGAGAGGGAGAGCCAGCCTCGATGATGAGCCACGCAGCGGTCGCTCAGCATCAGCTGTGACATATCACACTGTGCAACGTGCTAACAGCACCATTTGATCAAATCGGCGCGTCACATACAAGGAGCTATCACTGGAGCTTGGAATTAGTGAAGGAAGTGTGAATACGATAATTCAGCAACTGGGATACTCAAAAGTGTGTTCACGGTTTGTTCCTCGCCAACTGACTGAAGATCACAAAACCCAAAGAAAAGAAATTGCTTCTGAGTCGTTGGTTCAATACGAGACAGAAGGGGATGACTTTCTTTCACAAATTATGACTGAGGATGAGACTTGGGTACACCACTTTGAACCTGAAACAAAAAGCCAATCCATGGAGTGGCATCACGCAGACTCCCCACGCAAGAAAAAGTTCAAAATGGCAACCTCTGCAGGAAAGGTTATGGCCACCATCTTCTGGGACATGAAAGGGGTGGTTGTGGTGGACATTATGAAAAAGGACAAACAATCAATTGAGAGGCATATATTTCTACCCTACAGAGACTCCAGAGACGTATAAAGCGAGTTCGACTGGAGAGAAAATTGGAAGACGTCCTTTTGCACGATAACGCAAGACGACACAACAGTTTACAAACGAGAGAGACCATCACAAAAATGCGCTTGACTGTGTTACCCCACCCTGGTAGAGTGCAAATTGCAATGTTGATCATATGAGTGCCAGTGCCAATCCCCCAAGGTGCCAACCCCCCTCCCCTAGGGTGCCTAAAAAGAAAAGGAAAAAAGGGGGCAGGGGGGAATCCCCCAAGCTGCCACAAGCTAGGGGGAATCACACCCAAACCTAACCTAGGAGAGAGGGGAGAGAGCATCCTTCGCCTGTACAGCCTAGACGCATAATAAAGCGCTTGGTCTTAGCACTCGGCTTGGAAGGCTTAAACAGCCAGTTGGCCTAAGCAGCTTTAGAATGTCGCCACAGTATAAATGTCCGTAACACGGAATAAATAGATTTTTAGGAGCTCTTCCCATCAACACCATATGGTGGAGATGAGGGCTACACCAATCGTCTAAGTATAAACTTTTAGGAGCTCATCCCATCAACAACACATGATGGAGACGAGGGCTACACCAATCGTCTCAGTATAGACTTTTAGGAGCTCATCCCATCAACAACACGTAGCCGAGATGAGGGCTACACCAATCGTCTAAGTATAGACTTTATGACGTCCAGTATAGACACTAGGAGTCCACCCATCAGTAGCGCGAGACCTTAAGACCTCTCAGCAGTAACACAGTATTACACAGCCGCCTTACCTACGGCATTACTTACCAACACCTGATCGACCAAAGTCGCCTTACCTACGGCTTTTACTTACAACCTCCTGATAGACCGACAAGGTCTCTAAATACGACCCAATTAATAGACAGAGCTATTAAGCATAAACAAATACGTTTATGAGGCTAGGGATAGATCGACAAGGTCTCAAAAAAAGGGTAACACCAATAGTTTTATCCTATAGAGCTTCTCATGGTAGAAATCCACCAGAAGGCCAAATTGATGTTTGGTGGGCAATCTTTTAAACAAAAAATCGAATATGATAAACCAAATTTAATACAAAAACAAATTTTCACTTTAATATACAAATTTATCCTTAAACTATAAAAAAAAACATTAATATAATTTTTAAAACAAAATAGAAATTAAATTAGGGCTAACTGTTTAATTTTTCGCATTTTACAATTCAATAAAGTGAATTATTCAAGCCAACGATTTATTTAAAGCAAATTCCGTCTTAATATACAAATTTATTTGTAAGATATAAATATATCTTTAAACCTTATTACAAAAAATATTAATACAACTTTATATTAAAAATAGATTCTATTTTAGGGTACCATTCATTTTTCGCCATATATTCTACGTTAACCGCAATTATTATCACGAATATTTGACATATGGAGTATGAGGCACAATAACTTTTTCATTTTCATATAAAAGTGATTTATATATATATATATATATATATATGATCTAACAAGGTGAAAACATCTGCCTCTAGCTCCACTTCGATATTACTGCAATATTTTTAATATAATTTAAATCCAGCTTTCCGGATCATATTAACTGTCTGTTGAAGATATAAAAGAAATAATGATGCATAGATATTTAATTGACCAAAATATATACATATTTTTTACTTCACCATGTATTACCCGTGACTGAAATGCATAACATTATTTCCTATGTTTTATACCCAATTGCGAATTATATACGTCTGTGCTAAAAATTCCGTTCTTTTAGGCACAGATAAAACTGTATAACGGACTTTGCACGGCGGGTAACTTATTCATTTTTCATCATGCATTCTACCTTATACCCAATTATTATCATCACCAATATTTGACATATGGAGTATGGGGCACAAATTTTTTTTTCATATAAAAGTGATTCTTGCGTATATACACTACCAGTCAAAAGTACACCTACTAATTTCCAATGTTTTGCTGCTTAGCTCATGACATAAACTTCAAATGTAAACTTAACAGGTACTAGAGATGAATTTGCTTACCTGGCTTTCATATTGTATGCTTCAGTGCATCTGCCCTATGCAGTGTGCTGTAACACAGAAGCTTCTTCAAAATAGCCTTCAAAATGTGTTAATTTACGTCTAGCATGCAACCTAAAATTAATGTCATTAGCTCTGCATAAAGGTCCAAAAACAGTTTAAAAGTCTTTATTGGGGTAGTATTTCTTCAGGAGTATGTTAATACATGTGTTCAGTTATTAACATGCGCTGCAGGTCTTTACATATAAAATCCCTGCAGAGGAACTAACTGTGTAGTTTAAGGTATATTTCTGTGTTTCAAAAAGCAAAAATGGGTGGCAAAGCTCAGTTGACAACAGAAAAAAGACAGGCGATTGTAACTTTGAGAAATGAGGGCCAATCACTTAGGCAAAATGCAAAAAAATTAAAAGTTTCTGTGAATGCGGTTGCTTGTGCCAATAAACGGTACGAAGAAACTGGTCAAAATAAGGACAGAAAAAGGTCAGGGCGACCAAGAACCACAACAGACTCAGAGGACAAGTATATCCGAATCACCAGTCTGCGCAACAGACCCCTCACAGCACCTGAAATCAAAGCCCAGCTGAACAACTCCAGAAGTACAACAGTTTCAATATCAACTGTTCAGAAAAGACTAAGAGAGGTAGGATTAAAAGGACGAACTGCAGCAAAGAAGCCAATGCTGAGACTCCAGAACAAAAAGAAAAGGCTAGCCTGGGCTGAAAAACACCAAAAATGGAGTGTTGAGCAGTGGAAATTTGTCCTTTGGACTGACGAATCAAAGTTCGAAGATTTTGGATCCAAACGCAGAGTATTTGTGCGGCGCAGAGCGGGTGAAAGAATGACACAGCAGTGTGTTGTGCCAACATTGAAGCACGGTGGAGAAAGTGTGATGGTCTGGGGATGTTTTGCAGGGAAGCAAGTTGGAGATCTCCACAAAGTCACTGGAATACTGAACCAACGTGGCTATCACAGCATTCTACAGCGCCATGCCATCTCATCTGGACTGCGACTAGGTGGCTAACAGTTCATAATGCAGTAAGACAACGATCCTAAACACACTTCCAAGCTGTGTCAAAATTACCTGAAGCAGAAAGAACGGCAACGTCAGGTCATAGTTATGGAATGGTCAGCACAGTCCCCGGATCTGAACTCCATCGAGCTAGTGTGGGATGAATTGGATCGACGCGTGAAAGCCAAGCAGCCATTTAGTGCTCAGAAGCTCTGGGAACTCTTACAAGAGAGCTGGCAGCAGCTTTCACCAGACTATCTTCTTTCTCTTGTTGAGCGCATGCCTCGAATTTGTTCTGCTGTAATTGCTGCTAGAGGAGGCTATTTTAATGAATCTAAAATTTAGACTTTGCTTTTGGTAAATTGTCCTGATTTGTTGTTATTTAAGTTCCCATGTTTGTACTTATGAATTTGTGTCATGATAACTTAGTTAATAAATAAAAAACTTTAAACAAAATTTGAAATTTATGATTATTTCAAGGTATACTTAAACATTTGACTGGTAGTGTATATACATATATATATATGGTGTTCTAACAAGGTGAAAACATCTTTCTGTAGCTCCACTTCGATATTACTGCATTATTTTTAATATAAGTTTTTAATTACAAAATAAGCACTTAATCATCCACTCATATAGTATTTACATAACATTGACCTCTTGAAAAATGAAAAAAATCTGAAGATTGCTTAAGACAATTCTGGTAAAGACACGCCTCCAGAATCGTAGCGATGGCCATTCAAAATGTCGTATCCATGCTACCACGCCCCATTCGTCGAACCGACAATTTCTGATTGGCACAAGGACCACATATATGCGATATATCCATGCCTTAGATGCGCTGTCACACCAATATAAAAGGTGGCATTTTCAGCGGAGGTTCCATAGCAGTTATTTTTATCGGTGAACAACCACGCATTACTATTCACACCCTTGCGCCGGAGCCACGCTCAATCTTTTTACCGCTGCCGACTGGAACGAATTATTTTAATCACAAACCATTGCTGACATTTGCGACGTCGAACAGGATGATCCAGCGGTAGCAACCACAATTGAAATGTGAGTACAAATAATTAATAATTACGTAATAATTTAAAAAACTAATTTGTGAAATATGATTTAAGCTGATTGCCGTTCTCGGTATATATATATATATATATATATATATATACATACACACAATGTGATTCAGTTCAGTGATTAATCAAGAATCCTTGCAAGTGTTAATTAATTTTATAAAAATCCATAATTTATCCATATTTTGGCTCGTACCAAGAATGAATTACTGCATACTTTAAAGGGAGGGAATTCCAACGGTCCTGAGATCGAGACTCGGGGTTGGCAGGCGATGCGAAGTATGTCCAGCTCGGATAAAAGTACTTCCGACTCTTTAAATTAAAGTAATTGTAACGCCTTATGACTCCTTGTAACACACACACACACTCTCTCTCTCTCTCTCTCTCATTTAAAAGTTATTCGTCATTTTCTCTTAAGGGGGATGCAAATTTCTGCTTTTACGTATTAATTATACCATAAATCAGCGGCCTGCAGACTTTCTTCAGAAAAATGTATGAACTACCCAAAAATAATTAAAAAATTTCTGCCTACATCCGTGTCCCTTTCTCCTTAAAGGACCGATGAGGAGCTCGTTCGTGTTATAGAAACTTTTCATGATAGTTTTGAAGAAACTCAAGTCGTGGACAGTGACCTGAAGGGGGAGGTGGAAATATTACAACACACCCGGTACAGTGACTGCCGTATCATCGACGAAGTAATGTAAACTTTTTTCTTTTTGTGTGTGTTTCGGGGAAGAACAAGCAGTATATTTTCAAAAAATTATCAAATGATAGATCCATGAGGAAATGTTTTATAAAATAGTACATAATATCATTTACTGCATACAATTTTACGTAATATGTCCTTCAATATTTCTCACACATATAGGAGTGACATTGGCATCAATTTTTTTTTATACATTATATATTTATATCCGACTTAAAATAGTTACAGAATTAGCAGCCATTACATTTTAAATAAGCTACAGAGCATAAGGCTCGTCCTTAAACGGCACACAAACTAACATTATTGGAGACATCTTATATTCTACACAATATTGTAGCAATTACTAAAGTTACAATTGTATATATATATATATATATATATATATGTATATACACGCGTTAAACATCACACAATACATCGAGTGCGCATAAACGGAAAACTTTTTTATCTGTCTGCATACCAATTGATAATTCCGCTCAGTGTCACGCAATTCGAATAATTTAAAAATATTTGTAAATTCCTTTCCACGGACCATGTGTAAGAGAAACGAGAGGCAGTATATGCCACATATGTTGCTATAGTAGCCCTGTAATCGGTAAGGATTTCAAACAATTTGCGGAATGTACAATTACTTGAGAAATTTTACAATAATAGGGTCATTCCAGGGATGAGCCCCCAGCGAGTTAAAATAGTATATTCAATCCCTATTTTTAAAGTAGAGGGCTATCCAGTGAATCCCTTTTCTAGCAATAACATCTGTGTTTAGAATAAGTGCGCCGCACTCTCGTAGTCGGGACTTTCAACGTTTCGTTGTTCTCAAACACTCCGATAAATTTGGAGCGTGTGATTCGGTCACTATTTATTACTCTCTGGAGTGTATTCGCGTCCATTTTAAAAGTCTGTGACTTCACTAAATCTATCGATTTCTATTAGGACTTGTGATTCAAGGTATACTAGTACACTAATAGGTTCGTCTAGCGGCTTGGCGAATTCCAATCTGACTGAGAAGTTTCCATTCTGCTGCGGGCTTAAGTGTGTGTTTACACTAGTAGATAAGTCCAGGGTGATGTCAAACAGGTAAAGGTTGAATTGCTCGATGAATTCCTCCTGCGTTACACCAATTCCTAGTTCATCGCAAGCACAGGCATTATGTGCAAGATTACTACAAGCTCTAGAGGAAAACGGGAATACGGCGTCTGTTGAATAATCCGTTTCTAATGTCCCCCCTAAGACTACTCTATTGACGTATAGGGTTATATATTTAACCTCGAAATTTTCGAAATTAAAGGCGTTCTTTTTATATTTCTCATTCACAGAAGTGTTCCTGCATTCCAATTAATAACCTTTTAGGTAGAGCTCCCAGGGCGATGTTTTCTATCTGCTTCGATGCCAGCCCTGCTGGCACCGTGTATAGTTTGATCTGTACTCTGTTAATTGGGTATTTTACTGTGGCATGTAGTAAATTTTTTTAAATTTCTAATTGTTTACCGGAGCTTAATTTCACACGGCATACGCGAAGGTATGTTTTCATAATATGAATCACAACGGGCTTTGCGCCCTCTTCTTGATCAGCTCCCAGATTTAAACAGATCTCAGGATTCGTGCGGGGGAGCTTTATTTTTATATCGACCCCATTCACAAGCAACTTCTCTTGGAATGTGAAGTCTGTATGTAGGCGTCCGAAGCATTCGTATATCTTTTTAGAATTTTTAATTTGTCCTTTATACCGCTTTCGTCTTTAGCTGATAATAGCCTTGGCGGTTAAAAAGGTGTCCTTAGCTTTTTGAAAAGTTGAGGACATTTTCCAGATAGGCTCGTAGGTGATAGTAGCCTGTTCTGCCGAGATGTTGACCTGGTTTAAATACACATCACACTGGCTGAATATGGCGTGTAGAAAGTTTGTTTCTGGAAATACAACGTATTTATCTTCACAATCCGTTCCATCTAAATGTGCAATACGTAGTTTAGCGTACAGTGCACGCAGCTTGGATCAAAAGATAAGGGCATGAGCTGGGATCACGAACTCTATTGGGGCACTCGGGAACTAATTGTGTTTAATGGATTAATCGTAATAAAGTCACTGTGCTCAATAGAAACTTGAGTTGGGGGTGTCAAGAGGACAGCTCCGATTTACAACGTCATGAACTAACGGATGGATGAAGCGTGCCATGACGAGTCAAAAATAGTGCCACCTCTCTCGACAAGTAGTAAACAGCATATGATTCATGAGAGAAATGTCCTTAGCTTATATCAGTTAAAAAAAATTATTAACTATAGGTTTCAGTCGCTTAGAACACTTCTTTTTTGATGTCCTTTTACGTTTAACGCCACGTGCTGATAACCCCTTCTTCTTCTCCGGATAGTCCTCTTCTTCCCACCACTACGCATTTTTCTCTTTGCATCTTTGATGATTTCGTCCCGTATACGCTTTAAGTGCTTTCTAGAGCTTATTTAGGCCTTGCCCCTGCCATTATGTTTTCTACCATGTTAAGACCTGATTGTAACGTTTTCCTCCCGAGATATCTGGCACCCCTCTTCAACAAGGGAACAGCCGTGCGCAGTAGGGTTGAAAAAATGGATCCAAGCTCACTCCCGCGCTGGTATCTCACCCCTCGATAGACTGAAAGGCCTTGGTATTATAGCACAGTGCGACGAAATTGGAGCTTCATTGCTAAGCTCCGTCACCGAATGGGAAACTTTCCCTCAATCGTTCTTATATATATTGAGATATTGATTAATAGATTAGTGGCGACATTGACATATTGAGGTTTGTCATATGTAATGCTCAAACTCTGCCCTCAATGATCGGGAATGTGCGCGATACGCAGCAGCGTGCCTGGGTATCCCTAACAAACTGATGCTCCGCGATATTGCTGTAAATATAGCACATGTATGGGTCAGGGTGGCCATCGTTCAACTTCTCCAATTTCATCTGATACATTTAGCTGGACAAGTCATGTTGTGCTTCGTGAAAGGTATCTCTTTGGAAGGCTGCACCATATCGGCCCTCGAGTATAATTGTGAACAGTCTTTGTTTTTAATATTTCTACTAATCGTTGATTTTAACAGCAACGTGCGGACAGGCATGTCTATGTTTACGACTTCAAAAAGTAAGTCGGCGGTTAGGTACAACTTTTCAAGACTCTTATTTAGCCCCACACAATATCCGAAGCTGTCATAATGACCAAGTCCTAGTGTTACTTTTGTGCTATAGTACTGTGTCCCACCGAACAAGACTGATCGCATAGTATCATCTAAGGTTATGCCTAATTTTTCACACTCGTCGAACCTTCTGAGAACCAGAAAAATGTCCTGTTCCTTTTCAACAGTTAAAAATTTGGTGGCTAGCTGAAATTCACAAATTCCAACCTCATATGACTCACGACCCAATCCTATGGGGCCGTGGAGTTCTGTTACAAAGTTGGCCAGTGTGTTGCCAGGATGCACAGACAGAGAAGAAGAGGACGGGAGTGTGACATAGAAGTGGTTAGGCGCCATGTTGCATACTATTTAAGCTTCATTATTGGATCAGCTTTTATATAGGTGTTGAAGTTTTATGGGTACCCTGGCCATTTCACAAGGTACATTTTTCTTTTTCCTGAACCTTTGCTTCCTACAATTTTCTCAATTTTAAACACTTTTTCCTAAATTAAATGCCACTTTCTGCAACTCCTCCCGGTAAAAGCCTCCTGAGATTTCTTCCCCATTCAAATCTTCAACGTGATACAACATTATCTCGCCTTTAGGTCTCATAACCCTAACTTTAAAAATCTCACGTGTCCAACCTTGTTCAAATCCCTTCGCGAATTTATTACCCGAACGCGGCAGCCTTACATAATCAGTGATTTTGAAACGCACAGAGTGTGGCGCAGTTCTACGAATATCTCTTCTCACCTCACGCTCTGTGTGCATACCTCTTTCTAAAACCTCGTTAGGTGTTGTCCCAATCGCGCGATGGTCTGAACGGTTGTAGGGTGAGGCCAGTGACTCCAGAATGTTTCTATATCTGCATGTGCTTTTATGTGTAAAATAGTGATGCATGCGTTCCTTTATGATACGTTGAACTCTTTCAGCTAAAGAGGCCTTATGTATAGAATTGGTAGTGTAGTAGCTGATATTAAACTCTCTCAGCATGTTCTGAAAAGCTCGGCCTATAAATTCTTTCCCCATATCCGTACAAAAATAGCCTGGAATCCTGTTTTTTTTCAACATCAGCGTTTTGGTAGCTTTAGCAACTGTTTCAGGCGATTTATTTTTCAGGGGAATTAACCACAGGTATCTAGAGAATACATCTATTATGAATAGGATGTGACGGTAGCCACCGTTATACACTGAATATCTTTGCATGTCTGTTAAATCCGCCTGCCAAATAGAGTCGATCGATGCCGCTGTTGTCTTGGCTGTTTTAAACCTTTTTCTCACCGGCTTATGAATTGTATAAGCATCCTGCGCCGCAAAAACCTCTCAACATCTTTTTTCCCTACTCCCTCATTATAAACACCTCTGTACAGTCTATCACTGCGTCCATAGGAGGCTGGGCTAGAAATGTCGTAATAACGTTTTCTTAATATGTTAGCTATTTGTGTATTTTAGAGGCGCGCGGGGAGGGTTGACCGTTGTTGTTTGGTCTCTTCTTTCTCCTCTTCAGAGATGCTACCGCTGGGGGTGATGGCGTGCTCAGTTGTGGCAAATGAGAGACTTGCTCCAAGTCTTTTAACCTGTTCAGATTTCCTATCAATGTTTTGGGGACATTTATTTGTTGTAGTCTTGCTTTAATATGCTTCCATCCTGGTGGTGATGGCCTATCCCACTTTCTCACCAGGTCACGGACGATGTCAACGATATTTGAACCCTGTACCTTTGTTACTTTAACAATGACCTTACCTGTATCGAGAGATGGGCAGTATCGCGATACATGTATCGGCGTTACCTATCGAGCGATACTTTTGTATAGGTAACGGTATCGCCTTAGCTACTTGATCGATGTATCAGTATCGGTATCGCTAAGGTCATTTTTCTTAAATGTATCGAAAAAAAATCGATTCATCGATACACCGATACATTCATGCAAATAACTGAAAGTAATAGTAAGTAAAATTATAAAAAGTTGCATAATCTGCAAATTTTCTGAACTTCTGTTTTTTTTCAAATAATATGGTTTTAAGTTGTAATGTTGAAGAGATCTGATATTTACAATTATATGATGCACATCAATAATATGTTAATAATATTTTTCGCGTCCCGCATCCACAGAAATATTTCTTTTTCCAAAGCTATTAACCCCTTAGATGCGTAATTTTAATACAGAAGCGCGCTACGCTGTGCGCCATTTTCACCCGACGCGCAATGCATGCATACAACACATAAATGTATTTACGATTATTTACAATTTCTTATGTTCCTCGTTAAAAGTTTATAACATTTAAGTTTTTCTGTGAGCTAACTACATAAGCTTTTTCTTAACTGAATTCATCGTTTTTTACACCCAATATAAAAAGTAAAAATTTATTTACATATTAGTAAGATTTGTTCATTCTTATAGTAATGTATCGCGATACATGTATCGCTTTAGACGATTTACGAGTATCGATGTATTGGTATCGCCTTAGGGATTTTCGTGTATCGATGCCCATCACCGCCTGTATCGGCCCACTGTATAACGGGAACCTCACTCAATAGATTATAGACTTAAGCCTTTATTCCTCAATGTATGTGGGAAACTGCTTTTTAATACATATTTGATATGTTGTGGGGTCGACCCGTTATTCTTTGACTGGTCATCTCTAGCGTCGGCCCCAGGCCCTATGCCTCCATGCTTATTGTTTTCTGCGCTGCGCCTAATAACCACGAGGGCCTCTGTCGGATTCTTATAATTTTCGTACTCATGAAGAAATTTCTGCAGCACTTCTTGGTATAAGATTCCTTTTTCATCAGGTGACTTTTCACAGTTTAATAGGTCTAACAATTCGCTTTCCATTCTTTTAAACCTACCTTTATGGGGTTCTAGAACCGTATCTGGACTCTTTGAGCTTTGCAATGAAGCATACACCTCGTGCGGAATCACGACTACTTTCTTCATTATATGAAGCTAGTCAGTAAGGGTCCCAAAACTGAAAATAAGATGGGAGGAATGAGCCCCCGCTTTGTACAATAATTCATTTTTTCTTCCCCCACAGTTTGACTTTTACGAGCGAGCGTGCGTATTATGTTCTTGTAACGGTGTAGGCGCGCCTTCTGAGGGGGTTTCATTGGTACATTACATTTTATAACATTAAGACAGATTTCACAGATGCATTTAAAAAGTCTGAGTCAATATTTTTAACAAACAACTGCTGCAATGCCCGGGGCAATCGATGATAGATTTGTCATTCTGGAATATACACCGTTTCAGGTTCGTTTTGGAATATATTCGTTCTTAGAAGCACCCTAAACGTGTTTCATGGGTGAAGGTCACAAAGCAAATGTCCGTAACGCTGACTTGTGGCTTCTTTATAGACATCCGAAAACGCCTTACGCTGATTCGGGAACATTTGATTGGCTAATACCCCAATTTGTGACACATCTCTACGCTGTGCGAATAAGACTAGATATTGTGTATTTAACGACACATTGAGCATGTATCTATTTTTGAAAAATAGATTCTGATTGATGAAGAACACGCTTATGTTAAGATGGTGGGAGAACACTATAAATGTCTCGGCAAATGTTTTATCCATTTTTAACATGAGATCGTCAATTACAATGGCTGTATGTTCATTTCCCTTTTAACGAATTAACGTCATATACCCCTTTGTGGAACAAAATATCATACTGGTACTCGTTGAATACTGACTGGTATGTCGAATAGCACCATATGACTTTATGCACAAAAATTTGAGAACATCTCCCCGTTATCTTTAATGATTTTAAGCATAAACACAGTTTTACCATGGCCAGATATAATACATGTGGACGGGCTCGTGAACCTGAATTTTTCTACAGAATCCATCTCTAACACGTTATACTCCTAAGTGTAACATTTACAAAATATAAAATTCTACAGTCTTGATTTTCCACTTCTTCCACAGAACCGTGAATGACAATGGGGTACAGCAACATGTACCCATCATCGATATTACAGACGACCCCGATGACAGTGTAGTTGTGGTTACAGGCTCCACCCCTGCTAGCGAACCCCCACCAACGCCAGCTGTAGCGCCCCCACGCGACAATTCAAAGCAGAGGCATGATGATGATGATGAAGTGCCTTCCACGTCAGGTATAAAGCGTGCCAGGAGTGCACCGGTTGTTAGACCCGCAGTAATACTGTAGAGCCCCAACCCTCTACGTCTTACGACACAACGTAAGTAAAGATGTGCCCCCTTGTTCCTGTTCAATTCCGGTCGCATCCTCCACAACAACAGCAGGTTCTCGTTCTTTAGAGGATGGTATAACATTCGAGCTGGTGCGCACCGCTACCCCTATCTCATCCCTGACTAGAAATCGGTACGTAGTCAGGATTGACCCGCGAACCATGTACAGCAATGGTGTTAAACATGGACTGCGACGTGTAGTTGAACGTATTGTGGAGTTTTCCCTTCAGAACCGCGAAGAACGTGAAGTCAGGACGAGCCTGTCCTTCGGGTTCTGGTCAGATGACGGGGATGTAGATGATTTTGGGTAGTAATACCATACAGACGCTTGGCCGCTGTAGATATAGAATGTATATTGGGGCGTATAATGCAGGCCTCTCAAAGTAGTACAGCCTTCAATATGGACAACTTCACGATAGATATTGACAGAGTATCCCGTGTTGCGGGTCATAGTGCCATACCTTATACACTTAACTTCAATTCTCAGGCTATTTACAGACGGAATATAAACACTGATTGTGGTTGCAGCTTTATAGCAGCAGTCTTACCTCATATATTTACTGTGCTAAATATGCGGGCCCAAAAAATTTAGCTGCCTACGGTTGTGCAGCGTGCCCATAAACTGGCTTCAGATTGCAAGCTTGAGTTTGACTGTAATATGTGTCCTGAAGAGCTGAGAAGGATAGAGCAGGAAATGAATGTTCGTATAGTTGTATTTGGAATGGACGATCGTCGTAGGACTGTGTATGTTTTTAAAAGCTGTGTGAGAGACCGTACAAGACCCCTACTTATTTTAAGATTGTCAGGTTCAACGTATCTGCCCATCCATAATATAAGGGACCTTTACGCGAGTTATGATAAAAGTCGAAAATATGGAAGGCATCATGATTTGTGTAAAGTGTGTCTCGAGTTTGCGGATGATATAGTGAAACATTGTAAGGCATGCCACATGGTATGTGAGCAGTGTAAAAGCCCCAAATGTCAAAGTCGTGTAGTTGAAGGTGAGAAGAGGGATTGTAATGTGTGTAGACGTACATTTTTCAATAATAAATGCTTTGAACTTCATATGTCAATTGGCACTTGCCAGAAAATGAGAATCTGTGAATGTGGTATGTTTCATATGATGGATAATTGGGGGAGATTCACGCATAAATGTGATGAAATTCACTGTTCTACATGCCATGAGAAATATAAGGCAGATGGTATAAAGCAGGGGTGGGGAAACTTTTCAGTACCAAGGGCGAAAATCGATAACATAAACACCTCCGCGGGCGTCTGGCAAATTTTAAGCTTATATACAGCGTGTCCCAAAGAAATGTATACCCACTTTGTTCGATAATACCAGCTATGAGGATAATAAATATATTACTTTTTATATGTTTTTTAATATAGAAGTTTTTCCTGAATCTAAATATGTAATTATTTTTATTAAAAATTGAAGAACAAAAAAGTTACAGATGTTTAAATTATAATTATTATTTTCGAGACTTCATGTGCGATATTTTCTAATATTTTAACCGACTGTTTTGAGATACTTATGTTGTGTTGATATTGAAGCATAAATGTTGTAATTATTAGTTAATTCAAAAAATTTACAAATTCCATGGTTAAATGACACTTTATCTAAGATGTTCGACGTCTTCCAGAACGTTGTTTTTGTAAGTTTTGCACAGTGCCGTCGGTTTCAAACTTATCTCGTATACGTGCAAAATATTAGAAAATATCGCACATGAAGTCTCGAAAATAATAATTATAATTTAAACATCTGTAACTTTTTTGTTCTTCAATTTTTAATAAAAATAATTACATATTTAGATTCAGGAGAAAATTCTTTATTAAAAACATAAAAAGTAATATATTTATTATCCTCATAGCTGGTATTATCGAACAAAGTGGGTATACATTTCTTTGGGACACGCTGTATATAAGATGTATTTTAAAAAGCTATTTGCTGGGCTGTAATAAATAATTTTTAGTAAATAATAAATACCTAAGCGGGCGAATTGAAATTAGCTCGTGGGCGAAATTTCGCCCGCGGGCGAGGGTTTCCCCACCCCTGGTATAAAGCATGTACAGTAGGGTGGAGTGAAAAATATTTTTTTTGAATTTCAAAATGCTTGGGGTCGGGAAAGTTGCATATTTATGTGAAATGTACTGTGTAAAATTTTTGTAATCGTACGGCTATAATTAAATTGTGCACACTGAACTCAAAGTTTTAAAAAATTGGCAAAATTACTAAAATTTCGCCATTTTTATTTTTATTTTTTTTTGGACACGTACTGTCGTACTGTGTGAAATTTTTGTAATTTTGTAATTTAATTTGAAAAACAAAGTAAAATGGCGAAATTTTAGTAATTTTGCCAATTTTTAAAAATTTTGAGTTCAGTGTGCACAATTTAATTATAGCCGTACGATTACAAAAATTTCACACAGTACGTTTCACATAAATACGCAACTTTCCCGGACCCCAAGCATTTTGAAATGCTGTGTACAACGATATAGAAACATATACGGCTGCTGAAACCAAAGAGGTTATCCCACATCTTCTTCTAAGCCAGACTATCTGCGATGAGTGCATGGATGTCGAGTGTGATGCGTATCACAAATGTGGTAAATGAACAAACGTTTTTAAAACGAGCGCACACGACAACTCCCGTGAAACTCTTTGTGCCCTATATTGTTAAGTTAGCGGACAAGTTAAAAAAAATGACTGTATTTCTTGCCCATAACGGTGTAAAATTTGATATACAGTTCCTTTATAAGGAGGTGCTTCAACACGAGTCATCGGAGACATTTACAGGCGATCCCTTGAAAAGAGGAAACAAACTTATACACTTATACACTTTCCTCACTAGCGACACTTTAAATTACGTAGGCATGCCTCCCCCCCCAAACATTACTTCACGCCAACATGAGTGATAGTGAGCATGAAGATTTTGACTGCTAGTACAACAGTTTTAATGAAGATATTCCTTACAATATAGCGGCTGAATGTGAGCTTATTGCGTGAATGATGTGCGCGTGCTTAGAGTATGTTTTCAGGCCTTTAGAAGGATGTAAATAGACCGGTTCAAATGCGATCCGTTGCAAGTCGCAACCACGATCGCTATTTACTGGCACATACACCTACAGCAGCAGACCGGTATATACATAAAACATGCCCGCAACACGGGGGAACTACTCATTAGGTTAATGGTAGGCTGACCATACGTACCGTTTTGAACGGGACAGTACCGTTTTGTATGGGTTCTGTCACTGAAGAATAATTGTAAGCTCAATATGTTTATGTACTTACTTTTTCATGAATACAGAATATTACATAACCCCCGTCCCTTTTTTGCCATCCCAATGTCCCGTTTTTGTCTCAAGGAAATATGGTCAGCCTAGTCAATGGTCGTGGTTTTTGGGTGGATGTTCTAAGCGATGACCGTGCCACTGGTGAGAAGAGTGTGTACTCCTTTAACGGTTGCTGGATGGATGCCCACGTTCTGAGTGTGGAATCGTTGGAGATATCCATGGTAGATCTCCTGCCGTCAGTCTTGCATGGACCTGCACCCGCGATCAGCTTATAGGTTCCCAATTCACTCACAAGGTCTTGTGGAAGCACGAATATGATGCACGGATGAAGACAGATGGGGAGTACCGTGAAGAAATAAACACACTCAAACGCTCAATGGTGTTGGATCCTCTCAGATGCGGTGATAGCTTGTTCGGAGGGCGTACAAACCGATTGAAGCTATACTTTCCACCTGCGGAGAGCGTGAAACTCCATTACTATGACTTCTGTTCTTTATATAACTACGTGATGAAGAACAATCCGTACCCCGTAGAAGCACCTGAAAAGCTGGTGGGCCCAGCCCTGCCCACCATCGAAGAGTTCTCAACAAATTTGAACAAGTACTATTTCGTTCTTTCTTTCGTAGACGTGCTCCCCCCTCGCGACTTATGGATACCGATCTTACCCGTCGCTATAGGTCACACGTTCATGTTTCCCCTGTGCGTGAAGTGCGCAGAGGAGAACAATGGTGCCTGTAATCAAACAACCAACCAGCGTAAGATCAGAGGTGTGCATACAAGCCCTGAGCTGTCCCTAGCCGTTCGCCACGGCTATAGAATATTGAAGATATATGAGGTGTGGAGGTTTTAGAAGCTACCCGACCTTTTCACGCCATATATAAACACTTTTTTGAAGGATAAGGTAGAAGCATCAGGGTATCCGCAAGGAGTTGAGACCGAGGGTGAAAAATCGGCGTATATTCAGCACTACCGTGACCGTGAAGGGATACAACTTCACTGGGACCAAATTGTGAAGAACCCTGGCAAGCGCTTTAATGCAAAGTTGTGCCTAAATAGTCTTTGGGGAAAATTTGCACAGAATACAGGCAAGGGGAATGTACATCTAACCCAAAGTTATAACGAGGTGTGGGATTATGCCAATGCTCCCGATAAAGAGGTCATGGGGATCGTGAATGTAGGCAATACGTACATAATAAAGTCCAACATTACCGAATTAGCCACATATACCTCACGTATTACAAACATACCTTTAACCAGCTTCACAACCGCATACACTCGCATCAAACTTTGGGGGCTATTGCGTTCTCTTAGGCGGAGGGTTCTTTAAGCAGACACAGATTGTGTGATATTCACAGAGAGGGAGGGTGAATACATGCCGTCTATTGGAGAATTCCTCGGAGAATTGACTGATGAGATCAAGGATGAGTATGGTGATAGTGCATACGCTGATTCTTTTGTATCAACAGGTCCAAAAACTTATGGGGTACGGGTGAGGGTGGGAGAAGAGCTTAAATATATCGTGAAGGCGAAGGGCATTACGCTTAACCAGGCGAACCGACGGATCGTTAAATTTGATTCACTGAAGGAGTTAGTGTGCTTAGAAGATGAAGGCGACCAACGGCCCCAACTGACTCTAGGGACCCACAATTTTCGGGCACAGAAACTGGGGGGCACAGGCACAGGAACTTGGGGGCACGAAAGTGTGTCATAACACGTATAGGAAACGTTACCAGTGCCTGGTACTTACGACACCGTACCCTTTGGGTACCATAGCCCTTGATTGTTTTGTCTTATATATATATATATATATATATATATATATATATATATATATATATATATATGTCTATTTACTGGTTAACAATATGTTTATTTTATTTATTACGTGTATTTGAATATATATACAGCATGAATTATTCGATGATATGTTTATTAAAGAAATCATGTTTCAATTAGGTACCATAGCCCTTGATTGTTTGTTTTATATATATATATATATATATAATATATATATATATACTGGTTAACAATATGTTTATTTTATTTATTACGTGTATTTGAATATATACAGGGTGGGCCGTAAGTTTCCATACATAGGAAAAATAAACATTTTTTTATGGACAACCATTTTTATTTATATAATATGCTCTACATGGTTGCCATTGTTTTGAAAACACATTTCAATACGTGTTCCCCACTGTTGATGAACACGCATTAGCACAGTTGACGTTATGCTTGTAATGGCGTTGGTGATACGTTCCTTTAGATGATTTATGTCTCGTATCTTTTCCTGATACACCATGGCCTTCAAGTGCCCCCAAAGATAGAAATCAAGGGGGGTGAGATCTGGGGATCTGGGAGGCCACTCCACAGGACCACGCCGACCAATCCAAGCATCCGGAAACTGCTGATCCAAATACCGACGCACGTATTTAAATTTTCCTATGTATGGAAACTTACGGCCCACCCTGTATACAGCATGAATTATTCGATGATATGTTTATTAAAGAAATCATGTTTCAATTAGCGTTTCATTTTCTCCTTCGTGTGTGTGGTGTGTGTGTGTGTGTGTAGGAAAAAATTCTAAGCTCTGCCCACTGTATGATCAATCAACGGGTCACGTGACTCCTGCTACTACCTGGGCATATCTCTACCCCTGCGTGTTCAGTTGACCGCTGCAAGCCCTGGATCTCAGACGTGTATTTTGAAGAATTCTTGCGTAGACGGTAAAGTGATGGCTACCTTTCATATTGCGTGCTCAACGTTTATGAAGTGGTATTCGATAAAGTCTACAGATGTAGTGGATACTGAAAGAATCCCTATTCCCTCCCCCTTGAGGTTTTTAAGGCTACACTGAACCGTGCGAAGCGTGAGGAACAAGAGGTTCAAATACTCTACGGCTATTTTGGTGAGAGCATTGCAGGATTTCGTGGCACAAACGATGTAATGGACTACGTCATAAAGTAATGTATATGGTTGTAAATTTTGACTTGGTCCACAATCGATATGGACCGTGACTTATTTTTGGTTGGCAAGGTACTGGTATTGATGGATACCGTAATGAAACTGACTGGATTCTTTGGATGTGATATATTTGCAAGTCGGTTATAAATAGATATAGAGTGTAACATATTTGTGGATAGTAGTCTATTATGACTTGATCCTCTGGATCCAGAGATTCTACCTTTAGTTTTAAATCGATAATTAATTAGTTTTAAATTTACAATTATTTAGTTTTGTAAAAATTGGTTGTTGCCAATGTACAGGCAGTTTTTACATAAATTTCTTATGTTCTTGTGGTTCGGAACCCACGTAAAATTGTAGGTCCCCTCCGCCACCACGGAGGACATACACAATACAAAATTACGAACACAGTTAGGTAGACCAGCCATGAGTAGATCCTAGGGTCTTTGTTGGTCTGAAACATTAGAACATTATAACATTATAGGGCTAATCCGTGTAAAGGCGTACATATACCATGACGTGAAAGAAGCAACACGTGCAGAAGAGAAGCAACGGGTTTAGGTAGTGAGTGTTGTTGACGAATGGTATGACAAGAGGTATTATGTCATGTTACATCACACTGAGTACGCATACCCTGAGGTTGAAAATATAAATCTTATCATGGACAATCTGAAATATTTTTATCATTACATTCATATATATTATGACAAGGTTCGCAATGAGGTTGTGGCTAAGGCCTGTGCGAGTTTTTAATAGAGTTTAGAGACGAGTATCGCTTGTTAGGCAAAAAGGACAAAAATGGGCACATGTTTCTCTTAAATAGTGCGCCGGAGTGTTAATAAAATGTACGTAGTTCGTGAAAATACCCCTGAACGAAAATGTCTGGTGCGCATTCCGGGGAATGGAAGTGATAAAACATTAAAGCCGATATTACTTCATGTATCGCAGATGGAAAAATTCTCTAAACGATTGTCCAGTATAATGGGTTACAAGTATTCATATGACTCTTTCATGCTGGAACAATCCCGTACACAAGTCACTAACGCTTGGTATGACACCCCCGTGTGACTCGTTCCCCCACAACTCCCTCCGTGCCAAACCGCGCACCGACTGCTCATTGTCGCCTCAGAGTTTGACCCGACTGGACGTGCTCTCCTCACAATAGAAAACGATGGAGCTTCCGTTGAGCAGCATTCTGAATGCCGTATACGATGTGTCCGTGACGAAGTCACTGCGTGTATTCAGGCGTAAAACCGGCGCCGTTAACTATGTACTTGAGACGACTTGTAGACAAACAAACTCTGGTAAAGGGAATTTATTTATTTAAGTGTTGAGGAGATGAATAGAATCTTCGTGATAGTCAAGAAGTGGGGCGAGGATCGTTATAAAATACCTACAGGTGTAGGCACAAGAAGAAAACAGATTAGTGATGCATCCTCATATGCTATTATTTGTACGTTATATATAAATCGCGACCAGCCATGCATTGATATACGGTTGATGTAGAAGAATGTGTCTGATAATAACGTCCTTGTCCCCACGCGAAACCGTTTCATCCTCGACAGAATGTTTGAAATCGTCGGTTTCTGCAAGCTAAAGCCTATATGAGACGCACGTGTTACCGATATGCTTTATTTTGACACGGTTCTTGAATACGCATACACCGCTGCCCGACGGGTTTACCGAGTGTAGGAATGAACATTCCGAGAATGGCTTAGAATTGGATGCGTATTTAAAAGGTTTAGACTCTTCGAAATATGTTGAACTTTGGTACAAAGGACTTAAGCGGTACAGGGCTGAGCTCACCTACACTGTTCACCCTGAAGAGTCATTTCTTTATATAACGAGCAGCTGTCGCTACGACTTAAAAGATTATTTCAACTGCCGATATGCATTGTGAAGAACAGTTCACGGTTGAAAAGCTCGGATTGGAAAGAATAAACCGTCGATTGGAAAGGAGTGTTTATAAACTTGAATTTAATAATAACGTTGTGGCGAACGATGCCCTTTTTGTGCGTGCTTTTGATTGTATTCTGTCCGTGTTTAAAGAAAGTGATAATTTGCCAACCAATTGTAAGGTGGGCACAAAAATAGTATTGAACGAAATGGAGGCCCTTTACGTAGAGTATAGGCATCCGCATACCTTGAGTGGTGAAATAATGGTAAATCGTATTTATTGCATAGTACAAAGCAACGATGATGTAACTGTAGACTCGATCACATGCGAATTTAATATTTTAATTAAGCGCAGTAGAACATAAAGCGTGTGTATTTTGATGTATTTTATTTTGAAGTTTATATATATAAGTGTGTATTTGTTCGTACATATATTATATGTGTAATAGATTTCTCCTGTACTAATATCATTATTTAAGAATATATATATATATATATATATATATATATATATATATATATATATCCTTCGTTTAAAGTATGTATTTTTGCTGCATAGAATTCTTCTGGACTATTTTTTAATGTATATTTATTTTACAGGGTGTCCCGTAAGTCTGGACCCATAGGGAAAAATAATAAAATTACAAAATAGTCCAAAAATTTATTACATAATCTGTTCAAAGTGTCCGCCGTTGTGTCGCACACATAGTTGAAGACGCAATCTCCACTGCGACAGCACTTTCTGAATCACAGTCGCAGAAATTTCTTGACACGCCTCCACAATGCGTGCTTTAAGGTGGAAAATGTTCTGAAGTTTGACCTCGTACACTTTGGCTTTCAAGTGGCCCCACAAATAAAAATCAAATAAAAATAATAAAAAAATAATAATAATAAAATAATAATAATAACATAATAAAAAAATATATTATAAATCCCTATGGGTCCAGACTTACGGGACACCCTGTATATATATTTCATTCATGCATTAAATTATTTCCAATAATTCGTCTAAATAAACAGAATGGTGTAGTTGTGTTTTATTATCCAATAAACGATTGAAATATATGCTTTTCTGGGTGTGTATAGATATATATATATATATATATATATATATATATATATATATATATATATATATATATGATGAATAAAACCACGAAGGAAAGGAAACACAGAATGGTGCTCAAGCGCTTTCGTTTAATGGCATCCTCAGGAACACTGAAGTACATAAAGAGTTACAGCCTATATATAGGTTACAGAAAAAAAAAATATATATATATACAATAAACGGAGAAACAAAATTAAAGGATTGTGGGAGGGGCACACAAATTTATAAGGAAAAACTATCGATTTTTAGCACAAGATTAGATGAATTGTTTCCAACCAATGTTATAGATAAAAAAAAAAAATATATATATATATATATACAATTTTTTTTTTAAATACTGGAAATCTGCCCGGGTTTTAGCACTCTGCTCTTTTTGTATATAAAAATTGAAAAATTATCGATTTTTAGCACAAGATTAAATGAATTGTTTCCAACCAATGTTAGAGATAAAAAAAAAAATATACAAATTTATACTGGAAATCTGCCCGGGTTTTAGCACTCTGCCCTTTTTTGTATATAAAAATTGAAAAATAAAAGTTATTAGGGTGGCATCCAAGTTTACCAAAGATTTAGCGTTCTACCCTTCTTATCTAAATCTGTTCTGAAGGAATTCCAAAAACAGGATCGAGTTGAAAAAGACCTTTGCTTATGTTGAAGTTATTTGTAAGTTGGATAATGGCAGACTCAAGAATATTTCTATTGACAATGTTGCTAGAGTGAAATAAAACTGAAGCATTATTCCAATCAATACAGTGGGATAACTCTGACAAATGGACAAAAAGGGCACTGGACAACTGTCCTGTTCTAACGGAATATTGATGCTGTTTTATACGTGTGTGCAAATCCTTTCCCGTCTGAACTATGTAAAAGGAATCACATTGTTTACAACCAATTTTATAGATAATGCCTGAATTATTGGTAGGGCTATTTTTTACTATGATATTTTTCACAATATTGTTATATGAAAATACTACATTAATATCCAAAAGTTTAAGTACATTAGCAATGCCTAAAAAGCTCGGGAAAAATGGAAGTACTAAAATATTTTTTGACAAAGTACGAGTGTTATTATTGACACGATAGAAAGTTCGTTTTGCCTTGTTGAGACAAGATTCCATAAACGCAGATGGATAACACAGATCACTTCCAATACCGTTGATTTTTCTAATTCGGCATCGATGTATTCCGGACTGGCGATCCTAAGGGCGCGGAGAAACATTGAAGAAAAAATGGCCTTCTTAGTGGGGGGTGTCATGTCCCGAGTAAAAGTGTACGTAGGACAAATTGTTTGTTTTTTTCCGATAGATACTAAACAATTTGTCCTACGTACACTTTTACTCGGGACATGACACCCCCACTAAGAAGGCCATTTTTTCTTCAATATTTCTCCGCGCCCTTAGGATCGCCAGTCCGGAATACATCGATGCCGAATTAGAAAAAATCAACGGTATTGGAAGTGATCTGTGTTATCCATCTGCGTTTATGGAATCTTGTCTCAACAAGGCAAAACGAACTTTCTATCGTGTCAATAATAACACTCGTACTTTGTCAAAAAAATATTTTAGTACTTCCATTTTTCCCGAGCGTTTTAGGCATTGCTAATGTACTTAAACTTTTGGATATTAATGTAGTATTTTCATATAACAATATTGTGAAAAATATCATAGTAAAAAATAGCCCTACCAATAATTCAGGCATTATCTATAAAATTGGTTGTAAACAATGTGATTCCTTTTACATAGGTCAGACGGAAAGGATTTGCACACACGTATAAAACAGCATCAATATTCCGTTAGAACAGGACAGTTGTCCAGTGCCCTTTTTGTCCATTTGTCAGAGTTATCCCACTGTATTGATTGGAATAATGCTTCAGTTTTATTTCACTCTAGCAACATTGTCAATAGAAATATTCTTGAGTCTGCCATTATCCAACTTACAAATAACTTCAACATAAGCAAAGATCTTTTTCAACTCGATCCTGTTGTTTGGAATTCCTTCAGAACAGATTTAGATAAGAAGGGTAGAACGCTAAATCTTTGGTAAACTTGGATGCCACCCTAATAACTTTTATTTTTCAATTTTTATATACAAAAAAGGGCAGAGTGCTAAAACCCGGGCAGATTTCCAGTATAAATTTGTATATTTTTTTTTTATCTATAACATTGGTTGGAAACAATTCATTTAATCTTGTGCTAAAAATCGATAATTTTTCAATTTTTATATACAAAAAGAGCAGAGTGCTAAAACCCGGGCAGATTTCCAGTATAAAAAAATTTGTATATTTTTTTTTTTTTTTATAACATTGGTTGGAAACAATTCATTTAATCTTGTGCTAAAAATCGATAGTTTTCCTTATAAATTTGTGTGCCCATCCCACAATCCTTTAATTTTGTTTCTCCGTTTATTGTATATATATATATATATATATATATATATATATATATATATATTTTCTGTAACCTATACATAGGCTGTAACTCTTTATGTACTAAAGTGTTCCTGAGGATGTCATTAAACGAAAGCGCTTGAGCACCATTCTGTGTTTCCTTCCCTTCGTGGTTTTATTCATCATAAATATTTTTCACATGTTACTTTCGTGAAATAATTTTCATATATATATATATATATATATATATCGGCTATTGATTGGTGGCGCGGAAAACGCAGTTTAATAATAAACAGGAACACCAGAGAAAATACAAACATCCTTCAAGGTTTAATAGTACCAACGTTCTGAATGCACTAATTCCATCTTCAGGGCTAAAACAATAAAATTCCAAATCACATACAAAATACAAATTGCTTAATAACAATTTAAAATAAACTTTAAAAATTATAAAAAGTAGCTAAGAAAATGTAAAACATTAAAACTAAAAGTTAAATAAATGTGAAGTTAAAAAGTTAAAATTATAAAAAAGTAAAAGCATTAAAACTGAAATGTAAATAAAATAAACTAGTACCTTAACCAAAACTCTTGGTCCCACCTTAGCTAACGCGTTTCTGTGTCATCATGAAGTCAAATGGTTGAATGAGTGTCCTTCCAACTTTAAACCGGTTTTTTATAGAAGATATATTGATGACACTTTTCTCCTGTTTAAATCACCAGACCATATCCCTTTGTTTCGTAATTACCTTAATTCTAAGCACCCTAACATTCAATTTACTTCAAAAGTTGAATCTAATAGCTCTCTGTCCTTTTTGGACATTAAGATAATAAAAACTAATTCCTCTTTTGAAACTTCCGTTTACCGAAAGCCGACATTCACCAATCTTACTACGAACTTTTCTTCCTTTATCCATTTAGGTTTCAAACGAAATTTAATCTCGACCCTGACCAATAGAGCTTTCAATATCTGTTCAGATTACTTCAAACTACACGATGAACTAGATTTCATCCGAAAACTCCTTGCTAAGAATAATTTCCCTTCTAGACTGGTGGAAACTACAATAGGCAGAACCTTAAATAGACTAATAAGCCCTACAACTAGAGACTTAATTACAGTCCCCAAAGATATCCTGTATTTCACTTTGCCCTATATGGGAACCTCAAGTTTTAACATTAGAAACAAACTTTTAAAATTGCTCAAGGAATTCTACCCACAACTGTGTATAAAAAATATTATCACCCGTCTAAATCGATTTACCATTTATTTAAATACAAGGATGTTATTCCTACACTTCTTAAGTCATCTATAGTTTCAATACAAGTGTGACCACTGTATGGGGTCATATATAGGTAAAACTAAAAGACATTTAAAATCTCGTATTTACGAACATCTCGGTAAATCGGTCCGTACAAATTTACCCCTTGGCAACCACCTAATTCTCTCATACGTAATCACTCGCACAACAATAACCACCAATTTCACAGTCCTAATTTCACCGTACTTGCTGCCGGAAGCTCTGACCTAAGCTTAAAATTATGGAGTCTTTGTTTATTATAAACTAAAACCAGACCTAAATTCTGACGATCATCGATAGATCTGCTATGTTTTGGTTAAGGTACTAGTTTATTTTATTTACATTTCAGTTTTTAATGCTTTTACTTTTATAATTTTAACTTTTTAACTTCACATTTATTTAACTTTTAGTTTTAATGTTTTTACATTTCTTAGCTACTTTTTATAATTTTTAAAAGTTTATTTTAAATTGTTATTAAGCAATTGTATTTTGTATGTGATTTGGAATTTTATTGTTTTAGCCCTGAAGATGGAATTAGTGCATTCAGAAACGTTGGGTACTATTAAACCTTGAAGGATGTTTGTATTTTCTCTGGTGTTCCTGTTTATTATAATATATATATATACACACACACATAAACGATAACAAAGAATAACTGGGGTGATGGGAATATATAAACGATGCATATATGCTTCAATAAATATATATATATGTATATACCACACCAAATGGCTGGTTATGTCAACTGGCTGTTTGAGCCAACTGGCGGATTAAGACTTCTAAGCCAGCTGTGAGATCAAGAGCGCCTATTAAGTGATGCGACATCCCTGCAAGAACATCTCCATTAATTAATTAAATAGCGCAATCTGGCAACTCAAAAGTTGTATATGGGATACGTTTCGAAAAGATTAGTTGCC
This sequence comes from Bathynomus jamesi, assembly GCA_023014485.1. Classification (NCBI taxonomy): domain Eukaryota; kingdom Metazoa; phylum Arthropoda; class Malacostraca; order Isopoda; family Cirolanidae; genus Bathynomus; species Bathynomus jamesi. Next base: position 28,221 of record JAJOZX010007928.1, read on the forward strand.
AGTTTGGTGATCACTGTAATTGCGAATAGAATAAACAGCATTTCATAAGGCTGGGTTGTTTTCGTATGGGGAAAGAAAACAGGATTCCAGGCTATTTTTGTACCGACATAGGGAAAGAATTTATAGGCCGAGCTTTTCAGAGCATGCTGACAGTTTAATATCACGAATATATTTAATAGTATTATTATTATTATTATTATTAGTATATAGATAGATGGTTTTATTATCCAATAACCGAGTGAGACATGTGCTTTCCTGGGTGTATATACAGTATATATAAATATATATATCAAAAACGATATTAAGGAATAACTGGGGTGATGGGGATATATAAACGATGCATATATGCTTCAATACACACACACACACACACACACACACACAGACACACACACACACACACACACACACACTATCCCAAATGGCTGGTTATGACAACTGGCTGCTTAAGCCAACTGGCTGTTTAAACATTGTAGGCCGAGTGCTGAGGCCAAAAACTTTATTATGTGTCTGGGCTGTCCAGGCGAAGGATGCTCTCTCTCCTCTCTCTTAGGTCAGGTTTGGGTGGGATTCCCCCTAGCTTGTGGCAGCTTGGGGGATTCTCCCCTGTCCCCGTTTTTGGCACCTTGGAGGAGGAGGGGGTTGGCACTGGTACTCAATTGATCAACATTGCATTGCAATTTGATCTAATTCACATTTAGACAGGTGAATTATTGATCTCTAGGCATCATTCATTTTCATTACGAAAGGTGTTCGAACCCCGGAACCCAGGAAATAAGACTCATTGCAAAAAATTATCTGAGAAAAATGAATTCAAGTTCGAACATGTCTCAAGAAAAAAGCAAAAACAGCACCCCAGGTAATGAACGTCACACCCGTAAATATGCAAAGCGGGAATATTTTTACTTATTAATTCTTATTTGTAAAGTGAGTATCAAGTATCTTGTAACAGCGAAGAGTTAGAAAGTAACGTTAATTATATTCTTTAGAAATGACTGCGAAGTGTTTGAATATCCTCGGTCATTCTGGATCATTCCTTTTTCTGAAGAAAGTGTATATTCCGGACAACTTACAGTGGCGATCATAAGTATTTGTGCAGAGGAATATTTCAGTTATATTCGTCCCTATCTTTTGTACCATGCCCAGGATAGTTATGAAGAGTTTACCGTTCGTCTGGAAAATTTTAAATAAAAAAATTAGTTTAACTCCAACATACTGTACAATGTAAAACATCAAAGAATTTGAGGAAAAAAAAAAAAAAGTTGAAATACAAAATTTTCGTACATTTACTTACAAAATTATTTAATACTTTGTGTGTACACCTTTTGCTTGTATGACTTCAGTGATTCGTTTTGGGTGTTTTTCTACAAGGTTTCGACATCTCTCAGTAGTGCTCTTACTTTTATGTTTTGGATCATTATCTTGTTGCAGTAGCCAATTGCGACCCATTCGCAACTCCCGAACGGAAGTCCATACATTTTTTTTAAATTTCCTGATATTTCTTCGAATTCAAGATTCCATTGACGACAACAAGGTTTCCTGGACCAGCACTAAAACATTCCCAAAGAAGCAAACTACCACTACCATGTTTAACTGTAGGAAGGATGTTTATTTCCTCGAATGCAGTATTTGATTTTCGCCAAACAAACGTGGCTCGTTGTTCCCGAATAATTCAATTTTGTCTCGTTTGTCCAGAGAACTTTGCATTTTAACGTTTTTTTTTTCCTCAAGTTCTTTGATGTTTTACATTATATGTTAGAGTTAAGCTAATTTTTTTACTTGTTACATTTTCCCAAACGAACGGTAAACTTTTCATAACTATCTTATGCATGGTACAAAAGATAAGGACGAAAAAAGCTGAAATATTTCTCTGTACGTATACTCATGAGCGCCAGTGTACCTGTCTCTAGTCGTCTACAGTGAAGTCTTTGTACTTTCGCACCCATTGCAACCTCTTTGCAGGCATCTTTGGAGGCTTTTTAGATGGTCGAATGTAGTCCATACCACGTTCCTTAAACCTTCTCACCTTTATTGCAGAAATTTTCACCCCTCAGCTTTCCACCTCTCTCTGAATGTCATATGACGTCTTTCTTCGGTATTTCTTACAAATTATTGGAAGTTTTGAGTCGGTTCTTGCAATAGTTATCCTCTTTCTTCCCACTTTCCCAAGCATCCTGTTCACGACAATTCAATTGCAATTGCTGTCCGATTCGAAGCACAGCAAATTTTGTCCTATTTAGGTCAATCCATATCTGTCTAAATAATTTTGCAACTATAAAATTTTCAGTTTTTAATTACGTTCAGATCAGCGTTTAGTTCTTTACCTAATGAGACAAAAACGATTCACATATTTACGGTCGTTTCGGACTTCATAAACGACGTAAGTACCAGGAAGTACGGATACATAAGCGTGAAATAAACGGATTGCCTCTTCCGTCTTCTGAAAACTAACCATTTTGTAGTTACGTCAGTTTCACATTCAGCCGTGGATATGTTCATAGAAAACAATCAACTTAGCAATGTTTTTGTTGTTGTTTCTGATTATTTTCATTTATTGTTCAGGATAACCAGTAACTCACGAATGAGAAGCTTCTCAAATATACAAATAAATACAACTCTTTACGTAAATTATAATCAGTTCGATGATTGTTTAAATCGACATCGAATTAGAAATTCTTTCGTACACTTTACCTTTAGAATGCGACTTGCGACATATTTATATTTTTACTTATATTACATAACGTCTCACTTTTTCTGGCCAGTAATATATATATATATATATAATATATATATATAATATATATATTACAGGGTGTCCCAAAAGTCTCTCATACATAGGGAAAATTAGCACTTTTTAGCAAAATGTAACTTTATTTACAAAACATTCTCTACATGATTGCCATTTCTTTGTAAACACACACGGATGCGTCTCTCCCACTCATGGTGAACTCGTGTTAACACATTTGGTGTTATGGACGTAATGTACCAGGAAAAGATACAGAACATGGATCGCCTAAAGGAACGCATTCGAAGTGCAATTACGTCCATAACACCAAATGTGTTAACACGAGTTCACCATGAGTGGGAGAGACGCATCCGTGTGTGTTTACAAAGAAATGGCAATCATGTAGAGAATGTTTTGTAAATAAAGTTACATTTTGCTAAAAGTGCTAATTTTCCCTATGTATGGAGACTTTGGACACCCTGTATATATATATATATATGATACACACAGACCGTGCATGGAACAAGAAACTCTTCTAGGAAAATTAAATCCACTATAGTCCGATATAGTAATGGTAAATGACAAATACTATAGTTTTTTCTTTTTCATGATGCTAGCCCGACGTGGGGCAACGGGTCACTCGCAAAGAGGTCCAGTGTGTGTGTATATATATATATATATATTTATAAAACGCTGATATTTTCCACTGAAATATGACCGTAGCAAATCAACTTTTATGTCATTCATAAGTACATAAATTTTATGTAATTAATAAAATTTGAGATATGAGGTTTTGCTAAATGATTAATTTATTTTTTATGTAAACTTTCCTTTCGTTAAATCAATTCATTTTCCCGAGTTCCAGATGTTCAATTTCTTCCAATTGATGCTTATCTTTACTAACCTGTTGTAACCAACTTGTTAATTTCTTCTGACATCACATACCTTCTCACTTTTCTTCGTCATTGGCAGTCTACCTCCGCGCCATTTTTGTTGAAAATTAAAATAATTTTTATTTATTTTGGAACAAATATAACCAAATTGGTTAATTACAAAAACTATATTTCGAGTAACATAAAATTTATTTCTCTTTATATCAGGGCTGTGTGGGTGGGTCTATCACTTTCGGGTCGGGTCCGGGTCTGGGTCATTTTTCTAATTTACTTTCGGGTCCTGGTCCTGGTCGGACCCGAAAGTTCATTTTCAGGTCCTGTCGGGTCTTTCAGTATATGACCCGGGTATGGGTCGGGTCCATTATTAAAAATGTAATAATTATAATCTGGTATAGGATAGGTAATAAGACTGCTACCGTAGCTACATTAACATGTTTTCTGAAACATAGTAAAACATTATATGGCTATACGGTAGTAGCCTAACCATATATATTAATTAATCTGATATTGGAAATGTTTGAAAGTAGGTGTATTAATTGTATAGATATTTAATAGTAACTAGGTATAGTTATACATGCATTGCTAAGGGGCAAAGTATGATGTATGATTGCTCCTTCAGCCCCTTATTCTAACAGCACTTGATCATATCGGACCCGTTGTCTGTTGCAATGGATACAACTTGTGCAGATCCCAAGTCGTACTCGGTTAATTAACACAGACTGAATGGTTTGTTTCAAAACATCTATGAAATTAATTATTTATTACTGATTTAGATTTAAAGTAACATTCTTTTACATATACTGTAATATTGTACGATATATATACTGTATAATATATATATGTGTGAAATGTAAAATAATTTTTGTGTGAAATGTAAATTTTTACTGTATGCGAGCCAATGTTTTCACTTCAATTTTGTTTTCAGTCATATTGGGCTTGAATACCTAAAAATCCTCTATCTAAGCGCCTGCAACAATCTACTTTTAAATGAAACATTTTTTTTAAGAAGTATTTTTTACTTATTTTTTCAGCTATTGCTCTATCGAGAGTCGAAGTAGCAAGATTTTTTCTGTTCACGTTTATATTCATTGCAGATAGAAATGTTTCAACCAAAATTTTAAATCCAATAATATCTTCTACAATGCTAAAAGGCCGCCCGTCTATTGTCACCCACGAAATAAGGCCATTTTCTAAAGTTTTCCTATGAAGACGCGGGTGAACTCCAACCTTAATTTGTTTAAAAAAGTTTTTAACACTAGCTTGGCCTACATTCATTCCCTTAGTTTGTATTTGAGTTTTCGAAGTACTGCTAGTGCTAGGTAGGCTTTTATCATGATCCTCAACTTTACGATATATGTCTGGGTGACACGATTTTAGGTGTCGCTTTAGGTTTGTCACATGATTGCCACTATACACTTTTCACACTTCAATTGGCATGAACATGTTTTTATCATTATTATTATATTAAAATATTCATTGTAAGGCTAGTTTTTTGCTACCACTCCCCACCGAAAAAAGACCTTGTAAAGGCATTGCAAATATAAATAGCAACGAAGCACTGGAGACCAATCAATGTACACAGTACACAACTCACAAACAAACAATAAAATATATTAGGATTAGGCTATTCTTCCGTCACCGTTAACTCTCCACTTCCAGTCAGTCATTTGGAGGGTGGAGTGATAATTCAATACATTGTTGCCAAATCTAAAGGCGCACGCATAAATTTTGTAAACTAAAAACACGGCTGTGCGAGTCCTTCACTTTCGGGTCGGGTCTGGGTCTGGGTCATTTTTAAAATTCACTTTCAGGTCCGGGTCCGGGTCTTTTTCTAATTCACTATCGGGTCCGGGTCCGGGTCTTATCTCACTTTCGGGTTTAAACCCGGGTCTGGGTCCGGGTCGAGTCCGACCTGCCAGCCCTGCTTTTATATATATATATATATATAATATATACAGGCGTCCCAAAAAAATGCATACACACTTTAAATACTTATAAAGGCAGTGTTTATTAAAATACATTTCATTTTCAAAAATGTAATAGAATCTACAGACATTATTTAATTGTTTTATCAACGCCTGTTTTCAAACTGACGTCCGTTCTGGTCCAGGCACTGCTGATAACGCGAAGCAATGGAATCGCAAAACATCACGAAACATTTCGTTTGGTATTTGTGTGCATTCTCGTCAATGGCTGCTCTCAATTCAGCGACTGTTGCAGGTTTTATAGCGTAGACTTTGTCTTTTAAGTATCCCCATAAAAAAAAGTCTAGTGGTGTGAGGTCTGGTGAACGCGGAGGGATTCTACGAAACCCCTTCGTCCAATCCACATCCACATCGTGCCAAGTACCACTCGCAATACTTCACTCTTCGTCCGGATCATCTTCATTAATAGCATGGACTAATCTTGGAATGTAACTTTTCCATTGACAGCGCTTCAAAATGCGTTGGACAGACGATTCTGAAATTCCTACCTCACGACTCGCTTGCCGCACAGATTTTCTTGGACTTTGGTGATACGTTTCCAGTACTCTTTCTTGCTTTGTGGGGCTTGTCGATGTCCGTGGTCTTCCGGAACGCTTCTTGTGGACATTCTGAACAGTTCCATCGGCTTCAAACTATCTCTAATTCGAGTGATGGTAAGTCGCGTTGGTGGATCTGTTTGAAAACTCCTCCTAACTGTCTTTGCACTTCAACTGCGTTTTCACACTTCCAGTAGCATTTTAGAATGAATTTCCTTTGTTCAAAGCTTAGTCTGACTGCCATTATTAATTCTAATGGGTTTAACTTGGAAAGAAAGAAACATCAATTGAGCTATCAGCTGTTAAAGTGTGTATACATTTTTTTGGGACGCCCTGTATATATTTAACACTTATATGGGGTAGAATCCATATAGGTGTTAAATTTTTGTAATCACTCTGTGTATATATATATATATATATATATATACAGTATATATACTATATATATATATATTAGGGTGTCTCTTATTGGGTAGTCAAAAATTGAAATGTTGAATTATTTTATCTGCGCCCCCTAAAATAGTTCCATTAGCATAAAAACTAAAACTTGAAAGTTTGACACAAATTGGCTCATATTTAGGGGTCGCCCCCGGCTAATAAAAATGGTGACCATGGCATAATAGCTCCTGACATATGATTATGCTCATTATACACATAATTCCTTCCTTCTTTTTTTAGTTTGATTCGTTTTTATAAGTATAGGCCTTCTTATTTATCATTGATCCTTTTCTAACCTATCCTTGATGTTGTTATATCCATCCTTTGGTCCTCAATCCTTCTTTATCCAATCCTTTTTCTCCTATCCAAAATCCTTCCTGCTCTTTTTTTATATACAATCAGCAATGAAGCATTGCTACAAAAAAAAACCATTAGTTTATTATATAGAAATAAATTCAAAATGCCAGTGCTATTTACATACTTTAATTACTTTAATTAGCATTATTTCCTTATAAACATTTATTTAATATACAATGATTATACAATATGGTGTATTTTAAGGTGCGACCTCATTGATGGTTATTTTTTGAGAAGAACAGTTTTTGATGGAACTGGGTGACTCTGGCGGTGTTTTGCAACAATTTGGAGCAGGAACTGGAGCTGCTCTTCCCCCACTGTCAATTTCTTATTCAGCTCTTGAACTAAAGCTACTGCACGTTCTGCCCGGTCATTTACAACAGATAGAGCTGCAACAATAGCTCTGGCCCTTAAATATTCACAGTTGGATGTCCAAGTGCTGGGTGCCTTGTTCAGAAATCCTTCTGGCAAATTCAGCTTAGTAAAGAATTCTCTAGTATTTCTTGTAACAAGTTGGTGTAGTCCTTCACCAGAGCAGAAGGTCGATTCAGGAATCCGAGGACGCTTGGGTAGTCTATCAGTGGACTCATCTTCTAATGCCTTACCATGCGTTTCTTTACATCTGTAGTAATTCGCTCATCAAAGAAAGCAAGACCAACTGCTTCTTCAGACAGGTACCATAAGTGGTTAGAGAGCTTTTTTTTAGTTGCATCAGAAATCTTTTTGTTAGGATAATTAATCAATGACCTCATAAGGAGCCAGTCATTAAATGGGGTTTCAATAGGAGTGAGGATGTTGTCCAAGCCTTCATATAGATGAGAACAGAAAAAGGGAAAGATCTCGAATTCCTCGTTCTTCAGTCAGTCATCTGAACTGGTTTCGAAAAAGTCACATCTTGATAGAATAGAGCGCTTTGGACATCCAGCGAGCTCGATGCATGGCACCTGGTGCACGAAACTTGATGCCTTTATTGGGGACACCTCCAAGAAAGATGATGGACAGATCCAAAAGTTCTTGATAGTCATCCCGTAGCATGGGTGCCTGGGATCTAGCAAACTGAATTAGTTCAGTTTTAGACTGGATAATTGCTTCTTTAGTAATCGTGTCTGTCTCACCTGTTTGGAACTGGCTTTGATCAACAGAAGTCCAATTGTCACGAAAACGCTTAAAGATCAATATCTCTGGACCAGTTGATGTAGATCCCAATGTTGCTTCAAATGCAGCTCCCAACAATAAATCTAAAACATGGTGTCTACAAGGCAAGTACAAAACATCATGTCCCAATTTTGCTTCGATGAGAGCACAGGCTCCACTATATTGACCCGTGTTTGAAGCTGTTGTATCGAAACAAATTGCTTTTACTCTCTCTGTAATTCCCCATTCATTCAGGCAGTTAAAGACGGCTTCAGCTTGTGCTTCTCCAGTTGAGTTTGGGATTTTGGGGACACCAAGCAGCTGTTCAACACCAGGTCCTGACACAAGTACTGGGAGACGATCAATGTGCTTGTGCGAGGTGAGGTCCTCCATCATCTTGCCATCCCAGTGGACTGTCATAGAACATTCTCCATGGAAATGCTCCTTAAGTTCTTTAGCATGACGAGCTCGGTTCTTATTTCGAAGGCGATGGATAGAATGTTGGTTTATGTTGTAATCTGAAGCGTCCAAACCAAAGCTTTTAGCTGCCTCTGCGAGGATAAATGTTGCCTTTCTAGAGGAAATTTGTGTACGATCCAGGGCAGCAGACATCTGAATAGTCATGATGTTTTTCATGCCTCGTTTTTTCTTAGATTTTGGTAAAGCACAAGCTCCTTTGGGCTCCTCCTCCTCATTCTCACTTTCATCAGTGTTGCTGGAAGATGTGGAAGAAGCCAGTACAACTTGACTAGTAGACGCCTCCATCAAAGATTCTGACTTTCTTTTTCTCTCTGCCTCAGCTTCCAACCGTTTGACTGCATTTTTTGTGCGGTGAAGATGTACAGTGTCCACACCACCGATTGAGCCAGGACGACCTTTTTGTCTTTGCAGTTGAAGGAACTCCCAGTCCTCACGATTCTTGATCAGCTTCTCAGCGTCTCCATGGGCGATGTCAAAGAGATCTTCCAATCGCTCTACAAAATCAGCCTCCTTGGTTTTATGGCTCTGGCTTGTTCTGGAAGCATGCTTCTTTAAGCAAGTCCATTCGTTAAAGAAATTCTCTAACTTCTTCATGGCACGAGGTTCCTGCTGAGTAGGAATATTGGCCTTATCCCAGATAACTATTGTGGCTCGAATAGATTGACGCAGAGCATCGCGGATTGTCATGTTTTTCTCTCTGTGGAGGTGCATAAAATAACCAAAAGCTTGCCTATATGGGGGCAGCTTTGAGCCTTTAATATCATCTACTGTAGATCCGAGCAAATAGAATGGTCTTCTTGTATTCATCTGCAAAATAAGAAAACAAAATATTAATGTAGTGTTATGGTTTTGTAGAGCAGGGCTAAATCACTGTTTTGACTTTTTTAAATTACAAAAAAAAAAAAAATTTGGTAGACATAACAAAGTTAATTTGGTCTATTTTATAAATCTAACGTATTTTTCTCAATTATTATTCCTATTATTTTTTAATCTAAGAAACAAGGAATAAATATTTTTGTAGTAGAAATTTATATTTTGCTATTTTATTGGAAATAGAAACAGTGGCGTCACTAGGGTTGGTGTCACCCAGTGCGGTAACTCATGGTGTCACCCCCCCCCCATGGACCTCCTCCCGTACCAGACCATACAGAATCCTTAGTAATGTTTTTTGTACTAATGTTACTCGTAAATCGTAATTCCCGTATATCACTGAATGTAATGGCAATAGTAGTGACATAAACAACTAGCAAAATTAAAATTACTCCTTTAAATTACAATATCATACGCACAGCCTAAATGTATTTACATTTACATAGTTTCATGTGGTTAAAGTGAAAATTCGGTAAGAAAACAATAGAATTCGAAGTAAAAACGTTTAAGAACTACATCAAAATTATGTTCATTTTAACGTTAAACTTTACCGTTACATGAGATACATTAATGGATTAGGTTTGCATAATCAATAACGGCCCAAATAATGTAGAAGTTGTAGACAAATGCATATGGAAATATACTCATAAATTTGAGGCTGCAACATCATAAAGACAGAGGCTGCAACAACTGAGCGGAAGCCTTTTTTATTTTTCTCCTTCTTTTCCTTTAATTACTACTTCATTCTCAAAAAAGTTATTGATATAGGTTCACAAATACTAATTACCACAATATTGTAGCTAAAACAACAGAAAATTTGACAAAATCAGCGACTATAAAAACACCAGCAGCAACGAAAACAACAGCGCGTGCTTGTAGAGCGTGCAGACGAAACCACGTGATTCGAAGCGTCATTGTAATTGGGTAATAATGACAGCTCTGACCGGAGCGCATTAGAAGGTTCAAAAAGTAAATTAGCATAGAGTTTTAGCCTTGTAGGTATATTGATACATGTAAGCTGGGCTTACGAAAAATGTTTTTGTTGTTATAACTAACTACAGGGATATTTTTATAAAAAATAATAAATTTCTGCTCAAACACTGCACAAAAACCCCCCGCACCCCTCTAGTGACGCCACTGATAGAAACACAGATCATGAAACACATGTCAGGTAAAATTTCCATTGAACTAAATTAAATTCTTTGTGACAAATAGCAACATTGTTTAAAACTTCATAATATGTGTATAAGAGCATAAATTCTAATTTTTTCATTAAATTCATTAAATTTTTTTCAAACACTAATAACAAAATCAGTATAAATAATTGTGAAAAATATAAATAACATAGTTTATTATCTGATAATAGCAAAAAAGAAGTATAGTGATACACAGTTACACACCTTTTACTTATGACAGCAGAACACTGAATGATGACAAATAAACAATTGCAACATAATCTGGAGCATTCTTGATGAAACATGTTTAAACAGGTTGATCTTGTCTTATCAAGCAATATTTTCAGCTACAAACTTGACAATTATCTCTAATATATTCATTTAATTGAATTCATCATAAATATGATGATTAATTAATTAAAAACATATGTTTAGTATACTTGACAACTGCTAGTAATTTCAAATATTAATTGCATAAATAATAGCTATATTTTATGAACTTTAATAAGCGGGGGCGACCTCTAAAAATTGTTCAATCCAAAAGAAATTTTATATGTGATGTTTTTTCAACCAATGGAACTGGTTGAGGGGGCGCAACCTAAAAAATCAACACTTCGAAAATAAGAGACACCCTAATATATAATATATTAGTTGTAGCCAAAAGTTTGAACTCACTCGGAAATCATAAGTACTGATAAAGTAAAGTTCCATCTTTAATGAAGAGTGCAGTAAAGCCTAAAGCTTAAGGGCCAAATTAAATAAAATAAATAGTCCAATTTCACAATTATTTATTTTACGTTAAAATTATCGTAACAACTAAAATTGTCAAATTGTAAGATTGCAATTATTTTATAAATAAAATATTATTCATTAAAAAAAAATATAAATAAAGCATTATTCCAATTTGTAGAGTATTTCTTTTTGGAAGTGAAAGGTTTGCATTCATTATTCTTTAAAGTTGAAAATGTCGTTTATCGCGAAAAGGATTTTTTTGCCTCATGATAAAATTTGTGAAAATAGAAAGCAACTTATTACAAGGATTGTTTCTTTTTTAAAGTAATAAAAACCAAGGGTCAAAAGATGGCTGTAAATTTTATCCGTTATTTTAAAAATTTTGGATATATTTAAAATAATGATGTAATAAATAAACTCGTATATTTAATTCTATATAAAAATCAGTTGTTTTAATGTACCCGTTATTTTCGCTTAATTATTAATTTTATGTACTGTATGTTTTTCAAACTGTCAGTATTTTAACGAAATACTCTTAAATTTATTATAGTTTAGATTAGTGACGCCAAACCTTGGATCAATGAAAGAAAGCCACCCCCAGCCTTCTTTAGTTAGCTAACCTAACCTAACCAATCGTCAAGGACGTACAGTGGACCTAACGATTGGTTAGGTTGTCGTCGTGATATTTTCGTTAGTTAGCCTTATAAAGCTAACTGAAGAAGGCTGGGTGTGGCTTTCTTTCATTGATCCCAAACCTTTTCTGGCCCAAGGCACCCGAAAGGATTTTTGTCTCTTATATTCACCATTCCGCTTCGTTAGTGAAGCAGTAACTTTAAATTGAACTTAATTATACAGTTTCCGTATGAACGTAATAAATCGCGAATGTTTTGTTTCATTTGAATTTTTACATTGTTTTAACTAATTTTTCAATTTTCAATTACTTATTTTTGTCATTTTCATGAAATTTTGTGGTACTCTTGTTGGAAAACGCAGGTTTAGAGAAATGCCATCACGATTTGCATTACTAATCAATTTTCTATGGATATCACATGCGTTTTAACTTTAATTTTAGCGTTGGTTTATCCTGAGTAAAGTCTGCAAAGTCAGTTGTTCTTTTAATTCGTGTTTATGACCCTCTGAATTTCTAATTTACACAGGTTAAATATGTAAGAAAATACGAAATTTGCACAGAAAAACGAGGCCACGTGGAAATACTTGGAAACCTCTGAAGGTGAAAGGCTCTGAAAAGAAGCCAAGATCCAACGAAGATATTTCTTCTGCTACATAAACAGTTTGGCAGTTCAAAATAGCCTTGGAATTGTGCCAAAACTTATTATGCCTATGCCTATGACCAACAGTATCAAGGAAATCATTGATGCCAACGAAGAGTTCGCTAAATATTAAACATGAAAACCACGGTAAAAATGTAATTCCTTAAAACTTCGTTTGATTCTAAGTTTTGTCCACGATGTATGCTCGTATAAGTTTAGTTAGGTTAAATGTACTCGGCTAAATAGTGCCCGGTTAGGTTGTAATGAGTAGGGTTGAATTTGGTTAGGTTGGTTAGATTATAATTTTACTTCTAATTAGATTAAGTTAGAAATGTTTGTATAAGAAAATCAATAATACTGGTAACTTTATTCTAGTATTACACAAATAAACTGAAGGCATGGATACAAGGAAGCTTTCAAATTACACAGATTCCGAGTTCTTGGTCCAGTTTGTGTAGAGCAAGCCTAAGGTGATATGAATGTACTTGTGATTGGAACGGGTGTATTTGTGTTGCCTTAAGGACGAAACACAAACTTGTAGTGCATCTTGCTCTTGATGAATTCTTTCACAACGTCGGGATTTGTAGGAGATTTTGGAAAGATGGACCCATAGCTAATCTTGGTTTGATGCGTCTATCCCTGTTAGTATCTCATGGAATGTATTCCAAGTTGGGGCAAAAAGGTCTTGATGTTCTTCTTCAATGAGCATATACTTTGATAGAAGCATACGAACAAGATACCACACAGTATTTTCATCCACAAGCTGGTTTGCTCTGTCCACTTGCTGATTAGATGGTAGTGTATGCCTTGAAGTGACCTTGCTTCCCGTTTGTCCCTTACATCAAATGACCCACTGCGACAAAAACTTCGGGAGCAAAATTGTCTTTGTCAGACTCTTAGACACTGAACGTTACCATAGTTATTTCTTCTCTTGGGTACTGATATACATTGTGTTGTGGCATAGCAGAGTGGGTCAAGTGAGGTTCGACCTTTTTTGCGTGATAGGAAGTTTGTCCTCTGGACTACTAAGTTCCGGTGTCGGTGAACTACCGGGTACGTTTATTATTATTATTATTATTTAAGTAATAGATAGGAAAATGAATCTTTGGAATACCTTCTGCTTAGAAAATATAAATAGCATTTCCTCTTTATAGAGTAAAACCTCTCAATAACGACACTCCACCATAACGAAACCTCTCTTTATCGAACACCGTGGACATTTCGAAAAACCTAGCTTTATCGAAAACACGTTTCATTATAAGGACGTGTTTTCGCTAACTCAGCCTGAGCTGCACGTGTTTGTCTCTACCGCCATTTTCCCGATCAAGAAAGTAAGCGGCATGCTGATTGGCTGATACCTAAAAGCTGATGCGTAATTGGCTAGAATGTTTCTCCCTCACGGAGAAATACTTTAAGTAATGCATTTAATATACAGTAATCTCTTGTTTTACGCGGTTTTGCATATACGCGGGTAAGCCGCGCCATACCTAAAATGCTAAATTTGAACAGATAAATATTGCGCGCCAGTTCCATGTGTAGTACAATTACATACTGTGCAGCGCACCTAGTAAGTCAGCCGCCGCGCAGTTGCTAGTGATGCACCACGGCTGGTCGCCCAGTTTGTTATATCTCCAGGATTATAACTTTGTTTTTCGTTAAAAACACTACTTTTTTTTATTAATATGGCTCCAAAACGTCCAGCCAGTTCTCTTTCAGAGGGTGAGGCTAAACGATCAAGAAAAGTAATGACTTTAGTGCAAAAAGTGGAGTTGTTAGATAAATTAAAGTCAGGCATGTCAGTAGCAGCAATCGATAAGTTGTTTGGGGTGAATGAATCAACAGTGCGAACAATCAGGAAAAATGAACAGAAAATAAGAGATTCAATTAAATTATCTGCCCCCGTAAGTGCTAAAATTGCACAAATTGTTAGAGATCCTGTGCTAGTGAAAATGGAAAAGGCTTTGAACATTTGGATTGAGGATATGGATCGAAAAAAAAGCGCCATTAAGCAGTGCAATTGTCAGTGAGAAGGCCAAGCTGCTAGTGCTGGTGCTGAGTTTAGTGCAAGCAAATGCTGGTTTGAAAATTTCAAGAAAAGATTTTTTCTCCACAAATCACTCATAAATAGTACTGCACAGCAATCCTCACCATCATCATCATCCTCACCATCATCATCATCATCATCATCATCATCATTATTTTTGGTTAGTAAAATTTTGTTTCTTTTATTATATTACGTATTATTTATATATTATTATTATATTATATATTATTTACTAACTGTATTTATAGCTTAATACTTGTTAATAAGGTTAAATCAGGCTATATATAACATGTAACTTGTAAACGGATGTATTGGGGTAAATTGAATGTAAATATATCGTGTCTCGTATACGCGGTTTTTTTTATACGCGGGTCGCGCAAGCACGGACCCCCGCGTAAAACAAGGAATTACTGTACTGTATATAAAGTAAGTATAAATAACTAATGAGGGTCTAAATAGGTCATTGAAATATACACTACAATATCGGCAAAGGAAAACCTCTTTATAACGAACAATCTCTCTACAACGACAGCCATTTGGCTGATATATTTCGTTATAGAAAGGTTTTACTGTATTTCATTAACTCATACTTAAACCTTTTAGAAATGATAACAAATTTAATTATGTTTACATTAATTTCCTTAATATTTAAACCGAAGTAACTGTAAATAATAATAAATCTTATTTACAATCAATTATATGTCCTGGAAATTTGATGTTGCTGTAACGACAAAGCTTTCATATTGGAAAGTTGTGAAATCCCGACAAAGGGAGACATTTCGTACGAAAATCTTGGATTTTTTTTAGGACATTTGTTTAGCACATTTTAAAGAATAATTATCGTTTTCCAAAAAGGAAATTTTCGGAAGAAAACTTTCTTGTAATTTTACGGTCGCTAATTTTTTGTTTTTTATTTTACGAAAGTTTAAATTTATATTTAAAATTTTGTAACGGTTAAACACTATTTTTTTATTTCATTCTGAGGGCAACAACCCGTAAAATATTTCAGTTTTAAGGACAAACAATTAAATTGCATTTTTTTTTTTTACCTGATGTATCGTTTATGTTCCGCATGTCACACATCAGTAGAAAACACGGAATATCACGACGAGACTTTTTTAATAAACTGTATGCGGTCTTTTATTAACGATTATTTGTTAATATCCTTTCTACTTTATTAACTGCAGTCATTATACTTACGCGAATCGCATAAACCAATCAGAAATGCTTCTATAAACAACGAACTGTTGCATTTATCATAGTAAATTATTCTAATTTTTATATTTTAAAACGAATTACTAAAATATCTTAAATCGTTTTGAAATACCATTTTTTAAGTCACATGATGATGGTAACGAATCGAAAACTTTAGTGGTGTCGCTTTGGGTAAAATGTATTTTTTATAATGCTTTAAATCTACGTCTCGTACCCTTATTCTTTAATGTTAATATCTCGCGAAGCCTTATCAACTCGTAGGATAATTAATTAATTAATTATTATTGTTAATTAATGTATATTTTTAAGAATATAGAAGATTTTAGCGAGTAAATAAAAAATGTATATTAAAAATCTTGTTTCTGTATCGTATCGCGATTTTCGGTCATGAAAATGTTTACCAAAAGTGGGGCCCAGAAAATCAAAAAGAAAGGCCCTTGAACTGAATAATGAAGTTATTTACAATTGCACTCGCTCTGCTTCACATTCTTAATTACACCTTTTATTTCACTGCGTACGTACTACGTACATCCGTATGTGGTTATATGCATATGCGCGTGAATATTTTGTTTGGAAATGCTTTCAGGCAATATTTTCCATATGGTGTGCCATAAAAACATTGTATGTAGTTGTCATTTATGCGCAATTTTTCGGTGTGTGATATTTTGCTGGAAATGAGCACAAAATCGCAATTACCATCGGATGTTGGTTAATTAATAATAGTGATTAACCGCATCCAATGAAAGAAAATGTTTCTCATTCTGAAACTCAGACGGAGGAAGGTGCAATTTAACGGCAAAAATTAACTTAAATTTTTTATTATCATGTTAAACCACGTACGCAATAGCGTATCTCGTAATAAATGTTAAACACTGACCTAGAAAAACTTAGTAGTTGTTCAGCTTTTGAGAGGATTGGGTGTATCAATCCGCGTGATGAAACATTGTGACAGAATATAAAAGAATAAACTTCAAAAAAATATTCTTAGATTTGAACTAGTGTGCAAATATTTTTAAAATGGAGAGAATAATTAAAAATATTTTTACACAAAATCATAAGTTTTACTAAATTAATCGCCAGAGTTTTCTAATTATTACTACTTGGGTCTACTTAATAATATATATATATAAATAATTAAATAAATGGGCCTAAACGCGTATTTTAGCTTAGAAAACTGAGCGAAGATAATGTGGTAATTTGCAAATCTTACAGCGGCGAAGTAAGTATTTAAAATGAGCAAAACCTATTTATAAATAGTATTACTTTACAATTATAGTCATTGCAATAACTTATACATACCATATAACCTTTCAGACGTTCCGCGCGATGATTCCTCGCTTCACGGAGGTCAGGCTCGTTGCCTGAATTTATCGAATTTATTTTAATAATTTACTTCAAGCTTTTTTTTTTTGAAAAAAAAAAGGATTTTATAAAAATTTCTGAATGCTTAAAATTTCTGTGGATATCGAGCAATAATCTCAAATATTTATTTATACTTAAAGAAAGTATTTTTTTTTATCCAATTAAGCTTTTTTGAAGCTCGTTTAAATAATGTAAAATATGATAAAATTCCTTTTACTTTTAACAAATTATAAATAAAAGAAAACTGGGTAAAATGATGATCACTCAGAATGATGAATCTTTGCAATACACCAATCATTTCTCTTTTATTCAAACTACTAATTACTAGTTTCGAACCCCCGATGATGCTAGTAATAAGTAGTTGGTCTCAGCACTGCGCCAATTTTTGTCCCTCCTCCAGACTATTAATACAGTAGGATAATTATCTATAATTTACTTATTATTAATTAATTAATTAATAAAAAAGTCCCTATTTAAGACTTTAAGCCTAAGTTTATTGCAGTACTTTACAAAATCTTTTGTTTTTAGACTTTAATTTTATTAGGAGTTTAGTAAAGTAATAAATTTATATGATTTAATAATAATAATTGAACTTTTAACTAAATTCTCTCCGCTAGTTCTAGTTTACGAACCATAATTAATATATATTTAGCTTATTTTCTAGTTTTTCTAACTTTCATGGGGGAAAGTAATTTCACCCCCTACAATATATATATATATATATATATATATATATATATATATATATATATATATATATTGTTCTTAACATCGATTGCGTTTCTGTTAAATTGTAGAATAATTTTGAAAAATTAATTAAAAAAGATTGAAATGTATTTTTGAAAATATTTTTGTATGAAGTGACTGAAAGTGCCTTTTTGTTCAAATTAATTGACATTTAAACGCACTGATTTAGAATTTTAATGTGGAACAGCGCTAATTCTTTCATTTTTATTAAATCGTAACAGATGCATTGTACTCATTTAGTTTAGTTTCAAGAATATATATATATATATATATATATGTGTTGTGTGTGTGTGAAAAAGCTTGAAGAAAAGAGATGATGAGGAGTCGGCAATTGCGGTCGTAACTGGAGCGCCGAACGGGGTTAGGCATCCGCCCCCCTTCACTCGAGACCAAGTTCTGTTAGTATTTCACGACAAACGATTTTTCTCATCCTTACGGAACTGAGGACAAACTCCTCTCTCAGATAAAATTAATTATTATTATTATTAATATTATTATCATTATGTAAATATAAATTAGCAAAATTTTTATTGATTTATTTAGTATTTCATTTTACTAAATTTTAGTGACATTTACTTTACTAATATAAGTACTAATTATACTAGTAAACCTATTTATTACATAGATTACTAATAGGAACGATTGTGATTATGTAGAGTTACCTAAAAAGCTTTAATATAATTTAATACGAGGGTAATTCAATAAGTATCCGCACTTTTTATTTTGACAATTTTATTTTCACATCTGATAGGTTTCTCAGTACACTTAGGCCAGCGATCTACAAGCTTCCTAATGCCATCACAAAATAATGTTTTTGGCTGTGTGCGTAGCCAGTCATGCACCGCCTCCTTCAGATCATCATCGCCTTGGAATCGCTGACCTCTCAAAGCGTCTTTTAGTGGTCCAACCAGGTAAAAATCCGAAGGTTCCAGGTCTGGACTGTAGGCTGGATGGTCAAGAACTTCAAATTTAAGTTCTTGAAGGCATTTTCTTCTAGTCTGTGCAGCGGTATGAGGGCGCGCATTGTCGTGTAACAGAATAACACCTTCCGACAATCTCCCTCTCCGTTTTGTGCGAATTGCTTGCTTTAACTCATTCCGAAGCATGTCGGAATACGATACACTTGTTACTGTAGTTCCACGCTCTAGATAATGTTCAAGGATAGGGCCTCGTGTATCCCAAAACAGTGTTAGCATAACTTTACCTGCTGACGGCTGCGCTTTGAACTTCCTTGCAACGGAAGATGTTGGATGCTTTTATTGAAGTACCGCTGCACAGATTAGAAAATACCTTCAAGACCTTAAATTTGAAGCTCTCGACCATCCAACCTACAGTCCACACCTGGCACCTTCGGATTTTTACCTGTTTGGACCACTAAAAGAAGCTTTGGGAGGTCAGCGATTCCAAGGCGATGATGACCTGAAGGAGGCGGTGCATGACTGGCTACACACACAGCCAAAAACATTCTTTTGTGATGGCATTAGGAAGCTTGTAGATCGCTGGACTAAGTATATTGAGAAACAGGGAGACTATGTTGAGAAGTGATGTGTTTATAATCTATCAGATGTGAAAATAAAATTGTGAAAATAAAAAGTGCGGATACTTACTGAATTACCCTCGTATAATTTACGGTCCTCTCTAAATCCGTAATGAATAATTTAAGTGAAAACGATCAAGTAACTTGTAAAATATGGAATACCTCTAAAAAAACCAACACTAAAATTTACTCTTTTTTTCACAGCAGACCTTCAAGTAACATTTTATTAGCTCAACATTATTAGTAGTATCAGTAGTATCAGTAGTAGTAGTGTAGTGGATATTTGTTTCTTATTGTTTCATATATTTCTGTATGAAGATGTTTGGAAACAGCGAATCCGCTAAATTATTATAACGAAGGCAATTACATAGTTTAGGGCCACTTTAGGGTTACCTTGAGAGTGGTACCAACTGCGGCAGATGGCTCTTTTTTTAGGTCACGCCAGCTGAATGTTGTATCAACCATCTTGGGCTGAATTCCTGTATACTAATAATTAATTTCTGTCTTTGACAACTAATGGACGATCAAATACTGTGGTTCTTGTAGAACCTCGTTTTCATTGAGCAATGAGGAAACCGTCTGAAATAACAGCCTTTGCTCTATCGGTAGAACAGTTACTGTAACATGGACTTTTCAATTTAATGTCAGTCCCTAAAAGTTCGGATTAATGTTAAAAGATGGAATTTAACATTTTACAGAAAATGTTTAATAAAAAAATTAAAATTAAATGAATAAATAAATGTAGACGCAAAGAGTGAAGTAATAAAAAGAAAAAGAAATAAAGTCGCATCTGATGGCTAGTCTAAATATATTATAAACTGTAAAGTTCCTAAATCATTCAAGTCGAAGTACCTAAATTTTTTTAACTTTAAAGTTCCATGTAATAAAGGTCCGTAACATTCACTGACCATAAACATTTCCTTTTTATTTTTAGTATATATATATATATATATATATATATATATATATATATATATATATAGAGAGAGAGATAGAGAGAGAGACCTCAAAAGGCCTTGCGACCCATACCGAGGAGATACCAATGGCAACGGGTGCCAGGGAAAAATTCCTACACCCTTAAATAGTGTGCAAGATTCGGTCTAACCTTTCCTTGAACTGATCCACAGAGGAACTGTTCACAATTTCTGAAGGTAGCCTGTTCCACGTGTCACAGATTTTATAGGTAAAATAATTCCCACACACACTAGTGCTAAACCGTTTCAAATCCAACTTCCAACCAGTGTTGCGAGTTGTCATCATTTGAACTTAAACATGCTTCTAAAATCGACATCGTTAAACCCGTGTAAGAGCTTGAAAACCTCGATGACTTGATCGCGCAGCCTCCGAGTTTTCAGGTAAAACAAATTCGGGGCGCGTAAGCGTCGATTGTAGTCCATATGACTAACGAAAGGGATTAATTTTGTGGCCCTCACCTGGACTCGCTGCAGTCTGTCAATATCTTTCCTGAGGGTGGGCGACCAGAACTGCACAGCATCATACTCCAGGTGCGGCCGAACCAGGGAATTGTACAGAGAGAGCACAATCTCCTTGTTCCGAAATTGAATTTGCCTCCTGATGTAACCTAACAGCTTTTGGGCTTTCTTTTCCACCTCTACGCACTGTTTGGTAAACTTAAGGTCGCTACGAATTAGCACATCCAAGTCCTTTTCCAAATCAGTGGCCTCGATATTACTTCCCAACATGGAGTAGCCCGATTTGGGATTGGCGTAGCCAATGTGCATGACCTTGCATTTACCCAAGTTAAACGGCATTTGCCATTTTTTGGACCACTCTCCTATCCTACATAAGTCCGCACGCAGTTGCTCGATCGCTTCGGGCGTCCCAACATTGGCCCCAAGCTTCGTGTCATCAGCGAATTTGGCGATCCGACTGACGATGCCAACGTCGATATCATTTATGTAAATGATAAACAACAGTGGCCCCAAAACGAAACCCTGAGGAACCCCACTAGTGACCGAGGCCCAACCCGAACTAACCCCTTTAATTACAACCCTCTGCCGCCTATTCTTCAGCCAGTTTTCAATCCACCTACCTACTTCCCCACCGATACCCAGCGCGCGGACTTTCGCCATTAGCCGGCGGTGAGGTACCATATCAAAGGCCTTCTGAAAGTCGAGGTAAAGTATATCAATCGCCCTACTCTTATCATACTCACTTCATATGACGTGGAAAAACTCGAGCAGGTTGGTTAGACATGACTTATGCCGTCTAAACCCATGTTGGGAGTCCCCAAGCAGCTTGTAGGAATCCAAATGGTCAACGATCCTATCCGCTATTATCCCCTCTAATAATTTACCTACAACCGAAGTGAGACTAATGGGACGATAGTTCCTTGGACTTTCGTGATCCCCTTTCTTAAAGATAAGGGTCATGTTGGTTTCCCTCCAGTCACCAGGCACCTGGCCCGTCTCCAACGATTTGTTGAAGACTGTAGCCAGATGGGGAGCCACCTGGTCGCGCATTTCCCGCAAGACTCTGGGGAGGAACTGGTCTGGCCCAGGAGCCTTAAACGCGCTCAGTTTGTCTATTCTATCGGCAACGACTGTCGTGGTACACAGAATACTATTCAGGCCAGCACCTTCGTGCCTGACGCCTGGCTCGAGGATGACGCGGGTGTCCTCCCTGGTGAACACACTCGCAAAGTACTCATTCAGCACATTAGCGATGTCCGCGTCGGAGGTCCGCAGCGCGTCGCTGGGGTCCTTTAACGGGCCTATCATGTTTCTAATGGGCTTTCTACTATTAACAGAGAGAGAGAGCGTGCTCCTGGTTAGTGTCTATGCGGTCCCCCCCCGAATTTGGAACCTAATTCTGAGAGGGATCTTTACTTAAACTATTTTGCCACGAAATAGGGAACTAATAATAGTCACGTCATACGCAATCTTGCTGCATAAATCCAAGTCACTGTTGTGATCGCTGAACCTCAAATTCAATCATTTCAAGAAAATAGATTCTAAAATATGGAGGTTAAAATATTAGTGTTCTTTCACTGATGATGGATAAAGTAAACTCTTCCGAAACGTCTAATATTGTTCATAACTAACGCGAATTGATATATAGTCAGTGCTTAACTGAACCTATATACAGTACATGAATCGGATCACAGACATCGATTTCTATAATAATAACTGGGGAGGTAATACAAATAATAAGAGAAAGAAAGTATTCCATTGAATACTGAAGACGAGTTCCGGCGTTTACCATATTATACACTTCCTTCTTTATCTTAAAAATTAAAAAAAAAAAAAATGGCAACGCCCCATATTCAAAATGCATTTCCGAGACACTTTTTCTTCCGGAAAATCAACATTCGTTTAGATTCTAAACGAATCTTTAGAAGGCAAATTTCCACCAAATACACACAAATATTTCTGTAGATAAATATCAAATCGGCATTGAAATCATCGCATATCTCTCTCTCTCTCTCTCTCTCTCTCTCTCTCTCTCTATATATATATATATATATATAATATATATATATATAATGTGTGTGTGTCACGATAAGAAGGCAACTTGGGTGTAATATTTTCGAACTTTTTCTTTTTACAAAATTTGTAAATTTAAAATTAAGATTAGATTATCTCACTCGTTGCACTATTATTAAAGACACAAAAACACAAAACTTTCATATTAGAATAAGTGGATATATATACATATATATATATATATATATATATACAGGGTGGGCCGAAAGTCTGGATCCATAGGAAAATATTTATTTTAATACATAAATTACAACAAATGGTAAATACTTAAAATGAATATCAACTTTAACTCGTAAATGCGTATCCGTGATACTGTACAGTGGTTCGTACTCCAGTATAAACAACAAATTATAACAAATGCTCAAATTGGCGGCCTCTGACATCGAGACACTTAGGGATGGAATTTATGATTTTTAATAATTCTTCGAATTGACGTTCTCGAGATGCGTGTTTCATTTGATAATCTTCTTGTTGACTTTACTGGACTATTCGTTAAAGTTTCACATACCATTGCAGAGGTATTTTCATCAGTTGCAGTTTTTGGACGACCAGAACGCCGTCGATCATGTACACTTCCTGTTTCTTTGAAACGTTTAAACAACTTGCCAACAGTCGCATGTGTTACTGGATGCTTATCAGGATGATTTCTATTGAATTCGGTAGCAACTTCTCTGTGTGTAGCGCCCTGTCTTGCGTACATGAGCACAAGTTCTACCCGGTCTTCTGTTGTTAGATTCGAAGCCATTTCTGGGCTGAAATAAAAAAAGTATTTGAGTATTTATACTGGAGTACGAACTACTGTACAGTATCACGGATACGCATTTACGAGTTAAAGTTGATATTCATTTTAAGTATTTACCATTTGTTGTAATTTATGTATTAAAATAAATATTTTCCTATGGATCCAGACTTTCGGCCCACCCTGTATATATATATATGCGTGTATGTGTGTGTGTGTGTCACATTAAAATGTCATGAACCACATTGGCCTCTGTGTGTGTGTATGTGTGTGTGTGTGTGTGTGTGTGTACACACATCCAGTTGTACTCGTGTGACTGCTTTCCAAGTATGTTTAATTTAGTATGAATTAATTAAAAAGTGTCGTAAAGAGTAGAATTTTTTAATTAATAATACGTTGGTGAAACCGCATTTATGGTACCTAAACATCAATTACATTTTGATTGTGGGAAGAAGCAGATGGTAATAAATATTGAGATTACATCCTCTTTGGTGAACAATAAACCTGGATTTAATCTCAAAATGTGAAAATTAGGCTGCGTGAAGAAGGTTACTCATTTAATTGCTCTATTAGCTCATAATTTGGGAAATTTAGTGGAAGGCGTCATATGTTCGATTTCACGAAATTTCACCCATTAAATAGGCTTGTATTATCGACTTTGCTCGAAGCTCACAAAATAGTTTGTATATATATATATATATATATATATATATATATATATATATACAGGGCGTGCCAAAAAAATGTATACACACTTTAAATAATTATAAAGGCAGTGTTTATTAAAATACATTTCATTTTCAAAATGTAATAGAATCTACAGACATTATTTAATTGTTTTGTCAACGCCTGTTTTCAAACTGACGTCCGTTCTGGTCCAGGCACTGCTGATAACGCGAAGCAATGGAATCGCAAACACATCCACGAAACATTTCGTTTGGTATTTGTGTGCATTCTCGTTCAATGGCTGCTCTCAATTCAGCGACTGTTGCAGGTTTTATAGCGTAGACTTTGTCTTTTAAGTATCCCCATAAAAAAAAGTCTAGTGGTGTGAGGTCTGGTGAACGCGGAGGGTATTCTACGAAACCCCTTCGTCCAATCCACATCCACATCGTGCCAAGTACCACTCGCAATACTCCACTCTTCGGTCCGGATCATCTTCATTAATAGCATGGACTAATCTTGGAATGTAACTTTTCCATTGACAGCGCTTCAAAATGCGTTGGACAGACGATTCTGAAATTCCTACCTCACGACTCGCTTGCCGCACAGATTTTCTTGGACTTTGGTGATACTCTTTCTTGCTTTGTGGGGCTTGTCGATGTCCGTGGTCTTCCGGAACGCTTCTTGTGGACATTCTGAACAGTTACATCGGCTTCAAACTTATCTCTAATTCGAGTGATGGTAAGTCGCGTTGGTGGATGTTTGAAACTCCCTCCTAAACTGTCTTTGCACTTCAACTGCGTTTTCACACTTCCAGTAGCATTTTAGAATGAATTTCCTTTGTTCAAAGCTTAGTCTGACTGCCATTATTAATTCTAATGGGTTTAACTTGGAAAGAAGAAACATCAATTGAGCTATCAGCTGTTAAAGTGTGTATACATTTTTTTGGGACGCCCTGTATATATACACATATAATTATATATATATATATATATATATATATATATATATATTATATATATATATATTATATATATATATATTCATTAATATATTATATTTAATTATGTTTATTAAAAATATTATATAAAATATTGATTATAATTTGGTTTTATTACGAGTTAACGAGAAAAAAAATTAAAGCCGCAGTATTTTTTTTTCTAACTGAAGGGAATGCGAATATCGGCCATTTTTGGTAGAGGTCGTTAGAATGAAAATGGTGTGCACTTCCTTCACCCGCTTTAAGACTCGTATAAAATAACAATGAAATCGAAATGTTGAAAAATTGCATACTACGTGTCATCACTCATTTATCACTCGAGTTATTCATTTTAGGAATCCGAATGTGAAGGATATTATTTACTCACCGATATCGTATCACTTTTTTTTTAAAGCGTTTATGTCTTTCAGAAAGAAGAGATCTCGTACGTGGTACCCGTCTTCTACAGCTTAAAGCTGTACATGTATAGAAATTGTCCGACTGTACTCTGACTCATTTCAGTCGAGCAGACGATGTCAGTGACAGAATCGTGACGGTTTGATCGGTATGACCCGCGAGGATATGCGCTTTGGCGCAGTTAATTTGATGAATTTCCTGGTCGCTTTTCCGCATTATTTGCTTTTCTACGCATTGAAATTTAAAAGGTTTTTATATTTGGACGAAAGATTCGTGTGAAGGGATCAGATATTATACAATTGTTTGGTATTTGGACCACTTCTGACTGTCCTTTATCAAATATCGTTAAGAATCGTATATTTCTTCAGCATTTCAGCAATGTGGAAACACTCTTTAGGACGAACCTATACCCATCAGATGGACAAGCCCATGACATCTAAAAAATTAACTTAACCTAACCTAACTTAACCTAACCTAACCTAGTCAATCTAACCACACTCTACTTGCCGATACAATGTCAAGTCAGTCAGATGTCGTACTCTCGTTTAGAATAGATGTTGTCCGTAACAACTAAAGAAATAAGCATCACATCCGCGATATTCTATGATGGTTAGTTGTCCTCAAAGTATGGGCTCAGGTTATATATATATATATAATCAGGGGCGGCTTCTTAATGAATGCAATGCATGCAATGCATGCGTAAATAAAATACTCAGTGAATTTAAAATTATTATTTAAGTTAAAAAAATAAAGTTAAAATTATTATTTATTATTTAATCTCTTGATGGCAATTATTATTTAAGTTCATCATTTAAATGTGTTCTAGTCGATTTTTTTATAAATATTCAGTTTAGGTTTTCATTAAAAATAGCTTAAAGATTTTTTTTATGAATTTATTTACTGAAAATCTAAACTGAATACAGTATTTATTTTCCACAGGAGTAAAAATCACCGATTCGAAATAGAAAACAAAGGCGTAACCCGAGCCAAAGGACGAGCAATATTGACCTTTATGACAAGTAGTTGAAATAACAATTACTTTCTCCGTTATTTTTCACATTTTTGGAATGCAATTATTAAAATTGTATTTATGAATGTAAAAGTGCATTAATATATAGTAATATTCTACATGAAAATGAATAAATTAACATGTTTTAATGATATCACATTCTGACGGCGTAATCAATCTGAGTAGTGATTTCACGAATAATAAAACAATGGAAAAAGAATCTTATGCTTTATTTATAAGAACTATAATTGCATGGTGACTGTAGTTTGAAAATCAAATCTGAAAAAGTGGCATCATTTTCGATTGTAGAGTTACAATTAGCGCATTTTGTTTAATTTTCCAACTTAGTTTTATTTCAGGCTTAATGATAAGTTGTGAATTTGTGATTAACTTTGTTGATAGCGTATTAACTTTTATCTTTACGTACAGTGATGCAAATATTTGTGTAAGTGACTAATTGTATAAATTATTTATTTAGATGATAAATTACCCCTTTAGCAATGGCTGACGATCCAGATTTTGATATAATTCATGAATTGAAACGAAACCATTTCAAACGCTCACTTTTGATGAAAAAAAGCTTCTAATACGCAATGGAAAGCCTACCCCAAAAAAATTTGACCAAAGTGAACAAAGGATTTATAAGAAAATTTAACTACCAACTTATGATAGTGTCCGTTGGTTGTGTGGTAGTATCAACAAACAAACTCTACTGTTGGCCATGTATATTATTTTCAAGAGAAAATTCTGTGTGGAGCGAAGTGAATAGAGGCTACGAAGATTTAAATAACATACATACGGCAATTTCACGTCACGAAAAAGCAGTAAGTCATATTCAAGCACATTTGATTTGAAACAATTTGGAATAAGTCGAATTGACTTGGCACTTGACAAACAAAAGGAAGTTGCTATAGTAAACACAATGAAGAGGTATTGAAAAATAGAGAAATTTTAAAGAGACTAATCAGAATAACGTGTTTATTAGGGACACAAGAACTTGCATTTCGTGGTCATGATGAAAGTGAGTTATCTGAAAATAGAGGAAACTTCATCGAGTTTGCCCATTCTTTAGCTGAGTATGATGAAAAACTGGAAACGCATTTAAAGGGTGCTACAGTTTTTAAAGGACTATCTAAAACAATACAAAATGATATAATAGACTCAGTAAGTTCTGTACTTTTACATGAAATAAAAAATGAGCTTGCAAAATGCAAGCATGTTGCAGTTCTTTTGGATGAAACTTCCGATGTTAGTTGTTGTTCACAACTTTCTACCGTTGTGCGTTACGTCAATGCGAATGGAAACATTTGTGAACGATTCTTAGGATTTACTAATGTAAGTGAAGGTAGAAGTGCTAACGATATATCCGCGTTGGTGTTGAAGGAATTAATGAGTTGGGTTGTTTAAAAAAGTTAGTCGCGCAATCATACGATGGTGCTGCAGTTATGGCAAGCGAACTTAATGGTGTTCAAAAAAAGGTAAAGGATTCTGCCCCAGAAGCTCTTTCATACATTGTTACGCTCATAAGCTTAACCTTGTATTAAGCCAAGCAGTTTCACACATTTCTAAATGTACCTCATTCTTTTCAATGTTAGCCAGTTTATCATCATTTTTTAGCAGCTCTACAAAGCGAACAAACTTGCTTGATAGTATAGTTGGCAAACGCTTTCCTAAGCTTGCTCCGACAAGGTGGAATTACTCTTCTAGATTAGTTGAAACTGTCAAAAAGAATAGACAAAGTTTAAAGAGTCTTTTCGATTATATTCAAGAAAATCCAAAGATGTTTGATGATAAAACAAAGAATGAAGCAAGAGGTTTATCTGTAGCGTTGGACTCTTTTGATTTCAATTTTTTATTGAAAGTGTTTTCTAAAATTTTTCCATTAACTGAGTATTTGTTTAAAATTTTGCAAAACAAATCTATGAACATCATTTTTGGCTCGAATACGGTTGAAATCACAATAGCCAAAATTCAAGAAATTAGAGATTCGATGTTCGATGAAATATGGAAAACCGTTGTTGAAGATTTTGGTTTTCCTTCCTCAAGAAAAAAAAGTAGCACCCCAGTAGAGACGAGCTACCGACAAGTCTACTTTGAACTTTGTGATAATATCATTGAGCAAATGAAAGAGCGATTTAAGTCCCTTAAAATATAGAATTCTTAGAGCTTTTGGCTCCCAATAAAGTAAAGCCCTATGAACTATATTTTCCGGAAAAGGCTTATCAATCTTTGAAAAGTAACTACAGTTCCTTTTTCGATTTTGTTCTCCTGAAATCAGAATTAACTGTCTTATTCTCTCACAAATTTTTTGGTCAAAATGATATTCATGAACTTCACAAATATTTACTGAACAATGAAATGATTGAAGTATTTCCGGAGATACATTCATTTATAAATTTAATCTTAACTCTGCCAATTACACCTTCGTCCGTTGAAAGATCTTTTTCGGCGCTAAAAAGAATAAAAACTTACTTAAGAAATACGCAAGAGCAGGCAAGGTTATCGAATTTAGCCTTAATTTCAATTGAAAAGTCTTTCCTCAAAAAACAAATGGAAAAAAGAGAAGACTTTTATAACAAAATCATTGAACAATTTTGCAGAAAAACAAGAAGAGCCGAATTTCAGTTTAAATAATTTTAGGAATTGAACAAGGTAAGTAATAAATAAATGCTTTAAACCAATAATATACAATTTAATACTGTATATTCCAGTGCTTCATGTTTTTAATAAACTGGTGGTATCTTGTAAGTCATAATTGTCAATGTTTTATGGTTGGGATATGGGCATAAATTTCTCAAACATTATTTGTTCATAATAATTATTCCTATGCATTGTACTGAAGTCATAGCATTAATATAATATTGGTTCTATCCTCGGTTACTACATAACTCATAAGAATACCATAAAGACAAAATACAGCTTATCTAATATGTACTACACTGTAATGCATGTGACTGCATGCATAAGTAAAATTACCACGAGCCGCCACTGATATATATATATATATATATATATATATATATATATATATATATAAATATATATTATAATCATATAATATTTGAATGCCCACTGCGCTTTGCGCAGCAAACGCCCTCCGAAACACAACTCAGGGGGACCTCGGAGGGACAGGTGTATTGCTAAAACTAAAACCTTCCCTGGTTCTCCCTTAATGTGTATACTAAATTTGGTACGGATTACCCTGACATTTAGGCGTGTATAAACGAACGTAGAACATCATCATCATCCCCTACATATATAACTAATACATATATATTATATATTATATATATATTATATATATATATATATATATATATATTTCTCATTACACAGATGTTGAATAATTTATCAGTAAAGCTGCTTTGGACGAAATCCTTGTTATGGTTGGCACTGGTCACATGGCTTCCTCGGTTTGTGACGTCATCAACAGCGTGCCAAACTTTTGACGAAAGTCGTCAAATTTTGTTGAATCCTCAAGCACAAGTTTTCATCGGTAAATATGAGGAATTGTTTAGTTTTTTGGATTTGTTTTATAGGGATTATCGTCTATACCTATCTATCTCTTTATCTATCTGTCTATCTATTTAGCTCTCTATGTATGGAGTGTTTGTCATATACCTTCAGTTTAATCCTAACGAGAGTAAGTGTTCCGTATTGACATGATAAAAGACACTATAATATAAAATTTTATATATATATATAGAAATAATATTCCATCAGTGAAAATTCTTTTGTTGCACAAAATACCATCTTCCCATTCTTCCAGGGGTACTTCTGTCTATTTCATCTTCAGGCGTTGATGGCTCATGTGGGCCCCTCGCTGGATATGGCATTTTGGAATATGAGGCTCTTCGATGGGGTCTGGAAAGGATCAACCAAAGATTTGGACAAATTGGAAGCAGAATTATTCACGATTCCTTCGTTCCAGGAATCGAAATTGGTTAGAAGTGCTTGACAACATTATCATATATCATTATCATATACATGTGTGTGTGTGTGTGTGTGTGTGTGTGTGTGCGCATACGTATAAACAATTTGTTTGAATGTTAAACTTTTGTAACTTTATTTGTAAACCAAATTTTCTCCATTCACCTTAATTAATTAAATATTTAAATTAGTTACCGATTCTGTAAAATAAAATGTATTTAGACACTTCCAGTTACTTATTTATAGAACATTATAACACTATCTGTTATATTTAGAAAGTTAAAAAAAATTGTTTCTAAAAATGAATTCTCTATAAATTAAGTTCTCATAAGTTCAATTTCTTTCGAAAATATTCAAGAAAGTAATTAATTTACTGTAAAGGAGGTTCCTGATTACAGTGCAGAAAGCGTCTGGTGTTAGTATATTATAAGTTCATCTTTAATACTGCAGTTCGTAGTTGCGCTTTACTGAAGTACGTACGTAACTGTAAATTACAGAAAATTTTTCTTAATGGCAAATTGAAGTTATGTCAATACCATACATATAAAGTTCAGTTGGATTTTACAGGAAGACTATTTATAATTACAGAACTGCAAAAACATAAAACAGCGTGTATGTATTTTAATACACGTGAAGCTCGTTTCATCTATTCTATACAACCACAGTGTAGATATATATGTACATACACACATTGACTATGATACAGCAAACACGTACTCACGCTTACATACTGCCAATAAATACTGAACAGATCTTGTATGTTTTCCAATTTACATATTATGTTCAGTTTTCCTTTCAAATGAAATTTTCCGTGACTGAAGAGTTCAGCCGCACGTGTATTTCATGAAAATGGAATTCTATTACGGATACACCTTTAACATATTGAAGCCAGACCATTTTTTTTATTTTAACCAAACGATTGTTTCCAGTGTAGCCTATCGTGAATACGATCCTATAGTGTCAGAAGGATATACAAAATGAATTTGGAAATACTGAAATTATTCTGTAAATGAAAAACATTCGTTAACAATTGCGA
>JAJOZX010007928.1:62500-204510 GCA_023014485.1 Bathynomus jamesi
TATATTATCCATTTATTTCAGAAGAAATAATATGAAAATGTAGGCATACATGGTAGGTTTTCTCTAAAATTCAATGTGGGCTCCAACTCTTTCCACCAGCTTCTGGAGCCGCCCAGGAATGGCGTCCACTGACTTTAGCAGGAACTCCGGCGGGATGGAGGACATGACTTCCCGAATTCGGTCCTCCAGTTCTTCCAATGTCCTCGGTTTGGTGCGGTAGACTTCTTCCTTTACCCACCCCAAAAAGAAGTCGCACGGTGTCAAGTCGGGGATCCTGGCTGGCCATTGATGTGGACCACGACGACCCATCCAACGCCCAGGGAAGTGGGCATCCAGCCACTCACGGACAACAAGAGCGAAGTGCGGAGGGGCGCCAATAAGCCCGCGCCATCTTGCATAAATATCAGATCGTCGATGTTCTCCCATGTGCTGACAACCGGCCAGACCTCGTTTCGCAACATAGCAAGGTACCGCTCAGCATTCATGATGTTGCGCAGAAGGAACGGGCCCACAACCTGATCTGAGGTCATACCACACCACACCGTTACACTGAACCGATTCTGCCGTTTTTCAGCGGTAACCATGGGATCCTCTCCTGCCAGTAGTGGCAATTGTGGCGGTTGACAAAGCCTCCGACGTGGAACACCGCTCGTCGCTCCAGAGGATGTTGCGGAAGAGATGGGGCCAGTCTTCATGCCAAGCCAGCATGATTTCCCCGAACTCCATGCGAATGTCGCAGTCCTCGTCCGAGAGAGATTGGCAGTAATGCGGCTTCCACGCACGCCAGTTCAGCTCCTTCTTCAGCACAGTTCGCACTGAGTAGCGGGAGAGTCCACTTTCCCGAGCTGCCTGGCGAGTTGACTTTCGTGGACTCCGTGCGAACATTTCCTGAACTGCCTGCCCGTCTCCTGGGCCCTGGATGTCGAAGGGCGACCACATCTTCGAACATCTGCCACAGACCCTGTGGTCATGAGCTTCGAGTGGCAGTTCTTGATTGTTTTCGGGTCCACTTGGGCACGTGGTCCGTGAATGGCCCGCCACCATCTTTGAACTCGAACGACAGATTGCCAAACTTCGTACCGTGCCGCCAACTGGGCACGCTCCTGCAGTGTTAAACGCTCAGCCATGTTACCCTTCAATCTGAAATGAAAAAAAAAAATGAACGTTACAATTGTACCACTTTAGAGAACACAAAGAGACCACGTTAGAGAAAAAAATTACCGTTACAATTGTACCACTTTAGAGAACACACCATAACAATATAACAATACAATCACAATTTATACATAATTTATATGTAATTTAAATTAGGGAGCTACTTTCCGCCCACCCTGCACCTATATATATATATATATATATTATATATATATATATATATATATATATATATAATCATGCGGGTTGCTTCTACAGAGCTTCAATTTAATATTTAGGAGAAATCCAATGACAAGGAGAAATGTAAATGCCATGAAAAGTCTTCTTTAATGCGCAACGTTTCGAGCAATACGCTCATCTTCAGGCTGTTTAATAACAATGTGAAATTAAAATCAATATTGAATGAAAAACAAAACAGAAAATTTCTATAACCTATTCGTAAAGACAAATTTAAAAGACTGAGAAAAGGGTTAAATTCTAAGTTATACAGATTTACATATAAAAATTAAGAAGTTATTTTTAAATACATGTAGTAAATGTGAAATTAATACACTGGAAAAATTACCAATAGTACACTGGAACATGGAACTATCTACCTTTCACTGCAGTATCCGAGGCTGACTAATTTGAGCAGAGACAAAGAACGGGAAACACGAAGGATGGCGAGGGCGATTGGGGAGGAGGGATTATAAGGAATTGGGGAAGGAGGAGGGATCATAGCAAATTGAGGACGGCCGATGAGTCAACATTCAGACTAGGGACAATGCTTTAATGAAAAGGGATTCTAAAATTCTTAGTGAGTTGGGACAAGTATTACAACCAAGAATTTTAAAATTGTCTAAAGTGACATCAATTTTACATTTAATGCTGTGTTCACGAATACTCGAGGCTTCTTTAGTTTTTAAAATTTTACCTGTTCGGCCACTTATTCCCATATGCGAATAAAATCTAGCCCTGAGAGAGCGAACAGTGCTGCCGATGTAATTCCCAAGGAGACACCTGGGGCAGGTAAATAAATATACAACACCGCTACGCAACGAGTCAGGGGTTCGATCCTTCGCTGAGAAAAAGCTACCTAAGACGTTTTATTAATAAATATGATGCGGAAATCAGTATGATAAAAAATTTCCTTAACAATTTTGTAAATTTAAGCTTAAATTCCTTATTCAAAGGACCCATTTCAGGTACCAAGAAATATTTTATATCCTTCGGCACTGTAATACATGGAAGTTGAGGGCTATAAACATTATTTAAGAAGGATCTAATTAGTTTGTCTACATATTGAACAGGAAAACTATTATTAGTAAAGTATGATCTTAGATTATTAAATTCATCATTAAGTAAGGTAAATTAGAGGTCAAATTATATCCTCTGAACAGGAGAGTTTTAATACAAGACATCTTATAGTTGAAATCAGTAAAACTAAAAAAATTCATGCCCAAACCAGTGAAAGTGGGTTTCCTGTAAACTGATGTAGTAATAGAATCACCGTTTTTCGAAATTAAAAGATCTAAGAAGGGGAGGGAGCCATTTTGCTCAGATTTCAACTATAAGATGTCTTGTATTAAAACTCTCCTGTTCAGAGGATATAATTTGACCTCTAATTTTACCTTACTTAATGATGAATTTAATAATCTAAGATCATACTTTACTAATAATAGTTTTCCTGTTCAATATGTAGACAAACTAATTAGATCCTTCTTAAATAATGTTTATAGCCCTCAACTTCCATGTATTACAGTGCCGAAGGATATAAAATATTTCTTGGTACCTGAAATGGGTCCTTTGAATAAGGAATTTAAGCTTAAATTTACAAAATTGTTAAGGAAATTTTTTTATCATACTGATTTCCGCATCATATTTATTAATAAAACGTCTTTAGGTAGCTTTTTCTCAGCGAAGGATCGAACCCCTGACTCGTTGCGTAGCGGTGTTGTATATTTATTTACCTGCCCCAGGTGTCTCCTTGGGAATTACATCGGCAGCACTGTTCGCTCTCTCAGGGCTAGATTTTATTCGCATATGGGAATAAGTGGCCGAACAGGTAAAATTTTAAAAACTAAAGAAGCCTCGAGTATTCGTGAACACAGCATTAAATGTAAAATTGATGTCACTTTAGACAATTTTAAAATTCTTGGTTGTAATACTTGTCCCAACTCACTAGAATTTAGAATCCCTTTTCATTAAAGCATTGTCCCCTAGTCTGAATGTTGACTCATCGGCCGTCCCTCTCAATTTGCTATGATCCCTCCTCCTTCCCCAATTCCTTATAATCCCTCCTTCCCCAATCGCCCTCGCCATCCTTCGTGTTTCCCGTTCTTTGTCTCTGCTCAAATTAGTCAGCCTCGGATACTGCAGTGAAAGGTAGATAGTTCCATTGTTCCAGTGTACTATTGGTAATTTTTCCAGTGTATTAATTTCACATTTACTACATGTATTTAAAAATAACTTCTTAATTTTTATATGTAAATCTGTATAACTTAGAATTTAACCCTCTTTTCTCAGTCTTTTAAATTTGTCTTTACGAATAGGTTATAGAAATTTTCTGTTTTGTTTTTCATTCAATATTGATTTTAATTTCACATTGTTATTAAACAGCCTGAAGATGAGCGTATTGCTCGAAACGTTGCGCATTAAAGAAGACTTTTCATGGCATTTACATTTCTCCTTGTCATTGGATTTCTCCTAAATATTATATAATATATATATATATATATATATATACATATACACACAGTATATATATGGGATGAATTTTTTTCCCCTTGTGGGTTTGCAGCATATATATATATATATATATATATATATATATATATATATAACTGAAAGAAATGAATATTCATTTTACTCCTTGGGCAGACTGACTCCGACTCGTAGTCATGAAATTGAAAACAAATGCGGCTTATCAGCAGTGTTGCCAACTACATATAATAAAACACGTTAACGGTTATTATGGCCTTCAGTACTCGCTATTTTAAGTGTACC
The DNA here is from genome assembly GCA_023014485.1 of Bathynomus jamesi. Classification (NCBI taxonomy): domain Eukaryota; kingdom Metazoa; phylum Arthropoda; class Malacostraca; order Isopoda; family Cirolanidae; genus Bathynomus; species Bathynomus jamesi. Next base: position 66,641 of record JAJOZX010007928.1, read on the forward strand.
TGAGGTAATTTATATAATTCTTTTTAGCCAGACCCCAAAAAGGACAAATTAACGTCCGGCTCAAGGTGGCTCCGGATGGAGGACAGAGTGCTCAAAAGGCGGACTGTCCGGCCTAAAGCCGGACGTCTGACCACCCTAGGTCCATGCCTTGGACTTTTTGGTTGAGTTCAAAGCTTCAAAGATGTAAAATTTGCAGCCCAATTGGCCACAAATAGTTTTAAATAGGATGATATCTCTCAGGCAACACTATATAAGGTTAAGAACGACGAATGGCCAGTTCTCCCCGCCCGCCACGCCCCCGCCAATTTTTAAATTACGAATTTATTTAATTGGGAATATATATTCTGAGTCAGAGATATATTGGCTGACCACTTTCGCCGAGCTTTCGCTCCCCCCAGGCTAAGAACCGCTGCTCTAAATGGAGTCGAAGGTGGAAGATCTTTGGTAATGGATCTTCTTTTGCTGTAGCTTATTATTTCATCTTAATATATTTTAACGTGGCTATTGTTCATTTATCACTAAATTATTCATTAAAAATAATAAATCATTGACCTTTTAATGCCCAGGGCACGTTCCTAAAACTGAAAAAAAAAAATCATCTGACGTCAGCCATAACAAAATCAGTAAAGTGACGTGATATCTAAAGGGTTAAAATAACTAAACTGTTATCAGTATCCCTATTTTCACTGACTCGAAGAAGGAAATACTTTCGTGTTTCTTTTCAGCAAACACTAAACTCTCTAAAAGCAAATAAATAGCTAAAATAACTACTACTGTCACGTGTATTTATGTGGAAACGTGAGGGAATTAATCAGGTTAGGGGTCATCCATACCCATTCTTCATCTACTTTTTCCATATCTAGGAAATTGAAGCGAATGCGAAGTCGTTTAATAGCTGTGTGAGTCACGTCACGAAACTGAAACAAGGTTCTGCCCCTTCTGATGACGTCGCAGCGGACCCTGACACTGAATCGAGAAAAATAATTGGAGCATTTGGTGATTGTGACGTCATTTTGGTTGTCACAACTGAAGCAAAATTAGTTGAAAAGGTTAGTTTTCATATCTTGTACATTGTTATATATATATATATATATACATACATACACTCGATTAAAATAATCCTGCACTCTTTCTGTAAATGAAAGACAGAGACGCAGCATTTTCATAAATTTAGGTTACCATGGAAACCAGTATTTGCGTTTTGAAGGACACCACTTATTTGGATGTATAATTTAGGAAAGAATGTATGTTATATTATGACTTGCCAATGTTTTTTTTACCTTAAAACAATGACTGTCACAGTGTTTGGCTCGTCTTCCTGCATAAAAACATTATATTTACTACTCATTTTTTCAGATACTGAAGACTTACGAGAAATTTTCCCGTTTAGAAGTTCCTCCGATAATTTTCTGCAAATCTTTGTCTGAAAATGCGGCGAAAATTTTCCAGAAAATCCGTTCCGATTTTGTCCAAAATGCGAAGGGGAAATTTTTCGAAAGTAAAATCTTTCAAATGTCATTTTCTCCCTCATCAGTTCCAGAGTTCGATTCAAAATGGGAAAGTTATCAAAGTAATAATTTTTACGTAAGTTAATTTCTTTTATAATTATTTTAAATTACTAGTAATTAATAATTAATAATTGTAATTATATTAAGTACATCGTATATTACATTAACGCTGCAAGTTTAAGATTTAAGTTTGATGAACTGTTAAGTATTAGCTTTGACCAAAAATTTGCGGTTGTTGTTGTTGTTGTTGGTTAGCCGATCAGCCCACCATGATCGAGCAAGCCGGCGGCACGCAGGTAACCGATCGTCCTCTCCGGAGTGGACCAGAGGTTCAGCGCATTAGTGATGTTGTGTTGTGTTCTATGTTGTGCTAGAGCGGTACAGTCTGTCATAATGTGTTCAATTGTTTGTGGTGTGTCCTGGCACAGGTGGCAGGTATCGTGTGTGGAGTTGTCTAGTCTTTGTTTATATGTCTGTAAGTTGGGGTGATGTCCACATCGGAATCGTGCTAAGTTAACTCGATCCGATCTGCTCAGGCTGGTCTCTGACCTGTCAATGGGTGGCGGCTTCGCACGTAGGACCGCATTCGGACCGAGTCGTGTCAGTGCTTTGTGGGTTAGTTGTGTGTGTATGTGTTTTCTGTACTGTGTGATGTCTGTGGGGCGTGGTATGGAATGGAGTACAGTATTTGGTTATAATGTCTCTCTGGTGTTACTTTAATGGTGCGAGGTGTTGGTGCATGATTGTACATGTAGTGGCAAAGGTATTATGGGTTAGTTGTCGCTGCTGCCATGAATTGTGTTCCCCTCATGTTTAAATGTTCCCTGATTTTCAGTATTTTTCTTTCTGTGTACAGATGTTATATTAGTGTTGTTTGAGTGCATCCTGTAATGATACGAAGTGCGTTGTTTTGTATTGTCTATAAGGTGTTTATGTGTGTGTTTGAGATAATGGGTGCCCAGCATGGGCTAGCATAGTCCATAACTGAACGAATATATTGTTTTTATATGAGTGATGTTGTTTCTTGCTGGTGTCCAAAGTTTGTGCCTGTTAGTACCCTAAGCGTGTTAAGTCTTGGCGTACATTTGTTTTTAATGTCCTGAATGTGGTTTGCAAAAGATAATGATGTGTTGTATGTGACTCCAAGTATTTTGGTCCTGTGAGTGTGTGGAATGTTGGTGTTGTTTAGTGTAAGCTGTGGAGTTATCTGGTGTTCTTTTGTGTTGCTTGTTAACAAGGTGATGGTTGATTTTGTGGGCGCTACTTTGAGCAGGAGCGACTCGCAGGTAGGCACTGTGGAACTGCAGCACCCCCATGATCTTATGATCTTTATATTTAAATATTTAAAATAGCCTCTCTGATTGTTTTTTTTCAATGAACTTTGAGTTTTTAAATCAGATTATATCCTTTTTTCCTTAAACTATTTCAATGCCGAACGAATGAATCACGAAAGTAGCTTCAGCCTTCCCGTGGAACTGCGTACTTAACAGTTCCAGATTTTGTTCGAAACGCTTGAAACCTCGGTGGCGGACGTACGAAGAGCGAGTCAGAATTGCGGGTTTAAGAGGATCCAAAGCACTGTGGACAGAGCAGTGCCGATTTGTTTGTTTGACGTGGTAGTTGTGTTGCTGTATCGTTTGCTAATTCGAAATTTAATTTCCGAATTGCATTTATCAGTGATTCGTTATCATTTATTTTTTGTCGTGAGATTGAAGTTAATTATATAATAATTGGATTATTTACAATATATAGCTTTCATTTCTTAGAATATTTTTTTCGCAAGTGACTTTTTGTTTTTTGAAATTTTAACTAGGCGCCTATTCTATTATCATGGCTGCGCTAGCCCCAGAAGTGAGTCGGGTGACAGTGAGTAAAATTCAGTCTCGTAATTTTTCACAGTTATCTCTTCAAGAAAAAATAGCTATTAAAACTGAAGGACGCCCTACACCAGAAATTCAAATATCTCAGCCCGGAATAAGTAACAATAAGATATTCGTAGTTTTAATTCAGAATGGTACCAAAGAAAAAGTTGGCTTTGTGGTTGTAAAGTTAAAAATGCATTATTTTGTTTCCCGTGTCTACTACTCGGTGGTGACTTGACGTGGACAAAAAGTGGTTTTACAAATATAAACAAAATGAAAGAAAAAACTGAAAAGCATGAACTCATAAAAATTCTTTTGACCATCCCCATGACTACATCCGAGGCCGAACGCTGCCATTCAACATTAAAAAGAATAAAGACGTTCTTAAGGAGCACTATGAATCAGGAAAGACTAAATGCTCTTGCAATGATTCAATAGAGAAAAATTTGATCAACAGTACACAGAATTTCAATGAAAAAGTAATAGACCTTTTCGCTCAGAATAAAAACAGAAGAATGGAATTTGTTTATAAATAAAATTTTTGGCAAATTCAAAATTACCCGTTAAGCGTAAGTACCCTATATTTGATTTTATGATACTATTTTACTTATTTTTATGACTGAGTAGTGAGTAGTTATCTATTTATCTATTCGACTTTCTCTCTCTCTCATATATATACATACTGGGTGATCCAGATAAATGGGACCCATAAAAAAAAGCCAAATATTCTTAATATTTAATTCCTTTCATAAAAACTATATATCATTCGAAAGAGTAGAATTACAAGTTTATTATGAAATATTTATTTTTTAAAAATGACTCCTTTCAAATGTGCTCCATTAGTTGCCAAGCATTCCAGTGTTCTCGCTTGTAAGTTCTGCATCACTTTTGCAAGAGTGTGCGGTGGTATGGCCTGTATCTCATTTGTGATGGCGGCCTTCAATTCTTGCAAGGTCGTTGGGTTATTTCTGTAGACCCTACTCTTTAAATATCCCCAGAGATAATCTAAGGGAGAAAAATCCGGAGACCTTGCGGGCCATTCAACGTCTCCAAATCTTGAGATTAACTCGCCTGGAAACGTTTGACGCAAAACTGCCATGCAGTTCCTCGTGGTATGGCAGGTAGCTCCGTCTCGTTGGAACCAGTGGTTTTCTAGACAAAGATCTCTTAATTTAGGAATAAGAAAATCGGTCAACATTTTTTCGTAGCGATCACCATTCACAGTGACCATGTTTCCGGTGGAATCCTCGAAAAAGTACGGCCCTATGATCTGAGATGCAGTAAGACCACACCAAACAGTTACACGCTGACTATGCAACGGGACCGGTAATATTCAATGGATTTTCTGTTGCCCAGAAACGACAATTTTGTTTGTTTACAGTTCCATTCAAGTGAAAATGGGCTTCGTCTGACATAATCAAAGTTGCTAGAAAATTGGTGGTGTCATTTACCTTCTGTTGGATCCATTGACAGAATTGTCGTCTTCGTGCGAAATCTCCATCGTTTAGTTGTTGCACTGTTTGAATTTTATATGGAAAGAGCATTAAATTTTGCTTGAATATACGGTGTGTTGTTCCATGTCCAACTCCTAACAGCTGAGAAGCACGTCTGATGCTTATGTTAGGATTATCCTGTACAATTTCATGAGTTCTGTTAATGATCTCGTTTATCCTTGCTGTGCGCACTCTTCCAGTTGGTTTTCTTTTTCCAATGCTGCCAGTTAGGGAAAAATTTCTGACACACCGACGGATTACTTTCTTAGAAGGTGATTTTGACATCTGAAAATTTGTCTTGAAAGATCTTTGAGCTGAAACTACACTTCTTCCATGCTCATAATATTGCTCAGTTATGAAACGCAGCTGTTCCACAGTCCATGCAGTCATCTTGAAGGGTTAGTTTTAACTAACACTTTTATTTTGTTTTGTATCTTATCTTGTCTTGTATTGTCAAAACCTATACAATCCTGTACAAACTTGTAACTATCCTCTTTCGAATGATGCGTATGATTTTATAAAAGGACTTATACTTTAAGAGTTACAGGGGTTTCTTTTGGGTCCCATTTCTCTGGATCACCCTATATAATCGACACAATTGTTCAAAATTTCTGAGGCAGCACCCCCATAACTGAAAGTCACGAGCCGCCACTGACTTTGAATCTATTGTGTGTGAGCCAGACTTGTATACTGTTTATGTATACTTGTAGGTTATTTGTAGCGGTGTCGATGTTGTTGTGGGTGGATGTTAGAGTGATGTCATCTGCATATGATGATAAGGTAAGCTTGTTATCTATGGGTGTTGGAATGTCATGCATGTATAAGTTGAACAGTGTTGATGAGAGAACAGAGCCATGAGGGGCCCCGTTCGGAAAAAACTTGTTTTTGGATGACTTGCCATTAAATGTGACATGTGAGTATCTTCCTGAAAGATAGTTGCTCAGCCACCTTTTGGTGTTATTGTGCATATTTGTGTCGAGTATTTATGAGAGGGAAGCGTGGGATAGCATCAAATGCTTTACTAATGTCTATTGTTGCTAATAGTGTACGTTGAGCTGGTCGTCTGGAGTTGATGCCATCCATGATGTGCTGCGTGAGTTTAGTGAGTAATGTTGTGGTTGAGTGGTGAGGTCTGAATCCATGTTGAGTAGGCGATAGTGGTATGTGTGGGTTGGTGATTTGTAAGATTAGTCTTTCTGTTACTTTGGGAGGTGTGCATAGTAAAGTAATGGGTCCATAGGAAGCTGGTTCTGTTGGAGTTTTGTTTGGTTTGAGTAGTGTAATAATTTTACCTTGTTTCCATATGTTAGGAATAATACAGTGGTGGTATGAATATGTGCTGATATTTGTGAGAGCTAGTATTCCTTGTGGGCCCAAGTGTTTAAGGTGTATGTTAGATATGTTGTCTGGTCCAGTAGCTTTCGAATTCTTAATGTTTTTGATGATCTTGGTGATCTGGTCTGTACTGAAGGGTGTAATGGTCGTGTCGAGTCTGTAGGTTTTCTTGTGTCTGGCTGTTTGTCTCTCTGCGTGTTTCTGGTTGTTGTCTCTGTTTAAGTGACTTATCTTTGCGTAGTGATTAACTAGAATGTTGGCTTGTATATATGTTGGGATATTATTTTGGCTGCGACAGATAGCCGCGTGTGAGGTGTGAATGCCACTGTTAGAGTGGGTAATGCTGTTTATAGTCTTATATAGCGGGGATGTATATGTGGAGTGGTTTAGTGTTATGAATTCCCTAAATGTTTCTGTTTGTTTTTCTTTAAGTTTGTTGTTTATTTCTGTGTTGAGCTGTTGTGTCCGCTGTTTTATGGCTTCTGTGTGTGGTGTTTGTGTGTTATGTTTGAGGTTGTTACGTTGCCTTATGAGGTGGGCTATTTCTCTAGTGTAATTTGGGTTGTATTTCCTAATGTTGCCCTTCGGTATGTATTTGTTTGCATTATTGATGATCTGATTGAATGTCTTGAGTGTTGTATTGATGTTTATGATGGGTTTGCTGTTTAATGTGGTAAATTGTTCCTCAGTCTGTATTTTGAACTGTTGGGGCAGAGTGTTGAATGTGTTGTAATGATGATGGGCAGGTGGTTTGATGACAGTTGTTTTTCTGTTCTCCAGTGTGTATGTGTTGCTAGTGAGGGGGAACAGAACGTTATGTCTGGGGAGGAGTTTGAGTATCCTGCTTGATGTGGTATGTGTGTATGTTCTTCTGTGTTGTTAAGAATGAAGAGGCTGTTTAGTTGTGTGGCTATGTTGGCGCCTCTGGTATTGTTTTGGTTGTGCAGGTACCAACTAGTGTCTTTAGCGTTGAAGTCTCCTCCTAAGATGACATTAGTGAGAGAGGCCAGATTGTGTAACTGTGGATTGTAATTGGCTGGCACCTGAGGTGAACTATCTGGTGGAATGTAAATGTTGATGAGTGTGGTGTTGTGTTTTGCGCGTGTTTTAAAGTTAACTGCCTGTATTTCTATCTTGTTATCTGCTTGGATTGTGTTTGTAATGTTTTGGGTGGCATCAGTATAATGCTTTTACGTATGTAAGTGATGAGTCCACCCCCGTGACCCCAGTACGATCTTGACGGATCGCCGTGAAGTCGGGGATGGTGGGTGTTGTGTGTGCGTTTTAGTTTTGTTTCTTGTATAAGTGCTATGTGAATGTTTTGTTTGTGTACGAATTCCATAAGCTGCATGATTTTGTTTGTGAGGCCATCTACGTTGTACTGTAATATGTTAATGTGGTTCCGTATGTGTCTCATGGTCCTATTGTGTCTGTCTTTGTGTATGGTGACATGTGTAAGTTGTAGTGGGCCTGGATTAGTCTTAATGTCGTCAGGAGAGTAAGAGTAGTCCGGGGAGCACGTCCGGCACGCAATTGCTCCCCGTAAATGAAAAAATTAGCACCCTGGTATAGGTCAGGCCCCGGGAGCGATCGGCACTCTGACCGTGCCACGCAACAGGCCGTCGACTGCCAGTCTGGCCAACCGTAGACAGCCCGCTGCACAGAGATTTGAGGAGGTTTGGCCCACCAGCGGGTTGATGTCTTCGGTTTGACGTCGCCTCTTCTTCGCGTTGACGTTCCACGTTTTTTCGTTGACGTGACGCGCTGACGTGTCCCGCGATGGAGGATACAGCCACTGCTAGAAGCTTCCTCGTCAGCTGCTAACGTTTGGTTTTTAATACCGTGTGTAGATTCAGCTATTACTGTGAATCTATTAAAAGAACATTCTCTGTTATTTTGTGCTTATCCTTCGTCCGCAATTTTGTGTTGCTCTCTTTGTTGGTTCTGAAAATGTATTGTCCGCCTGCAGTTGGAGCAAGTACTGAATCCTGATTAAATACAGAGAGTAGACAATTTCTCGGAGAATTTCATGAGATACGAGATATTTAACAATGACAGAATAGAAAGAAGGGTGGTGGTACAGTACTATACAGTTCGGTCACACTTAAAACCCATTAAAAATTGCAGAAACTCGCAATATAAATGCGACGTTCGTTGAAATTAAAGACAACTCAGGAAAGAAATTAATTATAGGTTTAGTCCTCCTTCTCAGACTGTCGTTAGTGATAATAAGCTTCAGGAACTAATTTTTGATGTAAGTAGTGAACATGATGCTATAATTATGGGAGATCTTAATTCACCTGCAGGGAGTTGGGGTGGTTCTTTACAGTCTAGTTCCGGTTGTCGACTGTACGAGGGTTTGCTCGAAAGTTTACTTTTTCAAATGGTCTGGTCAAGGAACCCACTAGAGATTTCAATACTCTAGATTTAGTTTTAAGTATAGACCCAGACTTAATTGGTAATATCTCTGTAGGAAACTACTTCTCCACCAGTGATCAGTCTAGAGGTGGAAAGCGTACCAAAATTTTGGAGTTGTACGAGTATGATTACGAGTAGAGTATTTTTTGAGTGGTCGAGTACGGGTACAAGTATACCTTTTGAGTGCTTGAGCACGAGTACGGTTTTTTAGTGTTCGAGTACGAGTACGCGTGTAAGAGTGCGATTTCAAACTTTAACTGGTGCTTGGCTGCTTGCATGAGCAAAGCTTATTAGACCATATGAACACATTGCATTGAAAGGGGGAAAAATGTGACATGAAGTGAACAAAATGTATTTACTGTTACATATCTATCGCAGTATACTGTAAATTTTTTCTTTACCTACCTACTCAGTACCTACTCAGTAATAAAACGCAAGACATGTTCTATACTAAGGTTTTTCGCTATAAAAGTTGCCACTTAGTTATTAATAATATTATAAATGTAAAGTATTACGTAAAAATATAGTAAATAAATCTGAAAATATAAACCATATTGAAATTAAAGTTGTAAACTGTTGCTTTCATGGTACACTGGGAGTCTAGGACGGATACTCATATTTGAAATTAGTTTGAGTGCAAGTATGATTACAGCGATTTCAGATTATATCGAGTACGATAACGGCAATTTAAGATTACTTTGAGTACGAGTACAAAAACCCGTACTCGAGTACAAGAATACTCTGATCACCTGAAGATCAGGGCCCCCATGTATTCTTGTTTTTTGCTTTACACTACCAAATATTATAATAAATTAAATTGAATGCCCGGTTAGGTCAACTGTACGCCTTTGACGATTAGTTAGGTTAAGTCGTGATATTTTCGTTAGTTTTAACGAAGATATCATTTTGTAATTGAGGCTGGGGGCCCTGATCTTCAGGTGATCCGAATACTCTAATACTGATGTACTCTTTCCACCTCTAGATTGATCACAGGCAAATAACATTTGAAATTAAAGTTAATGCTCATAATTCAGAGAGTTTGGAACACGTTTTGGATTTTAAAAGAACTAAATTTCGTGACATAAAACTGCAACTTTCGACCCATAATTGGGATGAGGCTTTATCGCGTGATGATATCAATGGCACATGGATTTCTTTTTTTTTTGAATTATTTTAAATGTTTAGAATCGAGTAATATCCCATTACGTAAAAAGAGATTGGCGAAGTCTGTTAAACCTAAATGGTGGATTGCTGAAATTAAAAGTACTTAACGTGGAAGTTTTAAATACATTCTTCTCTTCTGTCTTCGCTAACGAAAATATGAACAACGTTTCCGTAATAATGATCAATGATGATCATTTACAATTTTCCGATTTTACCATTTAGTGAAAGTGAGGTACTCTCAGCCATAGGTAATCCTAATGAAACTCTTGGTTCAGATAAGCATTACCCGAGGGTACTTAAAGAAATAGTCTCTCCTCTTACGTATATATTTAATAATAATAATTTCATATATATTTAATTATTAATAAATAATAATAATCATAATAATAATAATAAATCGTTACAGTCTGGAGAAGTGTCCGTCTCACTATTAAGCGATTCTGAACATAGAAATATATACGCTTTGCTTTGTTTTAACTTTTTACTCGAGCGAGTTAAGATTTTCATTGCTTGATACAATGAGTTCGGATGTGAAGCTTAAGATTTTCATTGCTGCGTTCTTTTTTATAGTTTTATTGACTGAATAATTGACCTCCCAATTATTCGGTAAATAAAACTATAGAAAAGAATGCAGCAATGAAACTCTTAAGCTTCACATTCAAACCCATTGTATCAAGATTTGCGAAGCTTTAGATTTTCATGGATGCGTTCTTTTGACCGAAAACTATTGATTCCCCAGTAATTAGGGGGCTTGCGGCCCCCAATTACTGAGGCCGAAGTTCCCAGCACCGCGGGTCTACTTAAATGGGCCCACTTTTGCTAGTATTTAAGAAAGGGGACAAATCGTTTCCGGGAAATTGTCGTTCCAAGTGACTTCAGTAGTTGGTAAGTTTATGGAGACGATCGTTCGGGGCAAATTAGTTAATCACTTACATATGAATAATTTGATTCAAGATTCTCAGCTCGGCTTTCGACGTAATCGCTTTTGTCTTACTAATTTGCTTGAATTTTGTAATGATATTGTAAATATATATATATGACGAGAGTAAAACAGTAGGTGTTGTATATTTCGATTTTCAAAAGACGTTTGACAAAGTGCCCCAAGGGAGATTATTGGCTAGACACTAACGAGTGTTACGGAAGGGAAAGACATTCTCAAACCGAGTAAGCAAATGTATCGAAACGGTTAGAAAAACAAATGGCATCTTAGGATTTATTGGTAGATCATTTGAATCAAGTCTGGAAAAAACAATGCTAACATTATATAATATTGCGTTCAGTTTTGGTCCCCATATTTACGACAGGATATAAACAGAATGGAAAATTTTTTCACGAGGATTCCCTCCTCTTTAAAATTTTCACTTTATCTTTAAATTTCCTTCTACTTGTAGAGGAACAGACAACTACACATCTTTTAACCTTCCTTCTTAAACAGAGAGCTCGTATGGACCAGCCGGTCTGTTGCTGTTTGGTGTCCTTTGTATTTTGTAATAATCAATTTATTGAAAATTAACAGAATTAAAAAATTATATTAAAGTCTTCTTTCTCATTCTAAAACCTACTCTACAGTCCACATTGAGTGTGATGGGCGCGGTGCTTGCGCTGTCGTATGGAAATTGTCCTTAGAAACGGCGTCCATCTTTCCTATTAATCTTAAGACCTTGTTTCAGGAAACGTTTGAAAGCCGCTTGATAACGTCTTATCTGCAGCAAGTAAAGAACTGCACGCTTAATCCCTCATCCGTCGAAGCATCGCGGAACTTAAAAAGGCCGTGTGTGTCTTTAAAACTGGGGGAAGAGGAGGAGCTGCTGCCGTCAGCCTCCAGCAGTCCTTTCTACGCAGCCCTTCACGGCTTTTTCACTGTCATCAATGCGTACAAAAACGCTTGGAAAAGCAAATGCAAAAGCAGGTAACAAACACTCCATTCTCGGTTGTTGGGAGCCCTGTTTTACGATACTGTAGATAAATCTGTCTATGGACGCTTAATAATTTTTCTACCTCTGAAACCATATGTGATTATTATATTATTATTATTATTATATTATTATTATTATTATTATTATCAGAAAAGGACTTTGCAAAGAGATGACCCAAATGAGCAGGAAGGAATTCAGAGACGCTTTTCTGGTTCCTCTTCAGTTCAGCCACTCTGATCCCGGGACCAGAAGTCCCCAGGAACTTAAGGGACTGAAGGAGAAGGGGAAGGCCCCAGGAACTCTTAAAGGGATGAATTATGGACTTTTCAAAGTAAATTTCGAAGAAGAAAGAGGACAATCTGTCATTGAAGTGAGTTTTTAAATCTGTTTAGTCTCAAACACTTTGATTTCTTATATTTTTATAAGGTATAATTTAGCAATACAAATTAAACTAATATAAATATTTGTGTGTGTGTGTGTGTGTGTGTGTGTGTGGTGTGTGTGTTGTGTGTGTGTGTGTTCTGAAAAAGTCTGTTTATACAATATAGGTTACAGACATTTGTTGCAGTAAGGATGTGTAAACACTTCTAGAAAAAAGCTATTTATTTATTAACTATGTGTACACTGTGCACTGTACAGTCGAATACACTTAAATTAGAGTCTGCAAGTTTTTGACAGACAAATATTTTACATTTGATGCGTAAGAGCGGTTGCCTGCAGCTATTTTAATAGAGTGATATGTTCGAGCAGAAATTAAGCTTTTAATTAAAGTTACATACACTGGACCTTTTATGGTTATATTTAATTGTTTGGTTTTTATGGTGCATATACAGTGTTGCCTGAAAAAAATTAACATTTAGATTAGAAGTATATGGTTAGAACAGCACTTTTTTTACGGCGTTGTATGAGAACTTTTTAAACAAACATTTTCACCGATGGGTCTATCTCGGATTCATCTCCACAAACAAAGTCTACGAAATATGAAACGATCTGATTTAACGTAACCTAGACAAATTTAACCTATTTTAACCTAACCTAACTCTACCATTTATTTCAAGGACAAATATTAAAATTTTTATAGTAACAACAGTACACAACGGAACCGGAAGCGTGGGTAGTATTTCGTGCAAGTAGACACCTGTTTAGTAACAATACAAAAATATGCTACTTTAATTTCAAATTTCAATATCGAAATTGGCGCAATTTCGAAGATTTTTCAGTTCTTCCATATGCTCTTGCTAAAAGTGTTCTACTACTATTCTTGCAAACGAGGCCCGTGGTATGCTACAGACTGAACATGTACTTTCAAAGAGTTTGTATATTGTGAAAGGTGCTTTGTGAAGTTCGTGCTCATGATATAGTACAATTAATAAATGTTCGCGCAACTAGATAGACAGTCGGATTATGGCTACAGTGAGATACAGCTAGCTCAAACCCTTGGACTTGCAAGCGACACAATTCATAAGGTCTATATCATTTCCGCAAACCTTTGCCAGACAAATAAAACTAGCGGACGGGCATAAATAGTTCCAAAACTAACATAACGAGCCCTTGTTTGACGGCTGAGGTCTGATCCACGCGAGCTCCGCTAAAATCACAAATAATGTCAGTTTGTTAGAATAAATTGAGCAATAATCGAGCATGACTCGGCGAATACCCCTGCCTAGAGTTCCAACATAAAGTAAAGATTAACCCCGTATAGTACCAGTGCCTCAGGGCAAGAGTTTTATTATGTATCATAGAATTTTTTTGTCACGATATTGTGGAACACTAACTTTAAAAGCACACGCTGGGAATCCATTGTTTCCTTTCTTTTTGTAATTCTATTCATTGCCACGCGACGTATGATACACGTTGAATTCTCTCCAATACAGGAATAATTGAGTTATAGAAGGGTGACACGAGACAATGAGATGATACACTTTCAGAAATCTGTTTCGAGCCCACAGTTTAATTCGAGGGTTTAGTGTATAATGTTGTGGGTAGTTATTCAAATTCTTGAGAGTCATCTCTTCCCATTGCTGCAAAAGGGGGGTTTTGCAGTTAAATACATAAACGCTGTGAGAAGACTGTGCCTCACGTCACACCTCCGAAACTATCATTCAGAGGAAGAGAGAATGCACTGCTGATCCTTCCCTATAGACAGGGCCGGCCTTAGGCCAATTGAACCTATTTGACCAAATTGGGCCCCGCGCTCGGGTTGCCACTTCCAGCTTTGAAAAATAAGGAATGCAGTCTTTGAAGCCACAGTTTAAGCAGTTGAAAAAACACGTTCATTTATTTGGCTTTTTGAGTAAATTTCAACAAATTCCAAAGGAGGAATTACAAAAACATGTTGCAGATTTGGAAATTGCGCTAACAGATTTCCAAATTTTTTTATTGTTCTACGCATATTTTTGACAATTCCAGTCACAGTGGCGTCAGGGGAAAGGAGCTTTTTCAAATTAAAATTGATCAAATCTTATCTAAGGTAAAAAATATATATAGATATTGTTTTCTTTTTAATACAAAGTAATAGCATATATTCCTGATACCTAATTTGAAATAATCTTAAGTCCAAGAGGCCCCACAAAAATGGTCCAAATTGGGCCCCGCAATTGCTAAGGCCGGCCCTGCCTATAGACACATAGACACCTACAGTATATTCCCGCGACATAATCCCAGTTGAACGCATTTTTGGTGTACTTTGCCAGCTGCAAAAATGAAGCACCACCTTCCACACCTGTGGCAGATGCAACTCTTTAAATAAAACTTTAATTTTGGATTATGACTTGATGCAAAAACTATTTCCTTTTCTACCAATAAAGACGGTAGGAAGGTTACGCAATATCAAGTGGCTTTTAGTACTGTCGTGTCTGCATCTTAGTGTACGTAATGTATCATAAAATTTCTTTCTCTCTAATATTCAGTCCCCCACCAAAGAAGACCCACGGGTTTTTGTATAGCAACTGAGGACCAGCTCAGTGGGTAACACCTTTTCTCTGTGATCGCAGTGAAGATATTGAGGTCGGGGGTTCGACTCCCGATGGTGTTAATAATAATATAGGAGTTCACGCAAATGGTCACATTGGAGTTTCTGACTCTTCGGATTCATTATTATTATTATTATTATTATTGTAGGAACTGTGAAAACGTTTTACTTAAATACATGTTTGTGTCTGCAACTCATTCCACTTCATTTATTTATGCAATATGTGTCTGTTTACTAAAAATGAGTAGTGTTTAGGCCATCACGTATTTAAATTTGAACCTAAAAAGATACAGCACTTTCGAATGCGACCATACAAATATTGCGCATCGAGATTAGCGTTTGAACGAACTCGTAATCGCTTTTGAATCATTTTATGCAGTTTTCGCGCGCGCGCGCGCATGAAGTAGGCAAAAACATTCGTCCATAAATTCATTGCTGAATTAATTCTTATTTGTCGTATAGGAATTGTTTTTCTTCTCTTGCTTTGTCTGGATCGTCCCATAGTGCCTCCACTCTTTAGGTTTCAAAGCATTTTAGCCTACTGTTCTCTGTATAGTCATGCAGCTGCAGGCATATTGTCTCTCTTGCATTTGTTTTATCCGTAGTAATGATTTCCTTACAGGAGCGCAACCAAATTATAGGGCTTATTAAGATGTTCCATAGCGCAAATATTGAAGATTTTAACTTTTTCTCCTACCATGGAACACTTGTAATACTGTCATACCAGCATTCAGGGTATCCTACTTTGACTTTTTTCCAGATTCTTTACGTATAATCTCTCTCTCTCTCTCTCCTCTCTCTCTCTCTCTCTCTCTCTCTCTCTCTCTCTCTATATATATATATATATATATATATATATATATGATACACACAGACCGTGCATGGAACAAGGAACTCTTCTAGGATAATTAAATCCACTATAGTCCGAATAATGGTAAATGACAAATACCATAGTTTTTCTTTTTCATGATGCTAGCCCGACGTGGGCAACGGGTCACTCGCAAAGAGGTCCCAAAAATATAGCTTCCCTCACCAGCTATCTGCAAAGCAGACAGGATCCAGCTTTGGGACAGGATCTAGGGTTTAAAACAGCCTAGCCCAGCTACAGTTAGAACCTCAATATAAGCAAAAGACTCGCTGCCTTCACGTCAGATTGAATACATCAAAGAAAAAGTGAGTGCGAGTGACCCGTTGCCCAGGTCGGGCTAGCATCATGAAAAAGAAAAACTATGGTATTTGTCATTTACCATTACTTATTCGGACTATAGTGGATTTAATTATCCTAGAAGAGTTCCTTGTTCCATGCACGGTCTGTGTGTATCATAAAAGACCTCAGGGAACCATTCTGAGTTCATTTTCATATATATATATATATATATATATATATATATAAGAAAAAAGACGACGTTTCATGTCTAAAACCGGTGACGACTTTTCAACTTAGTCTAAAATAAACAACGAACAGAAAACGATGGATTTTAAAGGAACGTTGCAGTTCTTTCAAGTGAATAAATAAATAAATAAGTAAATAAATCATGTATTTCATTCACTAAATATGACTATGATAAAATAAGAAATAGTTTATAGAATATATTTCTAATCCATACAATAAATATAAAGGAAATAATAAGCGCATCATATAAAAGGACCCTAGAAATAGAAAAACAGAACCCAACCTTTTCGACGTACGAAAAAGATAAACTTTGGTATGATGATGATAGATGGAGTATTCATTTCAAAAGATCCAAGTTTCATTCCCAGGCAAGGTTAAGAAATTTTCTTAAGATAAATTCGATAAATATAATCGCGTTCCATTGCGCCTATAACACAACGCAGAACGGGGATTCTGATACAGTGCGTGTGATTTAGTTGGGCCACGCACTTCTGGAGCTCAGTTCATGGAAAATTTCACCATGATAAGTTCATTATGTACTAAACGTTATGGCAACTTTAATGGATTAGGATAATAAAATGTAACCCGTATTTTGAATTCAGTGCATCGTAAAATTTCCGTAACAATATTTCTTTTGTAACAGTAATAGGTAACCCCTGTAACCCCGCCTCGAAGCGGGTAACGCAGTACTTGACCGGTCTCTTAGTCTTTATTTTAAGAGATATATTGTTACTGTAAATACGAATGCAATATAAAAGAATTCCATTTCATATTGTGATGCCAGCGTCTAGTTAAAAAGCAAATCGTACACGACTTAGACATACAACTACTTATTTTCTTGCAGTAGCTTTTGAGACTAAGCGACGTTGAATGAAGTCTACAATAAAATACTTTTACAAATACCTTTCTGTAGTCCATTTATACGTAACGGAATAGGTTGGATGCTAATTTTGTGCCAGGAGCACAAAATTAGCAAAACAAAAGTAAACGATTTTAGCTGGTTGTTAATTATTATTAATAAATAATTATTTATTTTGCAGGTAATTCAAATAAAAGAAAACAGAACAATCGTCAAATCTCAACAAATCTATTCTAACTTCAAAAATTCGAAGCCAAAAAATATTGCGGAAGAAAATTGCCAACCCGAAAACGACTCAAAAGAGCTATTTCAGGTATATAAAAAACATAAGGATAGATAGTATACTGTAATGTAATTAATCTAAATATAATACCAATAAAGAATTGAAAGCATTTTAAAATCGAATTTTGTTACAACATTCATGTAAAATATAAAGTACAGACACTTATAATTGATCTAAGTAATTGTCTTGCGCTACTCATAAGCCAGTGAAATTAATTTGGTGTAATTTAACGATGACATGCATTTTTTTTGGGGTGGATGTGGCTGGGTGTTGTAAATTTTTGTCCTACAGCTGCATATAAATTCAACTTACCGTTATTTTTAGTCAGAGGAGCGGCTATCATTTCGTGATAAGTCACGTCAGTCGCAAAAGAATGGATTTGAAGATTCTGAGAAATTAGTTTTCATTCCATCTTCAAGTGAAATTTACGTTGTGGGACTTTTTCCCGTTCATTTCCCCTCCAAGGATGGTAAGGAAAAAATCTGTACTTCCGCAGTATATATATATATATATATATATATATATATATATATATCATTAAATGTTAACTTTTTGGATCCAAATAATAATTAATTAATATCCAGAATAATCCCTCCATTGGAAAAAAGAAAATTTATATGAATGGTTAAAAAGATAAAAAATATAGAGGATGAATCGCATCAGGCAAATAATAATCCACTTCTTTATTAATTATCACTTTGATTTATTTTGTTTAAAATATCTTCTTAACCACAGATTTCGCACTTTATCCACATGTTGCAGACAAACACGAACAAACTTACATAAATTTAGTACAAGCGCGAACTCATTAAAGAAAAAAAAAGAGAGATCCATTCTCGTTGCCAGCAACCATTATTCTCTTTAATTCACTGCAAAAGCGAATTCATTACAAAGTAAATTCGTACGAACTCATTTGAACGCAATGTTTTTCCTTCTGTGGACATACTGCCGACCATTTCTTTCATTGAACAGAAACGGACTGCAGCACTGTCGTCAATGCAGAAGCTTTGCAGGAGGTGGAAGCCTTTCTTTGGGCAATTGACCAGATCAATCTTCACCAGAAGTTGCTCCCGGAAACAGAACTGGGAGTTCTGGTACTGGACTCGTGTGGATCAAAAGTCAGTATACTATCGGTCCCTAAATTTATTCCTCCGTGTGTATATATATATATATATATATATAATACACACACACACACCACACACACATATATATATATATATATATATATATATATGAGATGAATTTCACAATTAGACACGTGAAATGAATGAATGATGCAAACCCAAGGAAAAAGAAAAATGATTCCAAGGCCTTTCGTGCATTCCCTGACGAGGTGTACTTCTGAATACACGAAAGACCTTGGAATCATTTTTCTTTTTCCTCCTTGTGGGTTTGCATCATATATATATATATATATATATATATACTCATAGATAGGTATTATAGTAAGATAGTATCCCTGTTAAGAGAAGCAGGAAGCTCCCTGATTAAATCTTACAACTATCATACTAAGATTATTCCTGGATGGAATGATTTTATTGCCCCCTGAAGAGGGAATCGAAAGACGCCTACGATTTGTGGTGCTTTCATGGTAGACCCAGATTAGGACCAGTATACATGAATATGTGTAGAAGTAGGGGTCAGTATAAAGCGGCCATAAGGCGATGTAAACAGGAAGAAGAGTCTATTCGAGCATGAAAAGCCTGTGAAGCTCGCATAAATAACAATAATAACAAATTTTGGAAATTTGTTAGGAATGAAACGGGTGTCAAAAGTGTCCTCCCTCCGACAATCGATGGGGTGTCTGGGGAGGATGAAACTGCAAAGCTGTGGAAATCTTAAGATAGATTGCAGCGAAACGCCTGTGGGAGGGACAAGGGAAAATACTTTGATATCAAATCCTGAAGTAAAGAGGTTAATTAAAGAGTTAAAGACTGGTTCTGCGTCAGGGATAGATGACCTATCGAATGAGCACTTAAAATATGCCAATGACGTAGTATGTCTGCATATATCATGGCTCTTATCAGCCATGCTTGCTCATAGCTATATCCCTGCAGAGTTCATGAGGATATATATATCTTGCCCCTAGTCAAAAATAAGTATGGAGACATTCTGTCCAGCAATAATTACAGGCCTATTGCTGTCGCTTCCTGCTTCTCGAAACTACTAGAAAAACTCGTGTTACTCCGATTAAATGATTACCTATGAACATCTCCTAATCAGTCTGGAATGACACACTCATCTGACCTGTGTATTTATGTACTTAAAGAAACAATATCTAAATACATTGATCCCTTGATTTATGAATCATTTCTCCACTAATAAGGGGCATTTTGATGGCTTGTGAATGCAAATTTTATCGGTCTTATACCGTTCAGCTGAATGAAAGTTCTGAGTATTTTTCCCGTTATTTCTTTTAATAATTACAGTCCTATTGTGATTTTGGAATATTACATAATTAATTAATAACTCTGATGTACTTTTCAGTTTCTTTAGTGAAACCTGATTTGTAGTTTACAATTTCTCTTCTTAGCCAAAATTTTCTAGATTTTTAACTGGGAGTGTTAGAGTTCTATTATTCATTCGGGTGATGACAACAAAAATGTTACTGTACTAGTGTAATCTCTTCATTTATGTTTGCTTTTAGTATGATGAATAGAACTAGTGTAAGCAGGACAGATTTTAGGGTGGGTGGGTAAGGCGGCATTTGTCCCGGGCCTTGCGTTCAACATGGACCTCATTATATCACTGACCAACAAATATATTTCATCAGATATAATTATGGGTGGGCTAGATAGCTGTTAGGACGCTGATTCCAAATCTGTTTTCGGTTTTCCTCTAGCACGTCTAGTTTTCGAGATGAGATCGATCATAATATATTTAATAAATATATATATATAACATAACACTATATATAATAAATGGTGCTAGGAAAATTCGGTCTCGGAAAATTTGGTCTCGGAAAATTGAAGTAAATCTATGAGCTCAGGTAGCAAAAAATATTTAAATCACATTTGCCAGCTATAATGAAAACATAAACGAGAATTTGAAAAGATTTATTAAAGGAATTGTTTTGTTATTTAAAACTTAAAACTAAAAAAGATACCCTAAATAATGGGTAAAACATAAAAGAAGATTCGGTCTCAGAAAATTCGGTCTTGGAAGATTCGGTCTTGAGACTCGGAAAGAAAAGTTAAAATGAAATTAAGCTATGAGCAACAGATTTTAAGAAGGCAATTTCATTACTTTCAACATACTTTTGCGCAAGTATTTCGATGCGCGAGTCGTGTTTCATATTTTTTCTTTTTACTTGTATTGGCTTGTCTCCGTTGCAAATGTGAAATTTGTCTGCTTGTAACTAATGATTTCAAAGCGGAATGAAATGCTCAAGGGCATTATTAGTTCGGGGCAATTTTTTTGACCTAACCTAACGTAACTTAACCTAACCGAAATTTCCAAGACCTAACCTAACCTAACCTAACCGAATTTTCTGAGACCGAATTTTCTGAGACCGAATTTTCTGAGACCGAATTTCTGAGACCGAATTTTCTGAGACCGAATTTTCTGAGACCGAATTTTCTGAGACCGAATTTTCTGAGACCGAATTTTCTGAGACCGATTTTTCTGGACACCATAATAAATATATAATATAATACTATATACTAGGGACACTAAATATATTTTGCCCCACTCTTTTTTCTTAGCTAAATAATAGGCCATGGGGCTGAAATGTCTTTTGGGACGTAAGTTTGAACTTTCTGCGCTTCACATAACCGGATTTTTCCATTTTGAACCTTCCCTCCTTGTATAAAACCGCTCTTAAACGCCCATGTATAAAACATGATTAACGCAGTTTCGAAAAGGGCGTCTGACAGTGATGTGCGTCGTAAACAGAGAGCTGTTATCGAGTTCTTAACCGCAGAGAAGGAAACAGTTGGAAATATTCACAAACGTCTACAAAACGTTTAGGAGATGCTGTTGTTGATCGAAGCACAGTTGGACGCTGGTCTAAACGTGTGAGATCATTGGAGAGAGGGAAAGCCAGCCTCGATGATGAGCCACGCAGCGGTCGCCCGGCATCGGCGCGTCACATACAAGGAGCTATCACTGGAGCTAGGAATTAGTGAAGGAAGTGCGAATACGATAATTCAGCAACTGGGATACTCAAAAGTGTGTTCACGGTTTGTTCCTCGCCAACTGACTGAAGATCACAAAGCCCAAAGAAAAGAAATTGCTTCTGAGTCGTTGGTTCAATACGAGACAGAAGGGGATGACTTTCATGAATTGTGACTGGGGATGAGACTTGGGTACACCACTTTGAACCTGAAACAAAACGCCAATCCATGGAGTGGCATCACACAGACTCTCCACGCAAGAAAAAGTTCAAAATGGCAACCTCTGCAGGAAAGCTTATGGCCACCATCTTCTGGGACATGAAAGGGGTGATTCTGGTGGACATTATAAAAAAGGACAAACAATCAACTGAGAGGCATATATTGCTACCCCACAGAGACTCCAGAGACGTATAAAGCGAGTTCGACCGGAGAGAAAACTGGAAGACGTCCTTCTTTTGCACGATAATGCAAGACCACACAACAAACAGTTTGCAAACAAGAGAAGCCATCATAAAAATGCACTTGACTGTGCAGAAAAGGATGGAGACTATGTGGGAAAATAAAAACTTGTAAAAAAGGTATGTAAGTACTTGTGCACAAAATTTCTGGAACTTAGAAGGAAACTTGGAAAGAAAAAAAAAAGTGGGGCAAAATATATTGAGTGGCCCTCGTATAATATATATAATTATATATAATATACGAGTATAATACTATATACAGTATATACACACAATATATAATATGCGTCCTTTATATAATATAATAATATATATAATATGCATATAACTATATATAATATAATACTATATATACACAATATATAATATGCGTCCTTTATACATATAGCGGAGTATTTTGTCGTTGCAGCTTAGGTGTAGGTTTTGCTTTACCGTTTCTGTACCCTCTTGTATGGCATTTTGTCGTTTCAACTTAGGCTTTCCGCAGGTTGTCTTGTGATATTTTAGGTGAGAGCAGTTGCTTGCTACAAATTTGCCAACGTTGCACATGTACATCCTTTTATTCTTTGACGTAACAGTCACATGTCTAGTTGTGTGTTGTGTTTTGTTTTGTGTCGCCCACTTACACATTTTATTTTTTTAGGTGATTTACATCAACCCATTCATCGATCATCATGCCTCGAGAGTGTAAAAATCACCCCGACAATTTCTGTTACGTGTGCGGCTCGTCGCGACTAAATCACAAAGGCGTACAATCACGATGGATCTTCGGAAAACTTACCGGTTATATTCGGCTGTCCACTCGGCGACCAAGATAAGGCGTGAGCGCCACATGTTATCTGTACCGCTTGTTCGAATAGATTACATGACTGGTTGAACGAAAGAAAAAAGTCGATGCCGTTCGCTATACCCATGATGTGGAGGGAGCCGAGAGACCATCATGGCGATTGTTACTTTTGCAATGTTAACATAACTGGATTCTCCGTGAAGAACAAGCATAACATCGTTTATCCGAACGTAGACTCCGCTATCAGACCGCTCCCTCACGATGACACGATGCCGATTCCGGTACCCCCACAGCATGGACTCGATTCTTTAGAAGACGAAAGGGAATCCGACGAAGGTGCGATTGGCGGAGATGCGGGACCTTCGGCCGATTTTGACTACACACCTGACGAAGAGCAATCGGAGTCGGAGAGTCTTACCCAAAACGGGTTGAATGACCCCATCAGACCTAGCCCTCTCCAAAGAGAAATCAGAACTTCTCTCCTCGAGACTCAAGCAGAAACACTTACTGATTCCTCACAGCGAAGCTTGAAAGCGGTTCTCCTGCATAACAGGAACTTAAAGCCGTTCATCCCGATCGCCCACTCCGTTCATTTAAAGGAGACATACGATAACATTAATATACTACTCGAAGCAATCCAATACACTTGAATACAGCACTCATCAATGGAATATCTGTAGTGATCTGAAAGTCATTGGTATGTTAATGGGCATACAAAGAGGGTTCACGAAATACTGTTGTTTCCTATGCCTATAGGACAGCCGTGCTACCGCGGATCATTACATCAGACGTGACTGGCATCAAAGAAGCACATACGAGCCAGGAACGGGCAGTGTCCAATATGTTCCTTTAGTTGATCCAAAGAAAATTTTCCTGCCACCTCTCCACATTAAGCTCGTCTTAATGAAAAATTTTGTGAAAGCGATGGGTAAGGCGAATTCGAGAGGGTTTCGACACCTTGTTGAGAAATTTGCAAATCAGTGCCGCGAAATTGAAGGAGGGAATCTTTGTGGGGCCCCAAATCAGGGAGGTTCTGCAGGATGAAGGCTTTGAAGAAAGCCTCAATGCCTTAGAACTAAAAGCATGGCAGGCTTTCAAATGGATTTGTGGAAACTTCTTGGGTAACCACAAGTCTCCCGCATACAAAGATGGAGTTCAGAAACTGCTCGATGCATATCAAGAAATGGGCTGTCGCATGTCTTGAAAATACATTTTTTACATTCGCATCTAGATTTCTTTCCCGATGAATGACGTGACGAACAGGGGGAACGTTTCCATCAAGACATCCAGTCAATGGAAAATCACTACCAAGGTTTCTGGAACGATAGTATGCTGGTATGCTGGCAGACTAGATAAGAATTTGCAATGGAGTGATCATGTGAATTATATCGCGAAAAAGATTTCAAGAAGCGTTGCTATAATGTTTAAACTTAGAAATGTAGTCCCTAAACAAGTTTTATTGACTCTTTATCATACTCTTGTTCTTCCTTATATAACGTACTGCACCCTTGTTTGCGGAAACTCCGCTAACAACGCATTAAATGGTATCTTTGTCATCCAAAAACGAGCAGTAAGGTTACTATCTGATGCTGATTTCCTTGATCACTCTAGTGCATTATTTAAAGAGCTAAACCTACTAAAGCTCGATGATATAACCAAACTGGCACATTTTATTTTTATTTACAAGTGTCAGAACAAAATCATTAATTTACAATGGGTAAATAGATATTTTGTAACTCATCAAGAAATCCACTCGTATCAGACCAAAAATAGATCAAAGCTTGTTATACCTCAAAAACTACCCATTTTCATTGGATTGAAACTATGGAATGACTTGCATGCCGATATAAAAAATATTGTGAATGTAAATTTGTTTAAAACCAAGTTGAAATCCCGATTACTAATAGCATACTAACAAAAATCTAGGATTAATGTCCATTAATATTGTTTACAAATTATTAATTTCTCGTGTGTAATCTAGTATAAAAACATTTCTTGGGATTGTTCAGTTCTTATCTCTCATGTATAATATTGGTTTCTTTGTATGATATTGGTAGAGTGCCTTCAATGGTGACCTTGTATTTGTCATGTCAGTAGTGATAATTTAAGATTAATACATGTTTTAACTATTAATAATACTTATTTACTATTTATTTATTATTATTAATTAATAACAACTAGCTGTTTATTTTTAATAAGAGCCCAGTAAAGCCTAAAGCTTAAGGGCCAAATAAAATAAAATAAATAATCGAGCTTCACAATTATTCATGTAATTGTAAATTGAAAAGAATGTATTTATTTTATTATTAATAAAGGTTATTCAATCAATCAATCAAAAGACTACTGGTGGATGTTGTACCGCGACGATCCGGACAAGGTTTACAAAAGAAAATCGTACTCGCAACGTTTTTAGGTTGGTGTACATTTCTTTTTTTGAATAAAGTTGTACTTTTACAATAAATTGTGTTGAAATTAACACCAATCATATTTCGATAACTAGATGTGCTAGAGGAAAACCGAAAACAGATTTGGAATCAGCGTACAAAGCTGGTCTAAAAAGTGTGTACGGGTGTCAGGAAATGATTGCCCCCCCCTGTAGAGCAAAAACTAGAAGAGATAGATAAAAACCGGCGAGACCACTTGAAAGAGCGTTAAAATCTGAATAAAAACCATTATATTCTATTCCTGTGATTTTAATTCTTACCATTTTTTTCCCCACAGAAACCATGGCATCATCTATTTTGAACGATTCAGAGAAAAAGCGAGTTCTTGACCGCATTCGAGCTGTCACATTTCGTGAAGCAAAGGAAGCTGGTGCAACTTTCATAACTCGACACTGGGTGGCTGAGAGATTAAAAAGATCAGAAGACTTTGTCAAAAGGAATTGGAATAAGAATCCTGAAGATTGTGAAACAGAATTTCGAGGAGGAAGACCGGAGAAATTATCTCAAGAATCGAAAGACATTGTGCTTGCTGCATCACGGCGCCGAAAGAAGAGCTGCTCTGAGGTAGCGAAAGAGATACTTATCCGTCGTGGTAAGATAGTCAATCGGCAACTTGTGCATCAATTTCGAGTTCGCCAAGGCTTGAGTGCTTGGCATGAAATAGCTAAGCCACGGAAGAGTGATCTTAATATTGAAGATCGGCTATGGTTTTGTGATTATCTTGAAGAATGGACGGAAGACGATTTCCTTCATTTGGTTGTCAGCGATGAATTCTTCGTTTATGTCTCCAGAAATTTTTTTTTTCAGAATGATCGGGTTTGGGCAACAACTCCTGATGAAGTCCCAGACGACCAGAAGTATCGAGAAATAGTAAAAAATCCAGCATGTGTGGGTGTTTTCATTATGTTCTCTATTCGGAAGCTCATCTGGGTTATCAAACCAAGAGGAACCAGTTGGGATGGGCCTTATTTTCGAAATGTAATTTTAGCCCAACAAGTAATTCCGTTTTTGAAAGACCCCGAGTGTGTTTTGGATGTTGAACAGGCAACCTTTCTTCACGACAAAGCCCCCTGTATGAAAGCACTTGCGACTCAACAACTGCTTAAGGGCAATAACATTGATTTTTTCGGAAATAATGAATGGCCTGGCACTTCTCCCGATCTTAATGTCTGTGAACATGTCGGATCCATCATGAAGGATCGGGTGGAGTCCTTAATGCTGGAACAACCCATTCAGAATCGGTAGTCAACAGAAATTATGACTGCAAAGATCAACGAAGTCCTTGAAGAAATGAGTCATGATACCGATCTCTTTGAGACACTTCTGGGATCATACCCCCGTCGATTAATGGCCGTCAGAGCTCCAAATGGGGGCAACACCCGATATTAAAACAAGTGTTTTTTATTCAAAATTAAACGCTCTTTCGCGTGGTTTTGTCTGTTTTTTTCTATTCCTTTCAGTTTCTTCTGTACAGGGGGGGGCAATCATTTCCTGACACCCTTTGATGAGAAAAAAAAGATTGATTTTGTCGACCAGTGTTGAACTATAAAAGAAAATCAATTCAACAGCTGTCTTAATAGCTGAATATCATATAACTTGAATATTTAAATATTAAAAAAACGTTACGAAACAATTCCAAGAATTGTTCAAATTGCGCCAAATAAGAAACTTTCTCTGATAATAAATTTCTTGAAAAGCAAAACACATTATTTGCGAATCGAAATAAGTAATCTGCCAGAGGTACGAGTACGACGATCATCACTGTTCGTGGCAGAATTGTTTTAATTACCTCTCGGTTTATGGCGTTTGCATGATATACACTGTATTTGTTTATACAATTGTTTAATCTTGACTTGAAGGGGGACCTCCATTTTTGCTTTGTTGCTCGGGTCTCAGAAATGTTAAAAGCGCCCCTGGGTAAGTATACATTTGTTTTTAAACTGAGGCTCAAACAGTTACACATCTTTCGTTATTACTCAGCACTTGGTAATTTTAAAAATGTTTTGTCTTTAAATTTGCAGATTCGCACAACCAACCAAATAACGAACCTTGTGAAGAATTCCTTTCCAGGCGTCAGTATCAACATTTCTCAGATTTTAACTTTCGTGACGTCACTGGATGCAGAAACAGCCCGAGTGACTGGAGACCTTCTGGGGTCTCTGAACATTACCTCAATGAACCTGGGGCCTTCGGGGGCTCATATCCCGTTTGCGTTACAAATGAAACCTCCGGTAAATGAACAAGCGGAAGCCATAGTTCAGGTTTGGTTCAAAACAATAATTTTACTTCCTCGCCGGATTTGAGTGGTTCTAGATGTCGTTTAGGGAATTTATTTCTGCTTTTTGAAATGTACCCATTTGTGGTTCTTTTAGAAAACGGTGTAATATAATGAGTATTTGTTTATGGGATATAAGTAAGTGCATTTCGATTCATCTTTATTTGATCTAGTATTGGGAAACTAGTCTGGACAACTTACTCTGACATTTTCTTAAGTTATCCGTCCATTGATTTTATGAACTTTATTCTTCCTTAACCCAAAACCAGATTTTGAGTTATCTGGGTTGGACCTTCGTGTCTCTCCTCGTGTCCGACGATGATTTTGAGTCAAGGTTGGGAGCGAATGCATTCAAGGCCATTTCTGACGCGTCCGGAATTTGCGTCGCAAAAGAAATCAAGATTCCGCAGATTGCTACCACCGATAGCGATGGAATCGCAACACAGGTGAGATTGTACTAAAAAATTAATAAGGACAGACTGGGTTATTTTAGTTGTTTAGAAAATTCTCTCGCTGTATGTATACAGTATATGATTATTGATTTTTTAGAAATTATATAGGATGATCATTTTATGAGTTAACCCTAAGAAATGCAAATAAAAAACTAAATAAAAGTAAGTATATTTTAGAGATGTATGAAACCCTGTGATATGAGAAACAATAACAGGAACAGTCGAAACATTTATAACAAATGTTAGACGTGTTCACCGCCATGTTCAATGCACAAGCGTGCACGGTAAAGCATATTGCTGGACATCGACTTTTAATACCTCTGGCTGAATGTTGGCAACGATGTTGGTAATGTTTAGTTGCAACTCTTCCATAGTGTGCGGACTGTTCGCATATGCTTGGTCTTTAATGTAGTACCACAAGAAGTAATCCGGTGATGATAAATCCAGTGAGTGTGGACGTAATCCCTTATAAACTATGCGATCACTGAAAAATGAATTCCAATACTGCCACTGTCTGACGAGACGTGTGGATTACGTCCACACTCACTGGATTTATCATCACCGGATTACTTCTTGTGGTACTACATTAAAGACCAAGCATATGCGAACAGTCCGCACACTATGGAAGAGTTGCAACTAAACATTACCAACATCGTTGCCAACATTCAGCCAGAGGTATTAAAAGTCGATGTCCAGCAATATGCTTTACCGTGCACGCTTGTGCATTGAACATGGCGGTGAACACGTCTAACAGTGTGGACGTAATCCCTTATAAACTATGCGATCACTGAAAAATGAATTCCAATACTGCCACTGTCTGACGAGACGTGTGGCTGTTGTATCGTATTGTTGGAACCAGCCATTGTGAATTTCATCCTTTGATAGGCGACTCAAGAACTAGTGTATAATGTCACTGTAACTCCCCGACGTAATCGTGTTGTGGAAGAAGATGGATCGCACAATCCGACATCTTGAAATGACACATCAGACTCCCATCTTCAAATGTCTCGCTGCTTTGGCACAATTTCCCAATGCCATTCCTGTTTATTGTGATAGTTTGCGGAGAGATATGAAAGGAGTGCGTCGTATTATGTACTGCACGTTGCGGACTGCCTCTTCTGTAACTACAGTTGGTGTTCGTTTGCGCTTTTGCTCCATAACATTGGCTGTTTTTCGGAACCGTTGAGCGAGCTTCCATTTCCCAGGTTTGGTGGAAACGTTTCCTGCTCCAAAACGTTCACTAAATTCACGCTGGCACTGTTTGAAGGATACATTTTTCACGCAAGTTTCCAGAACGAATACACGCTGTTTCAAACTAGACGCCATCTTCACGAGCCTAAACCTGGACAAGGCTTGGCCAGCACTATAAGATGTCCTGGTTTTCATATCACTAAGTTTCGTGTATCTCTGAATTATAGTTCCTTTTTATTTAGTTTTTATTTGCATTTCTTTGAGTTAAACGATAAAATGGACACCTTGTACGACATAGTTTCACAGTGACTACAAATTACAATGCCAGAAACATTTTTTGAATTTGTAAGGAAGGAAGGATAAAGAACTGAAAATTTACTACCTAAAACTGAACTTTTACTCTTGCTGTAAGTGTAGTACGCGAACAATGTAAAAAGGAAATAATTTTTGGTAATATATATATAATATATGCTTGCAAATAGCTAAATGAATTGATCAAAAGATCTGAAGAAGGCGCAAGAGGGGTCGTAGCTTTCTTGACGGAAAAACACATTCAGATTCTAATGACGTCGCTCGAAACAGCCTCTGACGAAGGAACTTTCTCGAAAGGGCAGCTGAGCTTTCTTGGAGGAACAAGTTGGGGAGATAATCTAGAAAAGGTGAGATCCAAATGGTAGTTTTGTAGTGCGTTGATTCTACGCTACGTGGAAAGGTGAATAAACTAACTTGGTTTCAGTAGAAAACTTTCATTATTATTAAATATAAATAAAATACTTATCAAATAAACACAACACACGTGGTTGCTTTATATTCTTTACAGGCCATATTTTAATATAACAAATCAATATTTTAATAACTTCTTTAAGTAAAACTTACGTTGTAAATATACAAAGATAGGAGAATTTTGTTTCTTAATATCATAAATCCAAATGGGAGGGTCCCACAAAATTTAGGGTTCTTCCTGTCCTGTTGAAGGTGTTTGATGCCATAAATACTGCGATGCCATGCATCGTTTGTTAAGGAAATTTTGCCTAAGGATTAATTTACAATTTTAAATATTTTATCCAGTTTCATAAACTTTAAAACAGAAAAGTTCGTTTGAATTTATTTTTATGTGAATGAATGTTTTCAAAAGGAATTATAAATGTTTGAGAATAAACTTTAATCTCACTGTTTGTAGTTACGAAGGTTTGACCAAATTTTGGCTGGAGCATTGCTGCTGAGAGACGGTCAAAAAGATGTAGAAGGATTTACGCTCTATTACAGACTCCTAACGCCTGAAAACTCAACCAGAAATCCCTGGTTTGAAGAATTGTGGATTCAGGTAGTTTAAAATTTGTAATATCGATACTTTACTCAGACGAACGTGTTAAAAATATTCTGACATGCAAAACTTTACAATTTTCAAGTAACTTTTCTTATTCTGTACAACTACTGACAAGAATACACATTCTTCTGCCGTAACATTAGGAACACACTTTTACTTAAGAAACGACAAAACAACTCGTTGTTTTATAATCCCTGTTGTCAGTAGTGGCTCGTAGTAACCCAGATTAGAGGGGCTGCAGACGCATGATAAAATTGAGTTGTAACTTACCATAGCTTTCTAATAATAAAACGGTGTAGGTTTTTAGCTAATTGAATATGAATTCCAAGCGACGTATCTTTGAATGAGCGAAGCTATTTCTAACTTTTTTGAATGAAATGTGGCATTTCTCTGACCATCTGTTTTTCAATATATATATCATTGCTAAAGCTGTTAATTTGTCGTTTGTCATGATAGTACGTAAATTTTTTAATTCTATTTAAAGTTGAAAAACAGCTTTCAGATTTTATCGTTGTCATTGGTGTTATTAAATTTTTTTATTAATGTCATAGTTTCAGCAAACGTTGATTCTAAATCGTTATCACTTAGTACTTCTAATCTAATAAATTAACTAGACGTTTTCCACTGCAAAAGTTCTGTCCGGTGTAAAGTACTCCAAGTTCTGTTCTAAGTCTGTCTTTTTCAAGCATAGTATAAGCTTCAACTTCCTGATTAAGTTGATGGTTTAGAGATTTTTTTTCATATTTTCTCAGGTAAATGTCTCAAGTCCTTAACTCCACTCTTTGTCCAAGATGTATTTCCTCCGAACAATAGGCAAGAGAAACAAAATAAAGCGTTTTTCTCATTACAGCCACAAAGCCATTTGCATTTCTCATAGCAGTTAATATTGAACACGTCGTATTCTTTATTACGGCTTTTATACTTTGTTCAATTGTTAAATTATGCGTAGGTCTTCCTTTGTTTTTAATGCCAACTTTTTGGCTTAATGTTAACGCGTGAAATTTTATTTTTTGCAAAAACAGAAGTTTGTGCTCCATGGGTTCACCGAATTTCAAGCAGCCAAGTAAAGCTAGTAAAATCGAAGCCTATTAAAAAAAATCACGAATCACGATAACCACTGTCAATAAGTAGCAAATTTCTTAACATAAAATGTTTATTTTATAATATATGGGTATAACAAAATAATGCACAAATGTTTTAGTATGTCAACCAATAAAATTACTTAACTTTTTAAAAATTAATATGTGATGCAAACGCACATTACAATTTCAGAAAAAGTTTATAACTAGTGGTTACTAATCATTCAATAATGAACATAATTTTTCATAATTGGCAACTCTGGCAAGTGGCAACATTGGAAAGCAGCTTTAAAGGCCACCCATGCTCTAGCTTACGCGCATGAGGAGCATACATGGCTGCGTAAACTTTGCAGTGAGTTCTCATATACTAAATAGCTTTGCACGAGCTGACAGTGCTGCAGCACAGACTCGAAGGATATGGATGAATCAGAATTACAAACGGTAACTTAGTAAAAGTTGGTGTATCGAAATGACAAAAATTTTTGGCTTCCTCTGCTACTCGCTTTAGACAATAAATGAATGAATAAACAGGAAAAAAACTTAAAATGGTTTATCATTAAACTTTTATTGTGTAATCTTCATACTGTATCAGAGTGGAAAAACTTCTGCGGGGACTGCAGCTCTGCAGTCCATACTGACGAGCCGCCACTGCCTGTTGGGCTAAGATTTTTCTTTGTTCTTGTCAATTTTAATTAGTTTGTACTTAACAGAACAACGACCATTTTTATCTCCTTGTTCTCTTGGCAGCATTTTGGGTGCAGGGATTCCATCTGCAAGAATATATCTTCCTCTTCGTCGTCTCCTGCTCCAGTAGTTCCTTATTTCTCCATACCTTCCACCCCAAGAGTAATTCAAGCCGTTTTCTCTTTCGGGGCAGCTCTTACACAGCTTTTGGATCATCTGTGCCCTCACGCTAAGGGTAGAATGTGTCCACGTTTGCCGAGGTAATAAACGAAATATAAATCCTATTAATAGAAAGCCCTTTTTTAATGAGATATGTTAAGGAATAGGCTTCAGTGGGTAACACCGTTTACCTATAAGCGAAGTGAAGACACTGAGGTCGGGGATTCGAATCCTGATGATACTGGTAATAATAATACAGGAATTAGGGGAATAGGCCGCATTAGTTAGCCTGAGCGCTGTGCCAGTTTCTGTCTCTCTTCACTGATGATTATTATATATAAAGATTATTTGGTACTGTACTCCGCATTAACTCAAGAAATTTCATAAAATTTTATATAAGTTTATTTGTGTTGACTGAAGATAAGCGAATAGTATTTGAATCTCATTCAAATATATATTTATATTAGAGGCATTTACTAAATATCAGATACGCATTTATGGATAAATTTTATAAGGGAATGTTGCATTGTGTGATGCTTCCTGCCGTTCATTTAGTCCTTTCTAACTCTCTACTGGGAAATTGATATTTCTTCCTTCCTTTCTAATCCCTTATACGTCTTGCTTTCGTTCTTTTGCTCTTTTCGTTGTTTGGTTTCAAAATTCTTATCGTCTTTAAAACTAAACAGACTGTAAAGTTGTATCCTTATGTAAACTTAATGTCAATACCAAAGCATTAAGAGTTCCTCTGCCCTCTCATTTCAAACAAGATGGCGTCAGCGAATCGTGCTGAACGAATTCCTGCGCAACACAGAAGTGTCGAGGGTAGACAAACCATTCGAGTACTTTCAGTTTTCAGAAAATTTCCATGGCAACGCCCCTCTAGATATCTTGAACTTAAGGTGGAAAACGAAACAAAGCGAAATGGAGTTGAGGAAGGTAAGATACAAACCTCCTAAGATAGTAGTTATTATAATTGCAAATTTCTAAAAGAGACTGGTGTTAGCTCATAACAGTAAGGAAGTAAAAAAAAAACATATTCACAATGGTTCCCTTTCAAACGATGCATTTCTAGCATTCATGAGAACATAAGAATTAAGAAATGAGGAGAAAGCCACTTGGGTATAGTCTAAAACTTTATATGACAACAGTCTCTCTCTCCTATATGAAAATACCAAATTTTTGTTGAGAGATCTTTAGAACAGCATATATACCCGCTGGTAGGTACGTTTAAGATTACTTATTGGTATGTTTTGATTACGGGTAAGGCTAACTGTTTGAATTAAAAGTCGTGCTGATTTACAGAAACAAGAATACAAATGCAGCATTTCTTTTCTAATGCCTAAAATTTAAACTCCACTGCTAGATTGGGAAATACGTCGATTCGAAACTGATGATGTCACAACCTTTTCAAACTTTACGAAACGGCTCTGAAATCCCTTACGATCATCTTGGATCTTCCTGCATCGTCAACTGTCATTTCTGTGACTACCAAGACAGTGAATATTTTTCATAGATTCTCCTCAAAAGGTGTACGTCATGGCCGTATTTGACGTCCATGAAAGGGGTTCGAAGCCGCTCGAATGCGGTTCTTTGCACACTGATCAAGTAAGTAAATAAAAGAAAGTAAGCAAGAAAAAATCTCCATGATTTT
Organism: Bathynomus jamesi; assembly: GCA_023014485.1. Lineage (NCBI taxonomy): Eukaryota > Metazoa > Arthropoda > Malacostraca > Isopoda > Cirolanidae > Bathynomus > Bathynomus jamesi. The sequence continues at coordinate 100,468 of JAJOZX010007928.1, forward strand.
ATTTAGTCATTTAAGTATTAATTTTGAAGTGAAAATTTTAAATTGTTTGTGGATTTCATTCTTCTGTTTAGATATTGCGAAACGAACTGGTACAGACCAGCGCCAGAACAAAATAAACATCATTGTAACGGAAGTAAATTTTATTATGGCGCATAACATACCTTAATCTTGAAATGTAAACAAAAGGCAGGCAGTCATTACCGCGATAGCTTTTCCACGAGTTTGATGAACGTTTAGATCAGGTCTTAATATAAAGATGATGAGTTTTTATATGATCCTTTGGTCAAACGTTTGCCGAAATTAAAATTTTCTGTAGAGCTACTACAATAATAATGTTAGGGGTTGTTTAATCTTCGTAACTACGAAAATCATGAGACGAAGGCGGGGTTCATAGCTATACGTAGGATCCCAACCACGGGTCACTACATCATCTAAACGCAAAGTACGGTCACCCATCCAACTATTGAACATACCTAACGTCACTTAACCTGCCTGATCTAATGGAAAGTGTAGAGGTAGTACATACGTGGGAAATCTTCGTTTTCGAAGTTGACAATCGGTTTACCCCATCATGTTCAATAGGATTCATGTCAGAGGCCTTTAAAAGCTCAGGTAGAAACTGTGGTCCCTTTCGTTTCTTCCACCGAGTGTTGGTTTAGTAGGTGTGACATGAATCAAAGTCCTCTCGTAGCACTTGGTAGTGAACTGCAGAACAACTTCGAACAGTGAGAGAAGAGGAATCTCAAAAGGAGAAATTCATCTTTAGCCCATCTAATTTATATTTTACAAGTTGATAAAATGAAACAAAGACAATTGCCAACATTTCTTTCTTTGGAACTAATGGACATTATCAATAAATGTAGAAAAGCTAGTCTTACAAGCGGCTTATGTACGAGGGAAGAGAAGACAGGGGGAAGGAGCATACGAGTTTCCTCAGTGAAGTGGACTGTTTATATGTTTCTAAAAATAAAATTACAGCGGGTTATGAGTTAATGTCAAACGCAGAATCATGCAGTTAGTGGCGTTGTACAGAACTTCACAGAAACAAAATGAATATATGAAAATATTGGAGCATTCGAGTTTACGTGCAAAGCTTTACAACCAGGGTACGCAATACTACGCATACTATAGCTTACATCATGACCCTACGAAACTAACGGATGAAATAATGTCTCGTGCTTTGGTGCTTGGGAGGTATTACCCTTTTTTTGGTCGCAGTGAGAGACATATTCAAATCTCAGACTTTCTCAAACTTCTCCGTTACAGAACGAACTAAAGGGCCCTTGTTCGCCATCAAGGTCCAATCTATGCGCAAGGCTTACCCACATTGACACCAGTGATGTAGGTCTCGAGATCGGTCTCGGTCTCGAGACCGATCTCGAGACCCAATTTGCAGATCTCGATCTCGATCTCGGTCTCTGCTATTTAGATCTCGGTCTCGATCTCGGTCTCGACAGACGCGGTCTCGGTTTTTCTCCCAGAGACCTTTCGAGACCTCTCGAGACCGTAATGAAAAATACACGTTATTGGCATGCTCATGATGGTGGCTTGGTTGAACAGACACAATTCAGAATGTTTATGAAAGTTTGTAAAAGTAAGGGACTCTAGGTATTCACTAATCAGTCACCCTGTTTTGAGTTGCCACGTTTGTCTTGGGGGGGGGGGGGGGGGGGGGTGTCTGGATTTTTTTTAGGTTAGCGCTACAAAAAATTTCTCCCCCCCCCGTCAGATTAATTTTATTGAAAATAGAAATACTAAATAGAGAATTATATATAGAGAATTATTATACAGCAGCGATGACGAAATAAAACAGAGTCAAACCAAAGTTCCGAGACTAATGGCAAAATATCAAAGCTATCGGTCCAAGCAGAAGAACGTTGAAACTGGGAAGATTTTGAACCGCAGGGAACAGTTGCGGCGGTACCTCTTAGAGATCGATGAATCTCATATTTTAGACAACTGCTCTCCAATAAAGTTTTGGCACCAGAAAAGGGATAAATTCCCATCACTGGCCAATATTGCCATGACTGTTTTAACAGTGCCTGCCTCTAGTGCTCCAATTGAGCGTGTATTTAGCCATGGAGGCATAATAATGAGGCCCCACAGAAGTCGAACTTCAGCAGATCTTCTGAGCATGCTGATGTTCCTTAAGTGTAATGAGCACCTATCATGCTTTAAATAAATGCACAAGTCAAACTGGGTAGTGGGTACATTCATTAAACCTTCTGTAACAGATATAAAAGAAGTAAATAAATAAAAAGTATGTGTATATATATATATATATATATATATATATATATATATATATATATATTCATTTGTTAATTTATAGGCTACACTTTTTGCATTCAACACACTACATCTGAGAAAGTAGTTATTAGTTTATTAATATACTTAACATAGTCTAATTTCCATAGTAGTGTAAAACAAATTGAAAGGGCATGAGCTTGGTCTCGATCTCGATCTCGGTCTCGAATTTTAAGGGTCTCGATCTCGGAAGGTAGATCTCGATCTCGGACCTTTGATCTCGGTCTCGATCTTGGTCTCACAGGATCAGGTCTCGGTCTCGGTCTCAGTCTCGGACTTGGTGGTCTCGACTACATCACTGATTGACACTTATTTAAATTGGTTGCCACGCACTGATCAACATCATTTCCATGAACTCTGATATAGTGGACGCGTGTTTGTAGAAAATCTTTGCTCACAAAGTAAATATAAAGCGCAGATTGAAATGGGTCAGGAAAATAATTTATAGGCCTCCTGAATTATGGAAGTCGATCCCTTTTTTTTTTTAGACGCATATCATATCTGGGAATTGACATGGCCATGGAAGACTTTCAGTTCCATGGTTGTCATGCCACCTCTGCGTAGCACGAGCAATATGAACTGGGGCACCATCCTGCATGAGAATAAATGGATAGCAGTCCTCTTCCATATTTGGCTAAATTAACAGTTCTTGTGCAGACCACCAGCTATATTGTCCATTGGTCTCAAGTACACCTCACACCATTACAGAAAATCCTCCATGTTTTACAGTAGCTTGTAGATGTCTTAGAAAAAAAATTCTTTGGATGGACACTTCGGTATTTACGTGCACACACCCACTGTCTGGAAATGAAGCAAGCCGAGACTCATCCGAGAAGATTATGGTGTTCCAAAAGGTAGAATTATGTTTGACCATCGATACTGCCCATTGTTTCCGAGGGACAGTGTGGCGAGGGGTGAACACAAGGTTTCTTCTAGCTGATCTGCAGTAGTAGCCAAAGTCGTACAGATATCGTTTGGTGGTTCTAAAGCTAACCTTAACTTGAACAGCCACTTCAGCAGCCTACAAAGGAAGGACATAAGGGGAATTGGTTGGGGGTGGAGTTGAGGATGATGTTCCCTTGTGATGTTAAATGTAGTAGGAGGCGCTGGTCAGTGCTGGTATCAGAACACTAGGAGTTCTCAAATGATAGCATTTTTTATACTTTTTTATTTAAGTGTTTCTGATAGATGGGAATTCTCGGGAATCAAAACCTCCAAATAGCTATATTAAGTTATTTTGGGAAGCCACTCCTCTCCCCTCCTTTCTTTATTTCTTTTGCTTCTTCCTTTTTATTATCATTATTGAAAGGGAGTTGCTTGAGGAGGCTTAGTCAGGATAGGGTAGAAATAGTAATGCTTCATTTGCCAATAAATGTTGTATGAATCGCTGGTTCGGTCTGGGTTCAGAGCATTGGTGGTTCTCAGATGATGGTTAGCTTGATGAGAACTCTTAAAAGTCAAACCCTCCGAATAGACATATTCATCTTCAGGGAATCTACTTAGCTAGAGTAGAATTTTAGTTTAAAACAGTGTGCGACAGAATTACATAAAAAAATAATACTCGTATGTAGTCCAAAGCTGGGCACTTGCGTTTTTTTTGCGGTACTGCGGTACTGCGGTACTACCGCACTACCAAACCGGTACCGCATAACGCAGTACCGCAAAGGATCGCTGAAAGTACAGGCTGTACTTTCAGCGATCCTTTGCGGTACTGCGTTATGCGGTACCGGTTTGGTAGTGCGGTAGTACCGCAGTACCGCAGTTACCGCAAAAAAAACCGCAAGTGCCCAGCTCTGCAGTCAGCCTATGTACACTGTCGGAAGAATTCTTAAATTGGTGGGTAGTGGCCAACTTCATTCTCTAAGTAATTCTTATGCGAAGGACGCGATATGAATTATGATCTGATAAATCTTGAATAAGAAAGAAATTATTTTCTTGATATACACTTTCGTATGAATTCTTAAATTAATGTGCTGACCGGCTGGAGGTGCTCTGGATCAGTACTCCCTTATCTAAGTACTGTAATTCCAGTGCGAAAGATGGCAATGTAAAGAGTAAATTTTTAAAAGCAAGTCTCTCGGTACAATAGCTTCGGCACTCAACGGAGAAATGATGCAACGATGAAATGATGACTTCTTGTACATAATAAATAAAAAAGGCATGGTGTAAATTAGCTTAAGTAGTTTAGTTTCATGCTATTTTTCCTTCATTTTCCTGTCCTCTAATGCGTAATCGGGTACACGAGATAGCTGTACGCACAGTAAACTATGCATATTATACCTTTTCCAACTTTCCTATAAATCTTCTTTCACAACTATTTTCTGTCAGCCTTGTCTGTTCTATACTTTACTATTACTACTATTCCTGTGTGAAAGCATTACACGTTTATAAGTGTAAGCATGGTATAAGTTTTTAATGTTTTATATTTTCACTTGGTTTTTCTATTTTTTCTTTATTTTCCCTACTCTTCCTTGGGGTAGACTAAGTAAGTTTTAGCGTCTTTGTTAGTCTGTAACTAAATGCAAACAAAGCCTTCACGAAATTTCCCAAAAGTCCAATAATTATATTACACCCCAGCCAATTTATACCCGGGTATATTCTGGCCTAGACCATTTTAAACCTCGGGTATAAATTGGCCTAGGCCAGATACCACCCTGGGGTTAATCTGGCCTAGGCTGTTCTACACTTCCACAGGCCAGAATACATCCCTTACAGTTTTAACAAAGAGAGTCACAAAATGTGAAGAAAAACTTAATTATTTTATTAACATTAATTTATTGGCTTACTACAGGTATTAGTATATACAAAAACTGAAAACATCTGGCACGGAGAAAGACCTGCATGTTATTCTGGAGCACTAGCATGTTCTGAAATAAGTTCATGAAATATATCATAGTCACCACTATTCTTAGTCATAAGTTATCAACAGGCTGGCTGTACACATTTAATCCCGGTTAGGTTAATTGAATGCCCGGTTAGGTTAATTGAATGTCCATTTCGGTTAATTGAATGTCCAGTTAGGTCAACTGTATACCCTTGACAATTGGTTAGGTGAAGTCGTGATATTTTCCTTAGTCGAAGTAGCTTCAGGACCAAGGAAAATATCACCACTTAACCTAACCAACCGTCAAGTGTATACAGTTAACCTAACCAGACATTCAATTAACCTAACCAGGATTAATTGTTTACAGCCTGTTGATAACTTATGACTAAGAATAGTGATGACTATGATATATAAAATATATAAAATAATTTGAAACTTTCTAAAGTATTGACCCTAACTGTTATTTGGAAGCTTGTTCCACTCATCCACCACTCTATTCCCAAACCATTACCTCCCTATCTTCTTTTTAAACCAAAATTTGTGTAATATTAATAAGTACCTTTCAAATAAACTTTCAGTAGCTGACACCAAAGAGGGTGTATTCTGGCCTGGGGGAGTGTAATACAGCCTAGTCCAGATTAATCCCCGGGGTGGTATCTGGCCTAGGCCAGTGTATAACCGGGGTATAAAGTGGCCAGGTGGTATAATTTGGCCTGTTACACTGGGAAACTCCACCTCGTGCATTGTGAAATACATACTAATTTATCTTTCATACTTTACCCTGACAACTTAGTTTCAACAGATTTTAATCTTTTTTAAGTAAGGATAATCATCGTGTTGCCTATTTACCAAGGTGTGTATATATATTTATATATACATTGCAAACAGGGAATCCAAAACATCGAATCTTTACTTTGGTCTCTGCAAAGAGTGAACGAAAACGCAACAGTAAAATTCGGCGCTGTCATTTTCGACTCTTGTAACAGTAAGGAAAGAATTGTAAGTGAAGTTACGAATTTCTTCACGGGGAGGATCCCGGAAGTTCTCAGGAATAAGGTACGTTGCGTGATTTGTTCTTGCTTCAGTGATAATAATCATTATTAATAATCATTAATAGAATCATTAGCCGGTATATTCTGATGCGTATAGTCAGTTTTGGAGGTTCTCTTACGATTTGTTCATCTGACGTAATGTCTATAGAGCAGACTAACCGAAATCTGATGAATGGATTAAAAAAAAATTCATGCAGTGGAGATTTCAAATATACAGTAGACATTCCTTGATCTGATAATCTGTACGGACATTTTTCCTTCGTATTTGATGAAAATATTCTTTTGATTTGATTCCTTTAGGTTTCATATGAAATAAGTATTTAAAAAATTTGGAACATCAACCAAAAATCCCCAAAATCAATCTTTTTATTACCCGGTCTCGCCAATCGACCAGGGAAGTACTCCGTCTCATCTACCCTGTGAGCAGTCCAACATGCTCTCAAACACACTTCTCTCCCTATTCCTCACTACATATACATGCATCTTACACTCTACATAATCTTTTCAAAATTAAAAAAAATGGCAGCAACTTCAAGAGCCTTCGAGTCCCGTGGGGAGGTAGGGGATCTACTAATAATGCAAAAAAACTTTGGTTTAACTTTACTTGTTCTAATGCTATTCGCAACAGAGAGGAATCTTTCAGAAGGTACTCCAACTCTTGACTCTCGCTTAGCTTTTATTCTGCATGGAATCGTGCAAAATCTGTTCTTCGACTCGCCAAAATTTCTTCATCAGACAAAAATGCGAAAATCTATCCAATTCTAATTCTTCTCGCTCTTTCTGGCATCTAGTAAGAACCTCTTCAACAACAACTTTACTTCTTTCCTCCTTCTTTTCAGTTGTCGTCTCTTTTCCTGACAAAGCTGAACTCTTCGCTCAAACTTTCGCTCCCAACTCAACCATGGACGATTTCGGTGCTGTTCCTCCATCTCCTCCCCCTCTGACTTTATATGTCTAAAATTAGAATCTCTTCCAAAGATGTTTTTTTCTGCCCTATCTGGGTTCAACTCTAGGAAGGCTATGGTCCTGATGGTGTTCCTCTTGTTGTTCTTAAGAACTGTGCTGACACCCTACCTATGCAAACTCTTTCGTCTTTGTCTTTCATCTGGTACTTTTCCTTCTTGCTGGAAGTTCGCTTCATTCAGCCTGTCCCAAAGAATGGTGACCGCTCTCAACCTCCAACTATTGTCCAATTGCTTTGATTCTTGTCTTTCTAAAGTTTTTGAATATCCTTAATAGGAAGATTCTTAAACATCTCTTCTCACAATCTTCTTTCAGATCGTCAGTATGGGTTCCGCAAGGGACGCTGTACTGGCGATCTTCTTACATCTCTCTCTGACTTTTGGTCATCCTCCTTTCGAGATTTCGGTAAAACTTTTGCGATTGCGTTTGATATATCGAAAGTTTTTAAAAGAGTCTGGCACAAATCTTTAATTTCGAAATTGCCGTCCTTCGGTTTCTATCCTTGTATCTGTGCCTTCATCTTTAATTTCCTTTCTGGCCGATATATAACTCCGGTTGTAGATGGCCACTGTTCTTCTCCTAAAGCTGTCAACAGTGGTGTTCCTCAGGGTTCTGTCCTGTCACCACTGTTTTCCTTTTATTTATGAATGATCTTTTAATTCGCACCTCCTGTCCTACTCATTCCTATGCTGATGATTCCACTCTTCACTTCTCCATCCGCTTTCCGAAGCGTCTCTCTCAACAGTCACTCCATGATTCGCGTAGGACGGCTATGGGACACCTGACCTCTGATCTTTCTGCTATCTCTGATTGGGGCAGAGAAAACCTTGTGGTTTTCAATGCCTCAAAAACTCAGTTCCTCCATCTGTCAACTCGTCACAATCTTCCACACGACTATCCCCTTACCTTCAACAGTACACAACTCAGTCGTTCCTCTTCTCTTAACATTCTTGGCGTTTCCTTTCATGGGATCTTTCCTGGAAAGATCACATCTACTCCCTTTCCAAAACAGCTTCCAAGAGGTTAGGTGTGTTGTACCGGCTCCGCAGTTCCTTCATCCCCACCCAGTTGCTGTTTTTGTACAGGGGTCTTGTTCGCCCCTGTATGGCGTATGCTTCTCATGTATGGGTTGGCTCAACCAACACAGCCGTACTTAACCGGATGGAATCAAAGGCTTTTCGTCTCATCAATTTCCCGCCTCTTACTGACTATCTTTAATCCTTCTCTCTTCTCTGCAATGTTGCCTCACTCTCTCTTTACTATGGTTGTTATAACGGACACTATTCTTATGAACTCTCTAACTACATGCCTTCTCCTTTATGGGGAGCACGCAACACCAGACTTTCTACACTTTCTCATTCTTTTTCTGTCCAACTCTCTAAGGCAAGGTATTTTCAATCTTTCATCTACTCAACAGGTGAACTCTGGAACAATCTTCCTCAATCCATCTTTTCCCCTGTCTGTGACCTCCAATCTTTCAAACTTAGTCTCCAGGCATCTCCAAAACCCTGGACCTTGATTTTGGCTCTCTTCTTCTCCTGTGGTTGGGGAGCGTTTTTGCGGGCATTCTCACTTGGCCCTTCCTTCCTGCATAAAATAAGCGGTACTTCAGCGGAACGTTTTTATATTGCTCCAGGCAGTCTTTCTTAACATTCAAATGTTAATTTCCAGGTTTTCCGAAATCTGATTTTTCCGCTTGACGAATCGAAACAATTGCTAAAAAAATGTCCTCTTATATAACATTTCCTGGAAACTTTTTCAGATTCCTTCCCAGAAACACGTCATCGGTATCGTCACCGGAAGTAGTGGTGAAATCATAAAGCAGTTACTTGAAATTACGCAACCTTATCATATGACGACCGTCGCTACTCAAGCGCGACAAACCTTTTTGGAGAACTCAAACCGATATCCTTTCGTGCTCACTCTTTCCTCTTCTAATTCCGTTATCGTGAGTATTTTAAACCTGATTTTATTTTATGATTCACATCATTACGATTAGATGATCACAAACGGGTTTCATAATTTATTTAAGCAAAGAATGTTACAGCGTTGAAAATGAAATTATAGGAAGAACAGGCCTTTGAAACAATATATATATATATATATATATATATATATATATATATATATATATATACAGGGTGTCCCATAAGTCCGGCATCATAGGAGAAATTCATATTTTTCTATTTCTACAAACCATAATTTATGCACGGGATGCCAATTTCCCGTCCACCATTCTGTTCAGTGACGAGGCTGTTTTTTATGGAAATGGTGAGGTAAATCGACAGAACACCCGCTACTGGTCTCAAAACAACCCTCACTGGTATACCTCTTCAAAGGAACAAGGTGCCTCTCGGGTGATGGTATGGTGTGGCATTTGGAAGGATCGCATCATAGGCTCCCTCTTTTTCGATGAACATGTCACTGGAGGCACCTACCTACGTATGCTCAAGGAAGAAGCATTTCCCAGTGTCTTGAACGAAGAAGGAAATTTCCCAACATGGTTCCAGCAAGACGGCGCTCCTGCACATTACAGCACCCAAGTAAGGAAATACCTGTATCAACAATTCTATGGTCATTGGATAGGACGTCGAGGGCCTGTGGAATGGCCAGCTAGAAGCCCGGACCTCACGCCACTAGATTTTTATCTCTGGGGCCACTTGAAAGCGCTGGTATACACAGAGAAAATTAGGAGTGTTGAACATTTGCGGCAGCGCATTATTGGGGCATGTAACACCATTACTCCTGACATCATTCACCGTGTGCTTGCTGACTGGGTATCACGTCTGAATTTGTGTATTGAAAACAATGGTGGACATATTGAGCACGTTCTGTAAATAAAAGCTTTGTTTTGCCTTTTTTAATTATTTTTCCTATGATGCCGGACTTATGGGACACCATATATATATATATATATATATATATATATATATATATATATATATATATATATATATATATATATATATATATATAGGGTGTCCCAAAAGGTATGGCCTAAAAATAAACGTTTACAATTTTTATTATAAATGATAGAGTTAAAGAACAATGATAAAAACAGGCATGAATGCTTTAAGTTTTACTTAATATAGTTAGTAAACCTCCACACGATATCCACCGTTCACAAAAAGTCTAATTCTACGTTTAAATTCTAAAAAAGCTGAACGTATGAAATCTGGTGCAAGTGATGCGCATACCGTATATCATAAAAAGGCGCTTAGCAATAAGGTGCTTAGCTTAACTTAGCCTAGCTCCTTAGCCTAACACATCGAGTAGCCTCGTACTGTAGTTGATGCCGGAAGTTAAGTGCCGTAAACTGTTTAAATGATGAATTTTGAAATCAGTGAGTAATTTCCCTGTCTGAAATTTAGAATTTGAACGTAGAATTAGACTAGTTGTTGTGAACGGTGGATATCATGTGGAGGTTTACTAACTATATTAAATAAAACTTAAAACATTCATGTCTGTTTTCATCATTCTTCTTTAACTCTATCATTTATAATAAAAAATTGTAAAAGTTTATTTTAGGCCATACCTTTTGGGACACCCTATATATATAATATATATAATATATATAATATATATATATATATATATATATTATATAATAATATATATATATAATATATATATATATAATGTATATATATATATATAATATAATATATATATTAATATATATATATATATATATATATATTATATATATATATATATATATATATATAATATATATATATATATACAACTCAGAATGGTCATATATATATTGACAAACTGAAGTACCCTAATGACCCTAATTTCAAATTGGTAAGCTTCGATGTATGCTCGCTATTCACAAAAGTCCCTGTTGATGACCTACTTGATTTTTTAAAAGATAAGATCTCTGAATATTCTTTCCCTGTTCAACACAACACTCTTATTGAGTTAATTAAGCTTTGTGTCAAAGATTGTAAATTTCAGTTTGAAATAAGTTTTATGCTATGTCGTTTGGATTGGCTATGGGAAATCCCCTTTCACCTGTACTAGCTAATTTATATATGGAATTTTTTTAAAGTAGAATTTTGCCTACGATTGTTAATTTTAACCTGGTTTGGTACAGGTATATAGATGATATTTTATGCCTTTGGCCTAATAATTTGGATGTGGACTTATTTCTTGGTAGGCTCAACAATTTAGTCCCATCTATTAAGTTTACAGTTGAAAAAGAAAATGATGGAAGCCTATCTTTTCTTGATCTAAAAATTTGGAGATGCTCTAATCCAGTGGTTCTTAACCTTTTTTACTACCATGCCCCCTCTAGGAATTGGTCCTTCCCTCCACGCCCCCTTCAATCAAAATAACATTCTCAATAACTTCTCATATTAGCCCATGCTCTCGTTAAGAGAATAACAAATACAATTAGAGAAATTCCTGTTTCTAGGGGGGCGCGCCCCCCTGGTTAAGAACCACTGCTCTAATCAGTTCAAATATGAAATCTACCGTAAGCCAACTAATAATAACTCTTATGTGCATTTTTATTCTGACCATCATCCTTCGATTAAATCCTCTATTTTCTCTGCTATGTTTCTTCGAGCATTGAGAGTTGTCAGTCCTGAATTTTTAGATTCCGAGTTATGCAATATCATGAATATTGGTACTAAATTACGTTATCCTATTTCATTTTTAGATAACTGTCTTAAGAAAGCCAAGAATAGGTATTATAATAATGTAATTGTAAAGGAATTTCAGCGTAAAAATATCCTTAGCCTACCTTACCATGTTAATTTTCAATACCTTCCAACTGTACTTCAAGCAATTGGCATTAATGTAATCTTTAAGTATAATAATACTGTTAAATCACGCCTAATAAGGAATAGCCCTGATAATATTGTTGGTTGTGTGTATTCGATCGGATGTACACAATGTAACTCAGTATATATAGGCCAAACCGGTAAAACGTTAGATATTAGGGTAAAACAGCATAAATATGCTTGTACCGTGTGACCACAAAAATTGTCCCTGTTTTTAATCGCTTATTACTCAGTCATTATTGCAGCTTCACAAATGAAATAAAAAGCATTCGAAAGAGAACATTTTAATGTTTTAATTTATTCTACATGTGTTCAAAGTGACGTCCCTGGACATTCTTACATTTCACACAACGGGAAAGGAAGTTATTTATTACATTTTCCAAAACGCTGCATTCAATGGACTGTACACTCTCTACCACCGCTTGCTTTAATTCTTCGATAGAGGATGGCTCTTGCCTGAATACTTTGTCCTTGACAAATCCCCAGAGAAAAAAGTCCATAGGTGATAGATCGGGAGATCTTGCGGGCCAGGGAAACTGCGAGCGATTAGAAATGAATCTTTGTTCAAAAAATCTTGTTAAACATTCCAGTGATTGCCTAGTTGCGTGGGCTGTTGCTCCGTCTTGCTGAAACCACTTGTTACTGCAGTTTTCTTGTTCAAAAACAGTGTTCAGCATTTCTACATATCTTTCTGAAGTTACTGAAAGCGGTCTCCTTGTCTCTGGGTCCTCAAAAAAGTAAGGACCATAAACCTTGCTGCTACTCAAACCACACCAGACAGTAACTTTTGGTGAATGCAGAGGTTTCTCCAAGTGTATATTTGGCTTGTTTTGTGACCAACACCGGTAATTCTGTCTGTTGATGAACCCATTGAGATAGATGTGGCATTCATCACTGAATATTATGTCACTTAATCTTATCTGGTTTTGTTCAATTATTGTTTCAATGCGTTCACAAAACATCAAACGACGCTGGTAGTCTTGTTCGCTAAGCTGTTGCAAACACATAATTTTGAATGACTTCATTCTCAAATCCAACGTGATTATTTTCCGAATGCTCTCCCGTTTGATTCCTGTCACAGCTGATAGTCGTCTCACAGATTTCTTGTCCGTTTCAAGCTGATTTGCGACTGAATCAATGTTTCAGCGGTTCGCACACCTTTGCTGCGCCCAGAGTTGCCTTAATGCATGTTCTTGATTGAGCCGTGATGTTTCCATTTTGCGAAAATCCTGCGAATCGTTTTAGGATCTATGGTCCTTTGCTGACCGTATTGTCGTCTGAAAGACCGTTGGGTGGCAACTACCGAGCCATGTTTGATCATCTCTTCTGCGATGAAAACACGTTGCATGTCCGACAAATAACCCATGATTGTGGTGGATAAAACTGTCATTTTTTTATAAGTACTGATTTCGTATCCAGGATATCGAAAAAATTAAATAAAACTTTAAAATGTTCTCTTTCGAATGCTTTTTATTTCATTTGCGAAGCTGCAATAATGACTGAGTAATAAGCGATTAAAAACAGGGACAATTTTTGTGGTCACACGGTAGAACAGCTAATAATTCCAATGCTTTATTTAACCATATGTATAGATGTAACCATAGCATCAAGTGGGATAGTTCTAAAGCGCTTGTTAAAAACAGAGATATAATAGAAAGAAATATTCTAGAATGTGCATTTATTCATTTTAAAAACAATTTCAATAACAGTGCGAAGACATATAAAATTGACGATATCATGTTAAAATTTCTTTTGCCTCTCATTAACCCTTGTTAAGTATGTGCTAATTGTTTTGTTTTTCCTGTACGTTGTATATATTTATGGGCATCTCGCCTTTTATCTTCATTCCCTGACGAGGTGTAGCTTTGAATACACGAAAGGCCTTGGAATCGTTTTTCTTTTTCCTTGTGGGTTTGCAGCATTCATTCATTTCACGTGTTTTATTGTGAAATTCATCCCATATATATATATATATATATATATATATATATATATATATATATATATATATTATATTATATATATATATATATATATGGGATGAATTTCACAATAAAACACGTGAAATGAATGAATGCTGCAAACCCACAAGGAAAAAGAAAAACGATTCCAAGGCCTTTCGTGTATTCAAAGCTACACCTCGTCAGGGAATGAAGATAAAAGGCGAGATGCCCATAAATATATACAACGTACAGGAAAAACAAAACAATTGGCACATACTTAACAAGGGTTAATGAGAGGCAAAAGAAATTTTAACATGATATCGTCAATTTTATGTCTTCGCACTGTTATTGAAATTGTTTTTAATATATATATATATATATATATATATATATATATATATTAATATATATATATTATATATATATATATATATAGGGTGTCCCAAAAGGTATGGCCTAAAAATAAACTTTTACGGGTGTCCGAGAATTATCTGTACAATTTTTGGCTGTTATTAAAAGCCAACCATGAAGTGTAGAAATTCCAGTGTTGTCCCATTTTACAGAGAATCTCATTAAGTTTTTTCTGATATCACGTTTTGACAAGTTTTTTAGAAATGTACGCGGGTGACAGACATTGATGATTTAAAAGCAAGAATCACAGCTGCTATTGAGCGAATTGATGTTGATATGCTGCAGCGTACATGGCAACATTTGGAGTATCGATTGGATGTTTTGCGAATCACTAATGGTGCACATATCGAATGTTTGTAACAACGTTACTTTAATAAAAAAACTTTTGAAAATACAGATTCTAAATAATCTTGTTTAAGAATTTTACGTGTGTTATCAAGAATTTTATTAAAAGATGAAATTGTACAGATAATATTCGGACACACTGGAATTTCTAAAAAATTTGTCAAAACTTGGTATCAGAAAAAAACTTAATGAGATTCTCTGTAAAATGGGACAACACTGGAATTTCTACACTTCATGGTTGACTTTTAATAACAGCCAAAAATTGTACAGATAAGTCTCGGACACCCTGTATTTGTTTGTTATTTCTCTTCCTCGTGTGCAGAACACTCCTCTATACTTACGTCGTTTCTATACGTTAATATACTGCGCGGTCATTGCAGTTAAATGTACATATTCACGATTTGCGAGGGTGCCCTCTCAAGGCATTGGTTTCTGCCCTATGTAGGAGAATTACAACTTCTGACTATCGTGGCTCCGTAGTGTAGTGGTTAGCACGTCTGACCGGCAATCGGAAGATCCTGGGTTCGATTCCCGGGCGGGTGCCTTATTTTTCATTTGTTTGTTATTTCTCTTCCTCGTGTGCAGAACACTCCTCTATACTTACGTCGTTTCTATACGTTAATATACTGCGCGGTCATTGCAGTTAAATGTACATATTCACGATTTGCGAGGGTGCCCTCTCAAGGCATTGGTTTCTGCCCTATGTAGGAGAATTACAACTTCTGACTATCGTGGCTCCGTAGTGTAGTGGTTAGCACGTCTGACCGGCAATCGGAAGATCCTGGGTTCGATTCCCGGGCGGGTGCCTTATTTTTCATTTGTTTGTTATTTCTCTTCCTCGTGTGCAGAACACTCCTCTATACTTACGTCGTTTCTATACGTTAATATACTGCGCGGTCATTGCAGTTAAATGTACATATTCACGATTTGCGAGGGTGCCCTCTCAAGGCATTGGTTTCTGCCCTATGTAGGAGAATTACAACTTCTGACTATCGTGGCTCCGTAGTGTAGTGGTTAGCACGTCTGACCGGCAATCGGAAGATCCTGGGTTCGATTCCCGGGCGGGTGCCTTATTTTTCATTTGTTTGTTATTTCTCTTCCTCGTGTGCAGAACACTCCTCTATACTTACGTCGTTTCTATACGTTAATATACTGCGCGGTCATTGCAGTTAAATGTATATATATATATATATATATATATATATATATATATATACACAGTAAGTCCTCTTTATACATGAACTCGATTTACGGTGATTCGCTTGTACACGATCAACAAAATAGGGAACGTTATTTGGTATGCGTGGCCGTGATCCGCGTTTACGCGATTTAACAAACAACCAATCAGCTGGCGGAACTACTGTACTCATATTTGCGTATATGTAAACATGTACAGGCGTTCTTCGGCACAAAATTACATAATATATTTTATATTATATGTATTTTGTATTATATGTACAAAATTGCATATGTATTTTATATTCTACTATCAATGTACGTGTATAATAAGCATTACGTTCTATATAATTCTTGTATACAGCCATATATTTTAATTTTTGTAAAAAATTCTTGACCTGAACACGGTTACTCCCTATAATACATTATCTGTATAGGAAAATGAGATTCGATTTACGCGATTTTGATATAAACGATTGTCTCCATAAATGCATCTATCACCTAAATAGAGGACTTACTGTATATATAATTTCATCGTGTACCCACTACCCATGTACAGAGTCGGTAAAAAGTTCGTCTAAAAAAATTTCTAAAGCACATAAAAAAATTAGTAATTGTTAATAGGTATTTGGATTTTTGTTGTTGTTGACAGTAATGATATTTGAGAAACAAAATAGTCATTACTGATTACCAACTTTTACGCTTTTTATAACGTTTACGTTTCTAGGCGAATTTTTTTCTGAAACTGTACCAAACGATATCTAATCCTTTTGAAAAGGAAATATAGAGACTATTTTTGAAATTTGTGTTTACGAAAGGTTAATAATATCAATAAAAACTGCCATACTACTTACGTGTTAAAAAAGAATCGCTAAACTATCCTATAAGGAAAAATTAAAAACTCTTTGTTAAAATCTAATTTAGTGTAAAAATATCCAAAGTTGGTGACGAAATGTGTGCCAATTTATCATCATGATTATGACAAATCATCAATTTTCAATTGCAAATGGTTCATTTCACTTCAAGTTTTTTTTTTTTACTATTTCAGGCAAACTCTTTAATTTCTCTCGTTGAATTTTGGAACTGGGAATTGGTGAGTGTCGTTTATTCGGACTTCGCAGATAGTCGAGATATCTTCAACCATTTTCTACAAAAATCAAACTCTATTCCGAATCTCAAATTAACCACAGTTCAAAACATTCCTTCGGACGTAAGTTTATTTATAAGGCAACATCGTGTGGACTTTCCTAATTCACCCTAAAATGATTCTGAATTCCATTTGATTAAATAATTCTTAACTGTTTTGGGGTCATAAAAAGTGGTCGCGGAGTTCAAAAAGTGAAAAAAACTGATAGTTTATTTGATCACGCTTTATCCTCAGAATTGCTAAACAAGGCGCGGATTTAAATTCATAAACGATCCCCAGACCTCTATCCTCCTTCCTTAGGTCATATGAAAATTATTTCATAGTAAAATGAAACCATTACTTTTGGTTGAACTCAACGTAAGACTGATGTGAGCGTAAGCACTGTTCCTGCCCCTTAAAATAATCATAATTTATTAATTACTTTATTTCTTCAATGGACTTCCTTCCTTTAGGTTTCGAGCGTCGAGTTTATGCTGGACGTTTGGTCTAGGGTGGCGGAGGGGGCACAGGAAGGCGCGAGAGTAATTCTCCTCCTGTTGGAGTCGCCCCACGAACTTCTTTTCTTGGAAACGGCGTCAAAGCTTCATGAAGAAGGTCTTGTCAAACCCGGAGACTTTATTTACATCATGACAAAATCCCCTCGTCCCTTCATTAGGAAAGAGTAAGGAAGCCTGTTTTGTACTGTTATCTTACCATTTTACTGTACTTCAATGCTCACCGGTTTTCAGTCTTCAAAGGAGAATTCGAATTCCTCCAAAATGCCATGACCAGTGACAAGTTTTTAATTTTTTGTTAATTTTAAATTACTGAAAAGAGAACGATGGTAAGTAAATCATCGAAACATGTACTGTGAGTATTAATAAACTGTTCTATCATATACTGCTCTTACTTTTATTTAATTATTGAAAACGTGTTTATTACGTTAACTCATATATATATATATATATATATATATATATCCCCCCCGCCTGTGGCCACCTTGTCTTGGTGGGCGGGCTCCCGTGTTGACCCAGTGGGATACGTCAGCGGGGGCTTAGCCCCCGGAAGGGTCACCCATGCCGAACAGGCTACTGGGGAGACGGGTTAAGTGCCACTTAAGTCTTTGGCTCACAGTACGGGTCTCCAATGCTGTCCTCCGGAGGTGACGCCCTTAGGGCGTCACTGTGTTGGATGGTTAGGTGTCCGGGCCGGTGGGATTGGGGGGCTGGGGTCTTTGCGCCGTTTGGGAGCAAACTTTCGCATCACGGGGCCCCGTTTTTAAACCGACGGTGTGTCCCCTGGGGACGAGGTACCGCGCTTCCTGCGGTTTGCGCTCGGCCTCCTTTTCTCACCGGTAGGCAGTTTCTCGCGTGCCCTGTGTCCGTGTTCTGCAAAATTAATAACGTATGGAAACTATTACTTCTTGTCCTAGAACTCGGGTGGTGGGCAGCCAGGTCCCCGAGTCCTCTACCACTGGAAGACCACGTCTTGAGGAGGTCGCCCCTCCTCCAGCAGCAGAACACTTGCACTCTCCTCTTCCGTTACCGACCCCAGCCTGTACCTTGAACATGCTGCCCTTGGACATACACCCTCTGGAGCAGGGTTCTCGCCCCTGCCCACCTCAGCCGCCTTCGGACAAGTCAGGTTTCGCCCAAGACTTGCCTTCAAAACCCGGCTTCTTACTCTCCCCGTATGTCCCCCTCACCCGCCGTTGGTCCGCCTCCACACGGGGAAGTCGGCATTCACGTCCATCCTATCGACCATTGGCTATCCCAGTCCACTTCGATGCTACAGTCTCCCTATTCCTTCCAACTATCCACAAATTCCTAGTGATCCGGCCTACCTCTGGGTCCCTTCTGACCAACTCTGAACGGATGTTTCAGGCGATCTGAGCCCGCAGCAACTCCAGCCGCTATGATGTGCGACCACAGAGGGATGGCTCCCTCATAAAATCACGTTCAGACGCAGAAACGAAAGCCCTACTCTCCCTCACTGAGGTCCTTAGATGCTCCGTGTCCGTCTCCCCACACCCCAGGGTGTCACTAAGATCCATCGCTTCACATCCAGACAGGGAGGCACCCCCTCCCCCATCCCGCGCCTACTTCTTACCTTCAATACCTTAGTCCCTCCCGACCGTATTGTATGGAGTATGGAAGGGCACACGTCATACGAGTTTACTGTCCGCCCATACATCCCAGACCCGACCCGTTGCTTTAAATGCAACAAGCTTGGACACGTTAGCTCAGTTTGCCGGCAGCCGCACCAACTGTGCGGTCTCCGGTCTCGCTCGGCCGACTCGACCCCGCAATCTCCGCGGAGGTCGACTGGCCGAGCGATTCCTTCTCTGTTGAACGGCAGATAGCCAGCCATGCCCCTGACCCATCCTTTGCCTTCGCGAACCCCAGATCTCCCTTCACACTCCAACCTCCTAGCACCTACACCTTTATCCATCCCCCATCATCAAATAATGGATCCCCCGAAAACTACAATAGTACACTGGAACTGCAGAGGAATATTCGCGAGCTACAAAGGCCTTAATTCCTTGATTGCCACTTCCCGTCCGGTGTGTGTCTGTCTCCAGGAGCTAATCCTGGGGACCAGGCCCGCGCCCTGCCCTACTAGATATTCCTACATTACCACCCCATCTCCTACTTGCACTCGAAGTGGGGCTGCCATTTTCATACACCACGCAGTTCCTTTCCACAATCTCTCTATCCGATCCCTGTTACAGGTGATTGCTACCCGGCTCTTCCTGGATAGACAGAACACCGTCTGTTCAATATACCTCCTTACCCACACACATTGAGAGACACACACACACCACCTATATGGCCCCGACCCTCTTTACTATCATGACCGAGCTCTCCTACATTCTACCATGCCACCACCTGCACTCCATCCTATATAAACCTGTCCTTCGTTTCGACCGATGCCCTCCTAGATTTCACATGGCAAGTCCTCCAAGAGGACTGTGGAAGTGACCATTTTCCTGTTCAACTCACCCTCAATTGGCCCGAGCAGACTGTTCGGGTACCGGAAAAATGGATTACTACCAAAGCTAATTGGTCCCACTTCAACGACGATACATATACATTATACAACCCTTACGACTGCCCACTTCCTATCCTCCGACGAGTGCATTGCATACTTCGAGTCAATCGTTGTAGCGGCTGCGTGCACTAACATCCCACGATCCTCCGCCTACCCCTGCACACGACGGGTACCTTGGTGGACTCCAGAGTGCACGGAGGCCGTACGCGCCAAGAAGAAGGCTACTCGACGTTTCTACCGTACGCGACTCCCCATCCATCGCACGGAGATGCAGCGGGTCAGGGCCATCGCCCACCGTACAGTGAAGACAGCGCGCCGAGCTTCTTGGAGTGCCTTTGTGTCCGGCGTCACCACCACCACACCGGCTACCATCTGGAAGAAGGTACTGGGTTTCGAAAGGCGACATGTCCCCTCCCGAACCCCGGTCCTCCGGACTAATGACGGACTCCTATACGATCCCAAATAGGTGGCAAACCACCTAGCTTCTACTTTCGCTGCCGTTTCTTCCTCCGCAGTTAGTTCCCTCGTACCCGCCCCTAACAATAGCTCCTCTTCACCGTTCCTAGACAGCACCTACAACCGGTTGTTCACCATGCGTGAACTGCAGGCGGCACTGGCCTCTCGACGATCCCCTTGTCCCGGCCCGGACGGTATCCCGTATAGGATGATCTAGCACATCCACCCTACCTTACAAATTTTCCTACTAGACCTATACAACCGCATATGGATAGAGAGCGCCTTCCCCTCCCGGTGGAGGGAGGACCACGTAATCCTTATCCCCAAACCCGGCAAAGATTCCTTCGATCACACAAACTACAGATCAATCGCCCTAACGTGTTGTGCCTGCAAAATCTTCGAAAAAATGGTCGCTACGTGACTATCGTTCTTCCTTGAAAATAGTAATTCCTTCCCGGCTACCCAATCCGGCTTCAGACAATTTTGCTCCACCACTGATCCCCTCCTGCTCCTCAGCCGAGACATAGAGAATGCCTTCGACAGTGGACAGTTCGTCCTATCAATTTTTTTCACATCCAGAAGGCCTACAACACCACCCTTCGGACAATAATCCTTAGTCAGCTCCAAAATCTAGGTCTCGTCGAAGCCATGCCGACCTTCATCAGGGGCTTCCTTTCCTCCCGAACCTTTAAAGTTCGGGTGAGCTCAGTCCTCTCAGACACCTTCGTGCAGGAGGACGGGGTCTCACAGGGAAGTGTTCTATGTTTTTCCATCGTCATGAACACAGTCTCAAAATACCTTCCACCTACCATCCGTTCTTCCATCTACGCGGATAACCTTGCGATCTACTTCGCAGGGTGGGAGCCGTCCGTCGTTCAACGTCAAATTCAGCTCACCATCTGCCGGGTGGAAAGGTGGGCGACGTCGGTGGGGTTCCGCCTCTCCACCCCCAAGTCCAAGTGTATGCTCTTCAGCAGAAGACGACCCTCAACCCTTCCTGTTCCCTCTGTCACGTTATACGGCATTCCTCTTAAGGTGGTACTCTCCACACGATTTCTGGGCGTGACTATAGACCGACGACTCAACTGGGTTCCCCATTTCAAATACCTGAAGCAATCCCTCCAACGTCCCCTCGCTCTCCTAGATTACCTCTCCCACACCACATGGGGCGCAGACCGACGCGCTCTCCTTCGCCTTTACACTTCCATGGTGCAGTCGAAGCTGGACTATGGCAGTGTTGTATACGGTTCAGCCTCCAACGCCTGCCTCCGTATCTTGGATCCGGTCCTTAATAGGGGCCTCTGCCTCGCCACCGGTGCCTTCCGCTCTTTCCCAGCCTCCAGCTCCAAGTGGATTGCAATTACCTCCCTTTCGCCCTCCGACGGGATCTGCTCCTCATGAGGACATACCTCCGTGCACAGAGACTACCCTCTTCGCTTCTATGCGCGGCGACTTCTGAACTCCCACCCCAGGGACGGAGCTGGCACTTCACTGAAGCGGTCCGCTCTTTCCTTGACCTTTCCAACATGCCCGCCCCTTCAGTTATCCCCATTTCATACAGCATCTACCCCCCCTGGCTCCTCATCCCTATCAAGTTTTGCAGGGACCTGTGTGCCCTACCAAAGACTACCACGATCGCTACGGTACACAGGTCACTCTTCCGAGAACACGCAACCCAATACCTGAACACAGTCCCCATTTATACAGATGGTTCTCACTCGAAGACTGGTACGGCCGCCTCAGCGGTGATACTGGCCCAGCCGCTTTCTCGAGGCGTAAGCCTGCCCCGCGAGGCCTCCGTTTTCTTGGCAGAACTCTTCGCGATTATGGGGGCCCTCCACACTGTGCGCACCCACTCTGCCAGCTCCTTCGTCATTTATTCAGATTCCCAAAGCGCACTTCTCTCCCTAGAGAGATTTAATCCCCCTCACCCGCTCGTCTGTACCATCTGGCAAACCTTCCACGTTTTAACAGCCTTCCGACACAAGACAATCGCCTTCTGCTGGGTCCCGGCACATGTCGGCATCCAGGGTAACGAGGAGGCGGACCACACGGCAAAGACGGCCTGCTTACTGCCGGCCTTCCCCCGGCCCTCCCTTTCTCCGACTTCTTCCCGACTCTCCGCTCCATCTGGCAACGGGAATAGGACCAGGCCACACAAAACAAATCCCACAAGATCAAAACCGCAATTAGGATACTGGGCCTCCTCATTCCACCGGTACTGCCTGCCATAAAGAAGTGATTCTAGCCCGTCTCCGCCTAGGACACACACGCATTACTCATGGTTATCTTATAGCTAAATCGCCAACCCCGCTCTGCCCTACCTGCCATACCCCTATCACTGTCGTACATCTCCTGGTCGAATGCCCAAACCTGTCCGCTCTTCGTCGCAGGTGTTTCCCTTTCTTGTCCAAAATTCCCATACCCGAGCGTTTACAATCCATACTCGCCGAAGGCCCCCATTTTTCAGCTGAAGCGATTTTCCTTTTCCTTACTCATTCCCATCTGCTTCATCGTGTCTAAGACCATACCCCTCCTACCCACTATCTAGCAACTGAGCCTTACTCACCCCTGTAGACTACCATCCCCAACTCAGTAACACCATCCACCCACTGCCTCGCCGAGATATGTACCACTTTCACTAGGTACGAATCGGTGGTAAATTAAAGAAAGGATACACACACACACACACACACACACACACACACAGGCATTGTCCGCAATTACGAATCAATTGGTTCCTTGGAAACCGTTCGTAAAGCGAAAATTCTTAAAATGAACACAATTTTTCAATAAGAATTAATGTAATGCGGGTTAATTCGTTCCTGACTCGGCTCCCAAGACCTATAAAAATTCACGAAAATAGACAAGTTTTTGTATTTTAAAGGAGGAATAAGCATACAGATATTAAAAATGATTAATTCTGAAACAAGAGAAACTTTGAAACAAGGCAGGGAAAAGGTCATAAAACGCAAAGGTCAGAAAACCCTCGTGACCATCGAAAGGAAAGAAAAGAGAAAGAAAGGAAAAAAATAAATAATTTGTGGGTGTATTTCTTTTTACGCTAATTAATGAATAGCATGACCATTGACCATGGGTCCAAATTCTCACTTAATCTGCAATTTGTGTAATCTGGAAACAACTGAAAATGCAGCAATAAGATGCGATTTCTGTCAAAAACTGCACGACTTTATCTGCATGAATTAGGATGATAGGAAAATATCTCTTGTCTCGAACGCGAAACAGATCGCGGGAATCAAATTTCTGTGTGACGCATGTACACAGACTGTAAACTCCGCGGTATTTAAAGAAATGGAGAAAAACTCGAGTGTTACAAAAAAGGGTGAAATAATGGGGAAAGAAGAGTCCGGAAATGTCCCAATGAAAATTCGGGTGGATGAGAGAGAGGAGGAAATAACGAACAACAATATACTAATAACGAATAACAATATAAACAATATAATACGGAATGAAGACATAGATGAAAGAAAAGAGATAAGTAAAAGTTGCGAGTTAGTAAAACTGTCCAACGAGCGAAATGATAAGAAGATAATAACTAAAAACGTAGGAAATAAACAGCAAAAGAAAAATAATGATAATACCAAAATTAAGAACATTAAAAATAGTAAGATAAGAAGTAGAAGCGTAGAAAATACCGTATGTAAATACTACGCAAAATGGAACAGCAGATATCGGGATGGGCAATGCATCTATGCACATCCCACATTATGTAACACACATTACACAAGTGGATATTGCAAATTTGAAAAGAAGTGCAAGTTCCACCATCTTACTGTCTGCAACACCTATGCAAGATATGGGAGGTGCAAATACGGACAAAAATGCCGTTACCACCACCCTCAAAGGAACGCAACGGGTGAACAGGAAAAACGAACATCAAAGAAGGGTACCAATTTTTTAGACGTAGCCAACACAATTCAGCTGCTAAATACTATCCAGCAAATACAAAGTCAGCTGACAAATATAGGAATCCGAGAACAGGACAGAAGGCACCACAAAGACACTTCATGCGTTATCGAGACAACAGGTACCGACAAAGATAAAAGGAGGCAAATTCTCGGACGACGACAAGGCAACGAAACCGGCACCACCATTGGAAAACGAATCGGAACCCCCTGTATGCGAAAACGACAGCGAAAAAATAAAAATAATCCTAGCTAACATTCAGGGTCTTAAATCAAATCATTCTCCGGACAAAGTTCTATACCTGAAAGGACTCGTGCAAAAAACCGGAGCAGACTTTGCATGCCTCACGGAAACTCGTCTAAAGGACTGCCAGGCGAACTGTGAAAACTGTGAGTTCTGTGTTGACAAAAAAGAAATACAAATTGACAACTATAACATACTCCGACCTGACAGAACAGTGAGACATGAAAGAGGATGTGCTATTTACACACGCGAAAGACATATGGCAGAAATGACTATAAGTACCTCAAACAGCTACGTAGAATGTGTAAGAGTAAGAGTTGGAAAATTAAATATGGTACAGACCCCCAAACACGCCAACCTCAAAACTTTCAGATTCCATTACAGAGGTAAGAAGCTTGGTAAAAGATTTACACTCTTCAACCCCAAAATATTTTTCTCTGTGGTGATTTTAATTTCCCATTCATGAAATATAAAAGGATAAGAAAAAGTATATTTATACACCAGGACAAGGCGGGCACACGGGAAGACCAGGAGCAGGTGAAAATGCTACTAGTTCTATCTGATGAATTTATGTTAACGCAAGAAATAACAGAAAACACAAGAAAAAAACAACTGCCTAGATTTAGTATTCACAAACAACAGCAACCTAATTGATAATGTAGAAATATCCCCAACTATAATATAGGACCATAACATTATTGAAATAATAACCAATATAAAAGCAACAGGAAAGAAAAGAACACGAACAACAGAAAGAAGCAAATTCGAAATTTTTAATTTTCACTCCAAAGCTATAAACTGGGAAGATGTTGCATCCAGCATGGAAGTAATAGACTGGGAAACCATTTTAGAGTCCAAGACAACGGAAGAGATGCTAATAACTTTAAAGGAGAAGACGCTGAAAATTGTGGAAAGACATGTCCCAAAAATACAACAAAGAGGAAAGAGAAGTAGGTTCGAGAGAGAAAAGAGGTCATTGTTCAAAAAGAGAAAGAGTGACTACAAAATTAAGTAACTGTAAAGATAACGACATCAGAAAAATATTAAATGACAAACTGCAGAGTATCGATGATGTTATACAGGAACTAATTGAGAAGCATACAGAAAAAGAAGACGACGCTATAGAAGCAAAAAAGGTTAATTCAAAGTACTTCTATAATTTTGTAAAAAGGAAGTCGAAAAACCATGCGACGATCGGACCTCTGAAAAACGAGAATAGTGCTTTATCTGATGATCTAACAGAAATATCTGAAATATTAAGAGCTCAGTACAAATCATCTTTCAGTATCCCAAAAATTGACAAACTGATATGCGATAGAAATGCGTTCTTTGAAGAAGAACTACAAGGGGAAAGTATAACGGACTTCGACTTTACAACAGATGATATTACACAAGCTATAGGGAAACTAAAAGCACACTCAGCGGCAGGACCGGATAAATGGAATGCTACACTGATCAAAAACTGCAAGAATGCAATCGCTGAGCCCCTATATTGGATATGGAGACGATCACTAGACCCGGGAAAAATACCGGGCATCCTGAAGAACGCGAACATAGTCCCAATATATAGAGGAGGAGATCGATCCGAGGCCAAAAACTATAGGCCAGTGTCGCTTACATCTCATCTCACTAAAATATTTTAAAGAATAGTTAGACAGAAAATCTATGACTTTTTTGAAACTCAGAAAAAATTAAATGATAACCAACCTAGGTTTCGGTCAGGCAGATCATGCCTATCACAACTAATGGGACCCTACAACATTATTGATTCACTTGAAAGCAATGAAAACCATGATGTAATATACACAGACTTTGCCAAAGCGTTCGACAAGTGTGACTATGGAATCATAATACATAAACTGAAATATATGAAAATAACAGGAAAAGTAGGGAAATGGATAAGTAATTTCCTTAGTGAGCGGCGGCAAGTCGTTACAGTACAAGGAGTATCTTCATCAGAATCAGAGGTCCTCAGCTCAGTACCACAAAGAATAGTATTAGCTCCACTACTCTTCATAATCACGCTAACTGACATAAATGAGGACGTTACCAGAGACAGCACAGTAACAGCCTTTGCCGATGACACAAAGATCAGTAGAAAAATAAGAAACCCAGAAGATATAGGATCTCCACAAACAGACATGAACATAATCTACAAGTGGACGGAAGACAACAATATGAAGTTTAACACTGAGAAATTTCAGCTCTTACGGTACGGAAAAAGAGAGGACCTAAAATCCATGGAATATTATACCCCAAATGGACAGGAAATTCAGAGAAATTCTAAAGCAAAAGATTTAGGGGTTGTAATGACTGATGATGCGAAATTTGAAATACAAAATAACATAGCAGTAAACAGAGCAAAGAGAGTAACTGGGCAGATACTGAGAACCTTTAAACGAAGGGATAGGAATATAATGATTCCTCTACTGAAAACACTGATCATACCCCAAATTGGAGTTCTGCTCGGTCCTAACATGCCCATATAAAAAAGAAGACATTAGATAACTAGAAGGGATTCAGAGAAGCTTCACAGCCAAGATCAAGGGGTGCAAAGAACTAAATACTTACAGGAGGTTCACGGAATTCGCGAACTAACCTACAGTATATTCACTGGAAAAGAGAAGAGACACACACACCATTATTTACACTTGAAAATAATGGAGAAACTAGTCCCTAAATCTTACTCTGAACCCTGTAACTCCCCAAACAACGGGTGAAAAGTAAAAGGAAGACTGTGTCGTGTTCCAAATTAAAGGCGAGACAGGGAACATCCTTAACCCTGAAAGAAAATAGTTTTGTTGTGAGAGGACCAAAACTGTTTAATCAGCTGCCCAAAGACCTAAGGAACACGAATGGTGTTGCAGTGGACATCTTCAAAAGAAGATTAGACGCCTGGCTCAGAACAATCTCCGATGAGCCGGGCGTACTGGCTATGCGAGGTGGAGAGTACAAGAAACCAATCACTACTTCACCAGGCCAACTCAAGAGGAGGGGCGACAAGCTTGACCTTCGTGAAATGAGGAATCATTGCACGGAACCTTTGAAATGTTGAAAGGAAATATTAAATCAATTTCATGTTAAATAAAAGACATGAAAGCTACTTTTAGACATTAATTTGAAGAATAATAATAATGATTGGGGTTGTTTAACCTCCTTCGCAACATCTAAGGTCAAATGACGGAGGGGACCTACAGCTTTACGTGGGATCCGAACCACGGGTTGCTACATAATCTGGACGCGGAGGACGGTCTCCCATCCAACTTCTACCCAGACCCAAAGTCGCTTAACTTCCCTGATCAACGGGAAGCGGTGTTACGACATTGGCTACGACGTAGCCCTTAATTTGAAGAAGACTTAGATGGAGTTCTAGGGGAGAGTGCTCTTTGCTGAAATGGGAGGTTCACTTGTGGGCTTGTGGTGATTCATAATTGCGGATTTTCGTGAAGCGAACGTTCGTAAAGTGGTCATATACAGTATATCAGGTTGTAACATAAATTCTGCCTCGATTGGAAAACGGACGATAGATAATAGAATAACCTCAAGATAATGTGAAATAGTTTTAGAAATGTTGCAAAATACACGCGGCGACAGGTTCGCACAGGTTTTATCACGATACAGGATGACTTAGGCTAATGTAGGCTTAGGCTAGTGTAGGATTAGGCTAATGAATATTTTCTTTGGTGTTTTTCATACAGTTGCAACGCCACCCCTACGATATTACAGTAATTAAAAAAAATATGGAGCCCACGAAAGAGCATATTCGACATGTGATGCTGTATGAGTTCCATAAAGGATCTAACGCTAGTGAATCCACAAAAAACATTCAAAGAGTTTATGGAAATGATGATGTGAGTGAATGGATGTGTAGGAGATGGTTTGAGAAGTTCAGAAATGGAGACTTCAGTCTGAAAGATTATCAACGAACAGGACGACCAAATGAGTTAGATGAAGCGTTGCTGAAAGTAACAGTGGAGGAAAACCCAACGGTAACTGTAAGAGAACTTGGCCTGCAACTCGGCGTTAGCCATATGACCATTCATCGTCATTTGAAGCTGTTAGGAAAAGTAGTGATGGTTGGAAAATGGGTTCCGCATGATTTGTCACAAGCGAATCTTCAACATCGAATCGATATTTGCACATCACTGCATTCTCGGCAACTGCAGGCACCGTTTTGAATCGGATCATCACTGGGGATGAAAAATGGGTCCTCTATAACAATATTAAGCGTCGACATCAGTGGCTTAGCCGTGAAACAAAGCCTGAACCTCAGCCAAGAATGGACGCCATCCAAAGAAAATTTTGCTATGCGTTTGGTGAGATATGCAAGGAATTATTAATTTTGAGCTTCTGCCAGATAACCAAACAATCACAGTTGAAGTCTACTGCCAACAACTCCAACGAGTGAAGATAGCATTACAAGAAAAACGTCCTGCATTAATTAATCGCAGAGGTGTTCTATTCCACCAGGATAACGCGCGCCCTCACACTGCTCGAATCACCACTGCCCAATTGGAGGCATTTGGTTGGGAAAAAATGCCTCATCCACCTTATTCTCGGACATCGCACCTTCAGACTACCATTTATTCAGAAGTCTGCAACACCACCTAGATGGACAAAAGTTGCAATCCAGGGAAGCTATCGAAAACGAAGTGATCGCTTTTTTTAACTCGAAACCAAGAGATTTCTTCGAACGTGGCATAAAAAAACTTTTCTACAGATGGGAGGAGGTTATAGAAAAAGAAGGGAATTATATTGATGATTAATTTGTCATTATGTGATTTAATTTTTGTTGTGAATAAACTAAAAAATCGAGCAGAATATATGTTACAATTAAATATTTAAATGTTAAATATTTAAAGAGTATCACTGTTTTCAGCAGGACTGAAGCCTTGGGAAGCGTCGTCCTTCAACCCATCACTGGATTCTTCAGAGGGTTTGCTTCTCATTTCCAAAGCCTTTCATTGGCCAATCACAAAAAGCCTTACAAATGGTTTAGGGAATTTTGGTCGAAGGTAAAATATTAGTTATATTACTTATTTGATATTACTGGAGAGGCATTTCACTTACAAAATTTGGCATCAGCGCTTTGCTCATGATGACTATCTTTGTTGTAGACAGTTCATAACGCACTTCCTTGGTTGGAGGATGGGACGAGTGATGTAAGTGCATCCTAACGGCAAAATTTTTTAGAATTTAAATGTATTTACGTACATTGAAGTTTTTAGCGTTTACTTTCGTCACAAATGTAATGGCAAAAGTAAATAAATAAGATAAATAAAGATAAATAAAATAAAATAGATAAAAATGTTTTTATTTTGTCGCACGATTAATGTTCTTCGCGGAATTCGTTTTACAAGTGAGACAAAAATTTAGTAAAATATGTACTTGCATTACTCTTCCTTTCCACTCTCCAATTTTAATCACTATATGCATGCGGGAAGTGTAAGAAAATTTCAGATAGCTCGTCCACAGAATTTAAACATGTGTTATACATGTTATAATTTGATTTATCATCGAGGTAAAGCCGCGCCCTGGTGACAGTTATTTTTATATAACTTCATTCATTCAATAAGTCACACGCTAGTGTATGACTAATTTCCTCCCGAACGGAAATCAAACGCCAGTGATGCAGCTGGATCTTTGATTGCACCTGGGAGACAATGGATTGTGAGACACTCACTTCTCTAAAGTTCTCAGGTGACGTCAACCGCTAGCGTGGTGGCGTTGGCAAGTTCCGTTCCTTTGAATATATAAGAAGGGGCTCAGCGCCCTTACGGCAGATTCCGAGGAGACGGGTCTCCGGGCTGAAATGGCGGGTTTCAATCCGTTAACCGGAATTTGAAGATTAATAGGTTTTCAATTGGAGTCTGACTGTAGGATAGGCAGTAGACTTAGCAATTGACTCATACATTCAATATTACCAATAAGAACCCGAAGCTTGGAAAAGTAGATTCAGAACGGACGAAGTTGAACGTCTTAGAAGGGATCTCCGTGCTGACGGGTAGTTCAGCTCGTTAGGAAATTGTTTTACGGTCGTGTATACGGAAATTCGGGCTTGGAGCTCTGATTGCAGGTTAGGCAGTAGGCTTAACTTGCTTTAACTTGCTTAAATTAAATAAAACATAACTACCGACGTGTTTCTTTGGCAACCAAAGAATCTCTACACAGTGACTCTTAAATACACGAAATAATTCCACGTGCTCTGTGGCAACGGTTTGACAAGATATTGAGGCGGTCTTTCCAATCCAGGGGTACAATATCATACCCTCTTGGAGGTTTCAATTCGCGAAACTCCAGGGGTGGATGATACATGCTACGACTAGAATTATAAGCATGAGGTTGTACCCTAAATACAGGGGTTTCATAAGGCAATGTGATATTATTAAGTGGGAATGGAGAAAATGGAAATGAATATTATACAGTTCAAAGGGGGAATTAATTTTGGTCATATTTCCACGGAATATGAGAAGGAAGACGAATTCGCTCTTAGAGTGAATTTATTGTGCACAAATGTGAAAATAGTAAGAAGTTGAGAACGATATATATCTATCTATAAATAAAAAAAGTTTGCGCGGTTTTGAGCGGAGTTGAGCGGAGTAATAAATATATCTTTCGCTCAGTCGCCTGCTATGATTGGCTGACTCGCGTAAAGTGGGTGGAGCTAATGTGTCTCGCTCAGTCGCCGTTAGGGTCGGATCAATCAAGATGAGCGGCGTTAAAGATCACGAAGTGATTACAAGCCCTACCCGTAGGGTAGGGAGCCGAAGGCGCGGCTTACACACACACACACACACACACAGTATATATATATATATATATAACTTTAATCTTCAACCTGCCCTCCTTCGGTCTCTATCCTTCTATCTGTGACTTCATTTCTGATTTCCTTTCTGGCCGATTTATAGTTGCAGTTGCTATTAACAGTGGTGTCCCTCAGGTTTCTGTCCTGTCACCCACTCTTTTCCTTTTATTTATGAATGATCTTTTAATTCGCACTTCCTGTCCTATCCACTCCTATGCCGATGATTCCACTCTTCACTTCTTCACCCGCTTCCAAAGCGTCCCTCTCAACAGTCACTCCATGATTCATGTTGGACGGCTATGGAACCCCTGACCTCTGATCTTTCTGCTATCTCTGACTGGGGCAGAGGAAACCTCGTGGCTTTCAATGTCTCAAAAACTCCGTTCCTTCATCTGTCTACTCGTCACAATCTTCCCACACGACTATCCCCTTACCTTCAACAACACACAACTCATCGTTCCTCTTCTCTTAACATTCTTGGCGTTTCCTTTTCTCGTGATCTTTCGTGGAAAGATCACGTGTACTCTCTTTCTAAATCAGCTTCTAAGAGGTTAGGTGTGTTGTACCGGCTCCGCAGTTTTTTCATCCCTACTCACTTGCTGTCTCTGTACAGGGGTCTTGTCCGCCCCGTATGGAGTACGCTTCTCATGTATGGGTTGGCTCAACCCGCACAGCCGTACTTGACCGGATGGAATCAAAGGCTTTTCGTCTCATCAATTCCCCGCCTCTACTGACTGTTTTCAATCCCTTTCTCTTCGCGCAATGTTGCCTCACTCTCTCTTTACTATCACTATTATAACAGACACTGCTCTTCTGAACTCTTTAACTGCATGCTCCCCTTTAAAGAGAGCACGCAGTACCAGACTTTCTACACATTCTCATTCTTTTTCTGTCCAACTCTCTAACGCAAAGGTTAATCGGTATTTTTAATCTTTCATCTACTCAACCGGTCAACTCTGAAACAATCTTCCTCAATCCATCTTTCCTTCTGTCTTTGATCTCCAATCTTTCAAACGCAGAGTGTCCATGCATTTCGAAAACCCTGGACCTTGATTTTGGCTCTTCTTCTTCTTCTTCTATGGTGGGGCGTTTTTGCAAGCTTTCGCCCTTGGCCCATCCTTCCTACATAAAAAAAAAAATATATATATATATATAAAAATTTCCGTATGATATGAACATATTAAACGAGTTGATTCCTTACTAATGTTAAAATAAGATGAGGAAAAGTTCCTTTCGGAATTAGGTTCCAAATTGGGAACCGCATAGATACTAACTGGGAACTTACTGGCTCTCTTTTTGGCCTCATACCTAAAAGCTCAATAAAAAAGGGAACCTGTGCAGTGAATGTTGAACTCTTTATTACTTGGAACGTCAAAGTTGGAAAAACGCTCATTTATGGACTTCTACGTGAACGCTGTAAGAATTTTACTGTTTACTAGGTTGACAACTTTTAAATTTAAAACCCCCTGAGATTTAGGTTCGACCAGTAGCAATTAATCAGTGCCATTTAATTATTCGCAGACGTTTATTACCCGTAGCTGCAATTTTAGTTCCTGAATAACCTCCTTACTAAATATTTAAAATCGAGTTAAAAACGAAATTTTCAAATTATAGTTTTTATATAAATTGAAAGCCGGAGGTTTTGTTTCCGGTTTTATTTTGAAAATAAAACCATAGAGGTGACAACCTTTCTCTGTGGTCTTTCATAAGCAGTGATTATGCGGTGTTATGGATTCGAAATTAGGTACATGGGTTCTTTCAAGAATGAAATCCCATTTTAGGGCAACACGTTTGGGGTATGAAGTTGGGGTTGGGTTTGAAAAATGTAAGTGTGACACGAAGGATTTGTTTGCTACATGTTTATGTGACGAAGAGAAGCGAAAGTAATATTGCGGAGTTTAATATAGCGGGACTTCGGTTCGAATACCACCGTAATATCACCATTAACAGTTATTAAAGTGTTTCATGCAGTTTTGACTGTTTTAGTTAATTTATGGATGCGTGTATTTGAAACGTTACCAATTCGTCCCTTTCGGTGGTAAAGGGTTAATCCCATTAGTCACGTAAACTGTCATTTAGGCTTCGACTACACCAATAATAACAATAA
The DNA here is from genome assembly GCA_023014485.1 of Bathynomus jamesi. Taxonomy (NCBI): domain Eukaryota; kingdom Metazoa; phylum Arthropoda; class Malacostraca; order Isopoda; family Cirolanidae; genus Bathynomus; species Bathynomus jamesi. The sequence continues at coordinate 133,997 of JAJOZX010007928.1, forward strand.
TAATAGTAACAACAATATTTGTATTAATATATTACGTACAGTCGATTCAAATAGTTCTCTCGGGAAACTCTATTTTTCTTATCAGTAAGAAACATGGAGTTTCACAATAGTATCTTTTGAGCCGACTATACATGTATTTTTGTTTTATATTAATGCCATATAAAATATTTTTTTATTATTACACTGCCCAACAAAAAAAAAAAAATTGCTGCTGATTTAATTCTAAGACCTGTTTCTGGATGATATTGATATGCTGATTTAAAAAATCACCTTAGATTTTGTCCATCACATCAGGTTTTCGTGCAATGCAATATGCCTATTTTGGGTGATCCACTGATCCATGAAGGGCGCTTATCAAACAAATTGATGATTTTTGAGACCTGTTAACAGCTGGTTTTGCTGTTAAAATTTTATCTGTGGAATACGCAGATCTGTGCATTAAATCTAAAGGTCATGTACAACATATTAAAATCTTGGGTATCTGTGATTTCCCCAGGTGTGAACGTAGTGATGTGAGTCGTTTTTTATTGTGTCGTTTTTTTTGTTTTTTTGTTGTTTTTTTTGTTTAAAACGAAGATAGTCTGTTTTTTTGTTGTTTTTTTGTTTTTTATTGTTTTAAACTTATTCCATATTTTTCTTCCTTTAATCTAATAAGTATATTAGTATTACCTATAATTTACTATACTACCATGCTTATATGGTTATACCTAGTATATATATATAGTCATCTTTTAGAAAAATTGAATCACGCAAAAAGTATATAATAGAAAGGAAAAACAAACCCTCATTTTTTATATGTATATATATTTTTTAACTAGAACATAAAACATTCTTCCGCGTTTCAAACAATATACATAATTGTGATTGGCAAGAGACTCTTGCCAATCACAATTATGAAGTTCCGCACACCTTCCGCACATTCGCACTGCGCGGAAGTGCGAAATGGTGTGCGGAGGTGCGGTGTGCGGTCACCTCGGTAAAAAGGTGCGGAGGTGCGGAAGGTGTGCGGATTGGTCCGCACACCAGTCAAAATTAAATTAAATGATATTGTATTCTAGTAATTTTCTGACCTCTCATAACAAAAAAATGACTTTATTGTATTAAAACTTTATTTTCACAATTAAATATTAAATAAAAGTTTATAAAAGTATTATTATATTAATGGAAACTTATATATTTCCTTGCGATAAAACTTTATATATGTAAATAGGGTGCGGGTGCGGGTGCGGTTGTGCGGAAGTGCGAAAACTTAGAGGTGTGCGGAAGTGCGGGTGCGGAAGTGCGGGTGCGAACCTCCCATTTGGTGCGCGGTTGCCCAGCTCTGGCAAGAGTACCAGTATATATATTCCAGATAGAAAAAAAAATATTAACCTTTTTTTGAACCTTTTTGTTAACCTAATGTTGTTTAACCTTCATTTCCATGGAAGAATCATCACTAGATTGGGTAGAGCATATATGCTAGTTTCAATATCACAGGTACTGGTATAATATACATAATAAAAAATACATAATACTGGTATAAAACAATATATATAATTGTGATTGGCAAGAATACCAGTGTGTATATATATATATATTCCAAATAGAAAAATAAAAAAAATAAAAATACTCCTCTTTCTTTAACCTTTGTGTTAACCCAATGCTGTTTAACTTTCATTATCTGATTCTATTTCCATTGAAGAATCATTATCACTAGATTGAGTAGAGCATATAGTTTCAATATCACAGGTACTGGTACTTATTGCAGATTTGGATGTTGACGAAGCCAATGTAGCACCATGTTTTACTTCACTTTCTTGGAATTTTGCATTTTGGGATATAAATACTAGCTTTGCTGCTCTGTCTGTGCTTAATCGGTTTCTTTTGGCTGTATGGATATTACTGTATGTGCTAAATGATCTCGGAGGTAATGAAAGGGCGAAATAGAGGTGTATGAGTTTGTGTAGGTATATATGTGAGTATGCATGCGTATGTATCTGGAATTCTGGATGCATGCGTGTGTATGGGCTATATAATAGATATAAATATGTGTATATAAGTATTTATTTATATATTGGTATATATGTATATGGGTGTATGTGTATGTATATATATGGATGGTCTCGGGGGAAAATGTTATCGTGGGTCTAAAGGATAGTTAAGTGGGAGATTCAAAATCCGAGGCATGGATGGGAGAGTCCTGGAAAGGTTGGACAATGGGCAGTCAGCTCCCAGCCAGTGTTCTCGCAAGTTTAACGGATCTCAAGATACAAGACTTTCAGTGCAAGAAAGAGGCCAGTTTTTTCTGTAAATAGGCTGAAAAGGACATTCTATACTGGTACCATATGGCCTATTTTATTATTTATTTATTTATTTTTATAATATATATCATTGCAAAAGTATACCTTATAATTAAATTGGCAATATCTATATTAATTATTAAAAAAAAACAAAAAAAAAACAAAAAAAACAAAAAAAAACGACAAAACAAAAAACAACATGGACATAAAAAAAAACATTTTTTTAACATCACTATGTGAGCGTGACGTCATGATCTGCTTTGTGGCAGTAGTTAAGAACTTCCTAGGAAACAAAAAGTCTGAAAATTATAAAGATCTTGTAAAGGATTTACTTGTAAACTTTCAGCAGTTGGGTTGCAACATGAGCATTAAAGTTCACTATCTCAACAGTCATCTGGATAAATTTCCAGAAAATCTTGGTGATGTTAGTGAAGAGCAAGGTGAAAGGTTCCACCAAGATATCAAAGTGATGGAAGAACGATACCAAGGAAGATGGGATACCCATATGATGGCTGACTACTGCTGGAGCCTGCAAAGAGATTGTCTTGACATCTCTCATTCTAGGAAGTCCTATAAGAGAAAATTTATCAGCACTGAAAAGTAAGAAAACAAGAAAAAGACAATGTTAAGAAAACTGGTCCCGTGCTTGCTTTAATATGGATTCATTTTTTGCTTATTTAAACACTTTTAATCACTTTGTCAATATTACCATTATATATTAAAGTTCACTCCCTGCACAATTGTTTACTTTTCCATGCTGATTCTGAGTATGTAAAAACTTATTTTTTGAAAAGAAAAAAAATTGGGCATAACCCTGCCAAAATGCGATATCTCCAAAATATCCGTATTTGATTGCTCGAAAACCTGACGTGATAGGCAAAAACTAAGGTGATTTTTGAAATCAGCACACCAAAGTTACTTAAAACCAGGTGTTAGAATTAAATCAGCAAAATTGGTGTTGGGCAGTGTTATTATTATTATTATTATTTTTATGGAAAGTGAACCATAACCAACCTGAGGGATTTTACTTAAATCTCGAACATTTAATTAAGGCCTAACTTTATTTTCTGTTTCTATTCCTTTCGTTAAGATCCATAACTGTAAAGGTGCTTCGTGTTCCGGGATGAGGGAGGCGCCACTTAAAAATCATTATTCCTTCAGGCAATCGAAGGGCGTTGTGGAGACCTCCAATGCCGTTTTCCTGCTACGAAAGGCTTGGAAGAAAATTGAAGAAAACGTGTGTGAAGGCGAGTCAAATGTTTCATGTTGTAAGATTTTCAGGGTGTTTGAATTTCGGTTAAAACGTAAAAGAATTTTTAACCGTTTGTTATGCAGATTTATTAGAGATAATTAAATTCTTTCAAAACTCGAGCGTTTTCTTTTTGCATTGCAGAAACCACGGATAATTTGTGTTATGACGCCATCTTGAATTCTGATTTTCAACGTAACTTTTATGAAATTGTTCGATCTTTGAAGTTCAAAGGGGTTGACGGAGGTTTTGTGAAATTCACTCGAGATGGCGCTAATGCAGCTGCGACACTTCAAGTAAGCGCGATTCAGTCTTCTGAGTTTTTCCTTTATATTTCTAGAAATAGGGTCTATCCCTTTTCCGTTGAAACTGAGTCAGATTTCATAATATTTTGGGATTGCAACACATTTGCCGATCAAGGTTTTGCGTAAAAATTAGGGATTTACAGAATATAACTGTTTGCAGTATTGAATTGTTAATGATTTAAAAATTGTTAATTAATGACAAATACTAATTAGAAACACAGCACTTGCGGGCTACTTGTTCACGCTATAATATTCAGAGTTGGTTATATTTAAAAAAAAAATTCTCATTTAACTGTATATTTTTTATTATTTTTTTTTTTTTGGAATAAGGAATTTCAAATGTCTAGAACAGGGGTAGGAACCTTTATTATGTGGCGGGCAAATTTCAAGTAAAATACTGTCTACTGGGCAAATTGCCGCTTTAAAAATAGTTTGTGACATAATTAAAGTGTAAATACTAAATTACTTTAAATAATTCAAACTGTCCGCGGGCAATTAAGTTACATTAATTTAATTACACATTATGTCCGCTGGCGGCAGGTTCTCCACCCTTGGTCTAGAAGCAGATAAATAATAACTTTTTTCAATATTTTTTATTGTTTAGCCAGGGTTTTGAAAAAAAAAAGGTCATCATCATCATCATCATCATCATCATTTTAAGTAAGCGTTTTCGAGGGAGAGTGGATAAGGAATTTGCTGGTCCAATATTTTTAAGTTAGTAAGGGAATTTCGAGAATTTTTTGTGAGAAAATCTTGTCATTTGGTATGAATATGTATCCGGACCCGTAGAATTAAAAAATCTACTTTTGGCGTGTTTCTGGGACTTCGGGGATCCGGTATCACCCACTAACTGGGAAGGGGAGTTAATGCCACCCCCTGCGTTTTTTTTTAGCACCATTCAAAAACGGCTCAACCAATTCGCATGAAACTTGGCATAGCTTCCGAGACATGCTTCGTGCATATTGTTTAAAAAGTTTGTTTTCTAGCATGTCAGGTCATGACCCAATGAGGTCATTTCCTAAGGTTAGCAGACGAAAATTTGGTAATTTGAGGAGTAATCTATAGTACTGCCCCATGAACTGATATACTGAGTCCAAATGACACTCGAAATGCTATGTAATATTATGAGCCACATTTCTTAAAAGGCTTTTATGACATGCCAAATCCATGTGAACTTATTTACTTTATGATACCTTATGAAGTTTCTGACTGCAGGCTTAAGCCTCTATAGTTAGATCTGAATAAGCTGGTCTTCTTAATGATTCCGGTGCCATTGCTCTGTGATCATACAGAATCCGCTCCCTACTCCACCACTTATCCAAACGATTTTTAAAACTGTTCAAAGATGGTGCTCCAACCGCCGTTACCGGTAGATTATTCCATGTCTTTGATACTCTAACAATGAAGAAATTTCCTCTTACTTGTTTGTTCCATTGTTGGTGATATACTCCAAGTTGTGTCCTAGATTACCCTCTTTAGTTGCGCAGTCTGACCAAAGATTCAATATACATGGAATTTCAAAGTCATAAATACCAGATAGCATCTTAAAAACCTCTATCATACTTCCTCTTATTCTTCTATATGCCAAGGCTGGCAGCTTCAATGTCTTTAATCTTTCAGAATAAGACATATTTCTTAGTGATGATACCATACAAGTGGCTCTCCGTTGGACGTTTTCAATGGCATCAATATATTTCAATTTATATGGTGCCCATACAACCCTTCCTTGCTCCAGGTGTGGCCTCACCAGTGCCTTATATAGTGGCAAAAAAAGTTATCCTCATTTAAGTACCTAAAAGCTCTTCTTATCAAGTTAAAAATATTATTTGCTTTATTGATCTTCTTTGTAATATGAACATCAAATTTCAAGTTGCTATCTATAATCTATGTGAATACCAATGTCCTTCTCTTTATGTACTCTTTTTAAATTTGGTGAGTCTATTTCTTCAGAGGATTTATAAGTTATATTATCTTCCTTAGGATTAAGTATCATGGCCGCACATTTTTCAGGGTGAAATTTCAAGAGCCATTTCTTGCTCCAGTTTTGCAGTTTGAAGATATCTTCTTGAAGTTTGTTATGAGCTTCTTCACTTACAATAGTCCTACAGATCTTGGTTTCATCCGCAAACATAAATGTATCTGAGCTGACGCTCTCAGGTAGATCGTTGATATAAATAACAAAAAGGATAGGACCAAGAACTGTTCCCTGGGGGATCCCACTAATTATATTTTTCCATGAAATTCCTCTCCATTTACAACCACTTTCTGTCTTCTACTATTTAGCAGTGGTGGGCACCGTTAACCAAAAAGTTAACTTCGATAACGATAATCCGTTAACCCCAATTTTTAACTCCGATAACGATAATCCGATAATTTTACTACAAAGTTAACGGAAGTTAACGATAATCCGTTAACGATAACTATTTCTTTACTAACATTTAAAAAAATCAAGGAAAAAAGCTTTAAAACCCATAGAAAATGTTTATTTATGCAAAATCCAACAATAAATAGGTATTTAACTGTATTTTTTAAAGTTTTGCAACTTTTTTGCTTAATAACTTTTTTTTATTTTTAATAAAAAATGTACTGATTACATGTTTTGAAACCCTTGTAACCACTAACCATTAACTAAATTTTAACTTACCAGAGAATTATTATGGCGGGAACTGAAAGGTAAAATTAAATTTTAGGCACATTTATTAAAGACTATGACACAATGTGCTGGTTACCCTTCAGAAAGACCAACTTCTCAAAGTTATTACCAACTGCCAGTCTTGACCTCTTGGGCCTCAGGATGCCCTTGCCGAGAGAGAAGAGCCGTTCCACTGCGGCAGAGGACGGAATTGGCAGACTGAAGTTATGGCGGTTTGAATTCATTCGCGGAGCGGTGATCTTCCGTGAATGACTCCTCGCAGTTAACGTGTTAACGGACTTTAACAGACTAAATATCGAGTTATCGGAAGTTAACTGGTCCGATAACGATAAATGGAAATTAACTTCCGTTAATAGTCCGTTAAAAAAGTTAACTTCGTTAATTAACTGTTATCGGATTAACGCTTTAGTGCCCAACACTGCTATTTAGGAATGATGCTATCCACCCCAACACTGAGTCACTTATGTTGTAAGCAGCTAATTTAGTCAGAAGACGTCTGTGTGGGACTTTGTCAAAAGCTTTCATGAAGTCTAGATACGAGTAGATGCAATCCACTTTATTCCCTTCATCAATTGCCTTTGTCCATGTTTCCAATACACCTAGGAGCTGTAGAACTGTGGATCGTCCATTAATAAATCCATACTGATTCTTACTTAAATACTTATTCTCTGTCATATGTTTCATCAGGTTATCTCTGATTATTTTCTCCATAGTCTTACAGACTATGCATGTCAGGCTAATAGGTCTATAATTTGATGGCATTGTTTTCTGTCCTTTCTTATGTAATGCTGTAATTTTTCCTTCCTTTCATTGCTTTGGCACTGACTTTGTACTCAGTGATGTTGAAACTATCTTCTCAAGAGGCAAGCAGATCTTACCAGCAGTTTCCTTCAGGAACTTTGGATGTAGATTATCTGAACCAGGAGATTTTGATATATCCGATGAATTTAAAGTCTCTCAATAATATCTTTGTTTATAACTACTTCTTCCAGGTGTTTTAGAATGGGGTTTTCGTCCATGCATGGTATATTTTCTTCTCGCTCTTGTGTAAATACCTTTCTAAAATATTCTGCTAGAACTTCGGCTTTCTTCTTATCATTTGTAGTCAATTCTGACTGAGTCAGCATCAACTTTCTCAAATAAGGGATGCCCACTCGTGTCTTGATTTTAGAATTGATATATTTCCACATTATTTTAGGGTTTTGCTTAAATTCATTTGTGATATTCTCCTTATAGTTTATTCTTTTTGTTCTTGTCATACTTCTAACTTGATTTCGAGCTCTGCAATATTTATCATAGTAACTACTCAGTGATGTAGGTCTCGAGATCGGTCTCGGTCTCGAGACCGATCTCGAGACCCAATTTGTAGATCTCGATCTCGATCTCGGTCTCCGCTATTTAGATCTCGATCTCGGTCTCGACAGACGCGGTCTCGGTTTTTCTCCCCGAGACCTTTCGAGACCTCTCGAGACCGTAATGAAAAATACATGTTATTGGCATACTCATGATGGTGGCTTTGGTTGAACAGACACAATTCAGAATGTTTATTTATGAAAGTTTGTAAAAGTAAGGGATTCTAGGTATTCACTAATCAGTCACCCTGTTTTGAGTTGCCATGTTTGTCTTGCGGGGGGGGGGGTCTGGATTTTTTTAGGTTAGGTTGGTCTCGATCTCGGTCTCGAATTTTAAGGGTCTCGATCTCAGAAGGTAGATCTCAATCTCGAACCTTTGATCTCGGTCTCGATCTTGACATACCTTTTCCATAGAGTATGTTTTTTCTTTATTTTTGCTATGTCCTCTTTATTTAACGGCTACTTCCCTTCTTATTTTGGTTTTGTGGATTTTTTTATTTGGGACAAACTTATGTATTATATTCAAAATTATATCCCTAAATTTTTTCCACTGACCTCATCATTTTCACATTCTTTGAATACTTCATTCCAATCAATTTTATTAAGATCCTTCCTTATATCTTGGTAGTTTGCTTTTTCAAAAAGAAACTTAGTTTTAAAGAACACTTTCAATTTTACATCACATCATGATCACTTTTACTTACAGGACTTAGGTGTGCAAGATCATATACCATATTCCCCTCATTTGACATATTAAGGTCATTTAAACTTGGTTCATTATTTATTCTGCTCATCGTAGTATTTTGTACGTGTTGGTAAAGAAAGCAATCTCTTATTGTCTCAATAAATTTAAACTCCTCACAGTTTATACTTCCCTTACATGTCCAATTTGACCAATCACTATCTTTGTAATTAAACTCACCCATTATGAGCATGTGCGGCGTGTGATTCATATTTACCACTTCCTTTATTTGGTTTCGTAATTTCTCATTATTTTCACTTGAACCACCATCACTTCTGTACAGGGGCGTGTTTAGCTACCGCGGGGCCCAGAGTACCAGATGAGTTGCGGGCCCATTGGTTCCGTGAACACACATGGAAATAACTAACTAACTAACTAACTAACTATGTATATATATATATATATATATATATATATATATATATATATATATATATATATATATAATATATTATATATATATATATATATATATATATACACACACTGACATACATCTACATTTACATGGTATTGGTCAGAGACATAGGGCTGAGACCTGGCCTCTGCCTCGGGCATATTTTGCAGGCCTCGGCCTCGGACCTCGAAAATGGCCTCGACCTCGAAAATGGCCTCGACCTCGAGGCCAGCGGAAAAGTGGAAAGGCCTCGTGACTTTCGTGAGACCTTAGGGAATCCTGATTTGTTTTGTTCTGTAATTTTCAACCCCCGGTAGTGTTGGGGTGGAGATTCTTCAGGTGGGAGTGCTCGGAGTGGATATTCTTCGGGTGAGGACCATGACCCGACAGGTGACCGTATGTGGCGGCATACTTTGATAAATATTGTTCAGACAGGTGACCAGTCAGGCGGCAGTCTTTGATAAATACTATTCAGTTAGGTGACCAACGGATTAGTGACAGGTCACTGTGACGTTCGGTACATAAATATTATATATGTCGCGGTATATAAATATTATTCAGTCAGTCAGCAGTAGACCAATTGACTTAATGTAACAAAACTAGTGTGGGAAAGCAATCTATCAGTTGGTCATCAATTGAACTGAGCTCATATAATGTATTTGTGTTATTTATGTATATAAACTATTGTACTGTATCTATTTCTATAACAAAAAGTAGGCCAAACTAGAGGAGAATACCACCTGGTATACTGATAACTAGCTACTAGCGTCGATAATTTTGTTTTTCGCCCGTCGTAAATTGTAACATATAAACTTCTAAATAATATGATTTTAAATGAATATATAATATCGGATGCAAACAATAATTTTGCTAATATCGGCATTATAACTGAGATGTAAATTGTTATATTGTTTGCAAATAATTTTTTCGGTCTTTTTCATTTACTTTAATAATATAAAGTATTATACATATAACTTTAAAAATGTCTGATAATGGATAATATTAGGTGCAAATATATTCTTAATATTATCGTTATTATATTATTATCGTGTATATAATTATATAGTAATGGCATGATATAAACTTCATACCTATAGGTCTACCGTACATCAGAAAAATCTTTCACATACAGTACAAGCTATAATTATAATGATCTTTGGTAGACTTTAAGACCACAGTTTTTTATTGTCAAGATACATAAAAATGCAAAACTTAAAAAAAATAAGGCACATCCAAATGTAGCTCTGTAATGCTCGCTAGAGTCGCTAATAATTGTAGCCATTCAGAAATTATACGATCATATGTATCAAGCTTGTGAGTTAATACAATTTTGAAATATTTTGGTAGATCATCTTCACGCCATAACTTTCCATATTATCATAAATACGGTACTTGGAATATTGCGGGTATATTAAAATGTGAAATAAGAACTGCATGAAATGAGAAATAAAAAGTTATTGGGCTAATGTATGGTGCCCAGGAAATCTTGTTCTAGCAATTGTGTCTGACTGTGTGACCCGGCAAGTGTAAACACACAGTGTGTCGGTGTTGTGGTGTGGCTGTGTGTGATAGATGAACGTGCTTAATGCTTTATAATTTCCTTTTATTAGGTAAGTGAAGTGAGCTATGTCTTTGTTTATTAATTTTGAGTAGGATCTTGCTTTCTCTTATGGATTTAAAAAAAGAGAAGAGATACAGGATAGTGTGAGGCTATGATAGTCTGGTAGGTTAACTTCGGAAGAGCTTTAGGTCTAGGCTAGGCTAGATTGTTGAGCCTTCCCAAAGCATGGAGGAGCTTATTCGTAACAGATTTCGAAGTGAGTATCTGCACCCAGAGGTGCAAATATCGCATTCGTTATTTCCATCCGAATATCACACCTCCGGGTGCAAATACCTTCAGTCTAACAATCTTAAGGCCTCGTGAGGCCTCCTCTAAAAAGGCTTCGGCCTCGAGGCCTTTGAAAAAATGTATGTCCTCGGCCTCGAGGCCTGAGGCTAGGCCTCGTCCCCATGCTTGTTATTGGTACATTATGATATGATATAAAATCAAGGGTCCTCAAGTTGTTTACTAAGATATTTGTTATCATCAAGATCACAAAGAATATAGAAATACCTCTGAAAGTTGCAAAAACAAAGAATATGATACTGAGATATATATATATATATATATATATATATATATATATATATATATATATATATATATATATATATACATATATACACACACGTGTATACATACGAAGTGAATTTATGTAAATCATGTGGTACAATTTTATGCAAGTGTATGCTAGTGGTGTTAACAAAGCGGAGCTATTCTAGGAATTAACCCAATATTTTAAAATCTAAACCATGCGGTATACTACTAGGACTTATGATCACATTTCATGAGAATACCGTAGTTCAGGGCTATTCCAGGTCAGTAATTTTGTACACTATACACACAAGGTTCCTAAACTCTATCCGTTCTATCCATAAAATTATGCAATCCTCTCTTAAAAGCACCCAGCGTATGTAGATGTACCATATGTATCAAGCTTTTTATGTTGTCATTCAATAGGAAAACACACACACATACAAAAACCAGGAGCGGCTCGCAGGTAGGCACTGTGGAACTGCAGCACCCCCATGATCTTATGATCTTTATATTTAAATATTTAAAATAGCCTCTCTGATTTTTTTTTTCAATGAACTTTGAGTTTTTAAATCAGATTATATCCTTTTTTCCTTAAACTATTTCAATGCCGAACGAATGAATCACGAAAGTAGCTTCAGCCTTCCCGTGGAACTGCGTACTTAACAGTTCCAGATTTTGTTCGAAACGCTTGAAACCTCGGTGGCGGACGTACGAAGAGTGAGTCAGAATCGCGGGTTTAAGAGGATCCAAAGCACTGTGGACAGAGCAGTGCCGATTTGTTTGTTTGACGTGGTAGTTGTGTTGCTGTATCGTTTGCTAATTCGAAATTTAATTTCCGAATTGCATTTATCAATGATTCGTTATCATTTATTTTTTGTCGTGAGATTGAAGTTAATTATATAATAATTGGATTATTTACAATATATAGCTTTCATTTCTTAGAATATTTTTTCGCTCAGAATAAAAACAGAAGAATGGAATTTGTTTATAAATAAAATTTTTGGCAAATTCGAAATTACCCGTTAAGCGTAAGTACCCTATAATTGATTTTATGATACTATTTTACTTATTTTTATGACTGAGTAGTTATCTATTTATCTATTCGACTTTCTCTCTCTCTCATATATATATATATATATATATATATATATATATATGCATATAACTGCAATGACCACGCAGTATATAAATGAATAGAAACGACATAAGTATTAAGGAACGTTTCGTGTGCAGAAACGTTCCTTAATACTTATGTCGTTTCTATATATATATATATATATATATATATATATAATCGACACAATTGTTCACAATTTCTGAGGCAACACCCCCATAACTGAAAGTCACGAGCCGCCACTGACAAAAACACTATACGTACGACAGCATTCGGCATCTTTAGACCTACCTCTCTTTGGCGCTACGGGTGAGACTCGAGTTGCCAAATGGCAGTTAACTTAGGCAAATTCTGCGCCAATGTAAATATACAAAAGGCAATAATACTGTATGTTATACGTAAGAAATGTGTTGAAATTTGAAAGGATAATCAAGTAAGGAAAATTAAAAAAAAAAAAAATATGGAGGAAATCAATGTAAAGTGTAAAAACAGCAATTCATCAGCAGGATCAACTATTACCTATATGTAAAAATAAAAGTGCAATAATAATGTTATTTTCCAACCATTTTCAGTGTTTTCTTGATGTGTTTCCACTTTCCAAAAACCTATATCTAATGACACAAAATCTGATCTAATTTTATATAATAAGCAGTGTCTCTTCTCTAGAGTGCGGGGCCCATTAAAGCGCGGGGCCCAGGGCACGTGCCCTAAGTGCCGTGGTCTTAACATACCCCTGCTTCTGTATATACAACCTATTATCATTTTTTAATTTTTATTTAGTTTTATCTTCACCCAAACAGATTCCTGAAATTTTGTTTGAGGCTCAAAAGAAACTACATCCAGAGATTGATGAATATACAAAATTACTCCTCTATACTACAATTATATAAATTGTAACCATCTAAATTGAATTCATTTACATTTAAAGAGTAGCTAGAATTTTTAGGCTTAATTTCTGTTACTCCAATAATTAATAATCATTGGGGATATTTTTGCAATCACTGTTTTAAATTCATCAAATTTATTTGGTAAACAATCAACATTTGTATAAATACAATTTAACTTGTCACATACTGCATTTGTATCCTTTCCTCCCTTGTAATTATTATAGTTTCTTGCACCTAAATGTGTTTTTTTTTACTTTGGCTATCCATCTGCCTCCTGGAGGGCCTCTCACCCGGTGCATTCATTCCCCCGACGGGTTATTGTCATCTCTCCGTTTTGCTTCCAGAATCAATTCTTTATTCAATCTTCTTTCCTGAGGTGTCATGTCATAACGTAATGGCATGACTTACACCAATATTTATGTTTTGTTCTTTTAACTTACTTAAATTTCTCATCATTAGCTTTTTATATTCCAAGATCTAAAAGACACTGACATTGGACGATCCTTGTCCAATGTTCTTTTTCCTAAACGAATTATCTTTGTGATATCATTTGGTTCAATCCTTACATCGCATATGCCTGCTATTTTCAAAAATCTGTAGATCATAACTTTTGCCAGCTTCAAAATCACTTTCTGTTGATTCAATCACTTTAAATACAATTATATTTTTTCTCGCTGTTTCTTATACATAATTTGAATTGTAACCTCATTAACTAGGTCATCAGAGGCCGTTGTTACACCACGTTTGACCCCCCACTTGGGTGAAATGAACAAATGATGAAATCGATTTATTATGATTTATTTTCTGTGCATTATTCGGATACTCTGAAATTAAAGGAACACTAAAATGTAGACTAGTTGTATCGACATCACAAAATCAATGTCTCATAACTAAGTAATAAAAGCCATGAGTGAATAAAACAGCGTCGTGGACCGAACATTTTCCGAATATCATAGTTTGGCTGAGACATCAATGCCATACCAATATCCAACTCAGTTTGTGTCCCCACCGATGTTACAATTGCATAGAGCAGGGTTTCCCAAACTCAGAGTCGCAAGCCTCATCATGAAGGGTCAGAAAGAGTTCATAAGGTCGCTAGGGTCGCTAAATGCACTGGATTGTGAACTGGTTACCGTCCGACACATAAACCTGTGAACGGTTTTGTTTTATGACAAAAAAAAAAAACGACGGCTTTGCGTCAGCATTAAACAATGTTACCTGATTTGTCAAATTTGGCGCGAATAAGTTTGATTGGCTGAGGTAATTCTGTGTAAGACTTACGCAGAATTACCTCAGATGCGGTGGGAAAATACCGTAAAAAATACCGTAATCGTATTTCAAATACCAACTTAGAGGACTGCTTGCTTTGTTCATTGACAAAGTACACCCCCAGGTATAGAAAATTGATCAAATAATTACCTGCATTTGTATGGGCTTGCCTTGTCTCTGGTTTCATTGCTAGAATTAATATTGCATATTTGCTTGTTTTTTTGCGAGGGACTTGAATGGTCACCATAGTACACAAGTTTAAAACGCAAGTTCCAGGCTGATTTCGTAAGACAGTATCAACTATTTCTCTTTAATAAGTATTCTCTATAAAATAGCCTTAATATTACATGCTGTTTCCCAAGAATTTGATGTATCTTAGCACTGTAACAAAATCTATATTTATTTACTAAAATATGTGAGATAATCTTAGAAATGCGTGTTAAAGTCAGATAGTATGCAAGTACGTGACACGTGACGCTCTGATCTTTTCTACTTCAGAGACTTAGGGTCGCTCTGGATAGATGGTAGCCTTCGTAAGGGTCGCATGGAAAAAGGTTTGGGAACCCTTGGCATAGACAAAGCCGTGTACGGGAAAGACCTGTCTTCTCACTCTTGCAGGTGCGACATTGTCCTTTGCAGACGCACTTGATTATTGCTCTGCAATCTAAAGGCATAGGTGGATTTTTTAATTCTACCGGTCCGAACACATATTCATACCACTTGGCACGCTTTCCTAACAAAAATAATTCTCGACTTCATTTTTACCACAGGATCCAAACCCTACTAAATGTTTTAATGCCAACCTGTTTCGTTAAGAGGTATTGACTAACAAACTGTTCACACTACAGTAGTATCATATTAACTATATTTAACCCATTTCAATCCAATTTGATTGAAGAATACTCGTTTGAATAAACTTGCTTGCGTTTCAGATTCTGAACTACCGTAGGTCGAGTGGAGACCGATCGGGTCTAGTAAGAGTGGGAACCTACAACGACGAAGGAGGACTTTCCCTCAACGGCAGTTCGGTGTTCACTTACGATGAAAATAACTCTCCGGTTCCGTTCCTTAAAATACCTTCAAAATGCATCAACTACGCGTCCTGCGGGAATCGAAGTAAGAAGAATAAGCCATCAGCCGAAGCCGCTGAAGGTAATGGAAAGGATCAGAGTGCAAGAGAGGAAGAAGCTAGCTCGATGATAAAAAAAGCCAATCAGGGATACCAAGAGGTACGTTCTTTTCTAAATGGTATTTGGACGATATAGTTAATCAGTATGAAATGAAGGATGATAAGGGCAATTCTTTGACTTAATTGTTTTACATTTTTTAAAACCTAGAAATGCTTATAAGAAGTGAGCTGAAAGCAGACATAAAAATCTTGCATTGAAAACAAATTACGCGTCTCCCGTTTTAACGCGAGCTTTTTCTCTTAACGTGAATCAGTCAAGTCTGAGAAAATAATTTACACCTTAACTGAATGCCACGCAAACAATTTTGCGTTTTAACGCGAGGTAACGCCGTATCCGGCGCTTCAGGTCAGGCAGCCAAACAGCATCCATTGTCTTTCAGGTTTGTGCTGTGAGCAACGTTGTCGTGTCTTTGTACCAGTGTACGCATATTTCTACGCCTTCTACTGCCAAGATGTCGTCATTTAAGCGCTTTAGCACGCCTTCCCAGTTTCTGTAGTATTATTTAATGCGTTATAGTGCTTTATTTTATTTATTCTATAAAATTTAATGTATTATATGGTTATAATGTTAATGCATTTTATTTTGGAAGACATTTTATACTTAATTTTTGGTTGGTCTGAAATGTAATCTCGCGTTAAAATGGGAGAGACTCGTAATTCAATATAGTAGCGCTTTGCTAATAAGTTTAATTAAGTATTGCTCCATAAGAAAATGAACTCTCTCTCTCATATATATATATATATATATATATATATATATATATTATTGTGCAGAGGTTAGAGACCGCCCACCACTTTATCATCCAATTAGCGGTATGGATTCATTCTTTGTTAAAATATGATCCAAAATGTGTACATCCTTGAAAGAACCTTTCTACAAATAGAATATAATTGCGCTTCAACGTATCTCAGCCAAATTCAGGAGAGGGTACTCGAACTCTCTCTCATCGGATTTTATGTTGTTGAAGCATGTTGAAGTTCACAATTACGCGTTTTGAAATAGGTTATCAATATCTTCTGTGAAAAATATAGAAGCAAACCTTTAAATGCTGATAAAAGCCAATATTTTTACTCTCTGAAATAGTAGGTCCAATTTTCTCGTTGTTGAATGTCAGTAATACGTTTTTCTGCCTTCAAGTGTGGAATGTGGTTCCAAAGCGCACCTTTTCGTGTATAAGGTAAAGCGTACTATAAAAACGACTTTTAGCCGTAAAGGAAACGAAGAGAATGTAGTTTGACTGGAAATACATCAAAGTGCAATAATAATATTCTATTTGTAGAGACGTTCCTTCAACAAATAATGATTTATAATCGCTAAAATTACTTTATTTAATGCATATCTTTGTATTTGAGATTAGTGGCGATTAAACAGTTTTGGTCAGAGGATGTACAGTTGGGAAAAACTTCTCGGAAAAAAATAAAATTTCAAATAGGCCCAAAATTTTATACAGTAATTAATCATTTTTTATTTTGTTTTTTTAAATTCTATTATTTTTGCTGTAAATAATAAAATATAAAATGGTTAAACAAAAATTGTTAATTGTTAATTTAATTTAGCAAATTACTTTACAAATTTTTTTGAGGGAGAAAAGTAAATCATTTTCATGTTAACGCGAGACTCGTGAGTCGCGTGAATTATATGTATTAGTACCGGTATGGAATTCAATTCTTACGTAAAGCTGGGCACGTTGCTTAGCTAATTCGATTCCGTTTTCATTTGAAGAAATTCTCAAACTTGTTCCGGTGAAAATAAGTGTAAGATTGATTCTTTTGGTAACTTTGTTGTTTTGCGTTAATATTCAGAGCTGGTTTTCGCTTTTCAAAATAAGGATTTAATCTTGTTAATATTTTTTCTTTTAAATTAATCACACACATTTTTGTCTCGCAGATTTACCCTCACCAACGTTTTGGGATCAGTCTTCTTATTCCTTTACATAATCAAGGTAGAGACTTTTTCTCCTGTGGAGAGTTTTCCAGTGAGGCTGTTTTCCAAAATTTAGTAGCCGTTGCTTACGCTTTGTCAAAAATCAACGCGAATGAAGCCGGGATAGGCTTAGGGGCGATCGCGTTTGACTTCTGCTCCAGAATCGAAAAAGCTCGAGAACAATATTTCAGTTTCTTCTCGGGTCAAATCCAGGAGAATTACGACATTATCATGACTGAAGATAGAATCGTAGCTTCGATCAACTTCGATGATTACGCCGCGGAAGCAGTTTCATCGATACTTTCATCGGATTACATTCCTCATTTCAGTTCTCCAGTTGGTGGACGCAAATTGAGAGACAGAGAAGACGCGACGATTCTATCCAGCGTCCCGTCTCGCTCCGCTGAAATCAGACTTTTTATTAGTTTGATGAAAGCTTTCAGTTGGAAGTTTGTGAGTGTCGTATACGACAATAATTTAACGGGCAATATAATGATCGAAATGTTTCGCAAATTCTCCCGTAAGGAAAATGTATGCATTGGTGACTCTTTAGCAGCACCCCAAAGGCTATCGAAAGAGTACGCTAATGAGCTAGTAGAGACCTTATCTCCTTCGTGGAAACCCAAAGTGATCGTCTTACTTATGGATGACTCTAACAATATTCGAACAATTCTGGAAGTATTTGACGAGCGAAAACTGAATGAAGATTTTATTTTCTTATCGGGTAAAGGTTGGGGGAATGAAATAGCAGTAACCAAAGATCTTGAGAGAATTTCTGCTGGAGCTCTAACGTTTACTCTTGAAACTTATGATTTACCAGACTTTAGGTACTTTTTATCTAATCTTACGTTACATAATCATGAACCAATAGCCAAAGAGTGGTTTGAAGAATATTTCCAGCATAAATATCACTGCAAACTTTCTGAATCCACGAAACCGATGAAACAGTTTGCAAAAGAATGTTTAAAGTCTGAAAAAACTCATCCTGATGATGTTATTCAAGATCCGTACGTGTTTCATACAATCCTTGGTGTAAATTCAATCGCTCATGGTTTAGACTCGTACATCAGAAAACAATGTAGTGACGCCAAGACAGTTGATCAGTGTAAGGTCGTTCAAGCCGAGCTCCTCCTCGAAATGTTGGACCAAGCAGAACTATATCTTAACAATACAAAAGCTGTTGATTCATACGATAAGCCAGGATCATACGGGTATCACGTATGGAATTTCCGTAAACTAGGTAAAGGATACAGGTATGTTAATGTTGGCCAATACAAAAATGGAGGCATTAAGCTTGAAAAATCTAATATTGAGTTCAAAATTGGCTCTTATGCACCAGTCTCTCTTTGTACTGAAGGGAATTGTCTTGATGTCTGTTCTTTTCAGTCGCCAGTTTACGCTATCCTGAGTTTACCTGAACCGGTGCCAATTGATCATAACTTTAAAAACGTCTACGGCATCGTTACAAGCTCACTGAGTTTGTTGGGGATTATTACCATCTTAGTGACTTTAATTTACTTCATGGTGACGTATCCAAATGCTGAGGATTCTTCCATTCTGGGGTATTTTATACTGATAGGATGTTTAATGATCTATTCGGTAAACTTTGCATTCATTTTCCAGCCAACCACTGGAACGTGTTCGCTACGACGATTCTTAATGGGATTAGCTTATTCCATCGTTTATTCAGCAATGTTAGTAAAGGTTATTCATTCTTGGCGAATGGCAAATTATTTGGAAGACGAAGAAAGAAATCCTAGCCGTATTATTATGTTAATTCTTGTTTGCATCGCTTTAATTATGATAGAAATCATTTTGGCTTCTGCATGGCTTATATTATACCCTGCACAAGTAGACTTGCACGGTGAATTGTGAGATGCGCCCCATCTGAAAGCTTTGAAACCGAGTTAGTGATTTCTTTAGTGTATGTAATGATACTCATAGCGACCACGTTGGTCTTTTGCAACGAGACGTGGCAATGCAGGGACACTAGCAAGCAAACTAGATGGATATTACTCTCTGGATTGAGTACCGTCATTTCTTGGCTTATCTGGACTATTGTAGCGACTCAAGCGCCTATTCCATTCCGGGATCCTGCAATAGTCATAGGGAACCTCGTTTCGGCTACTGCGATTATTCTCTTCCTGTATGCTCGGCGTTTCTATATATACTCTTATCTTACGGAAGACCTCAAAGACCTCGAGATGAGATCTCACTTTTCTGCAGCGCTTTGCAATCCAGTTTTATCTAAAAGGAAATCTCTCGAACATGAGTTTACGAAAAACACAATTAACCCACTGAGAGAAACTATGCCTGGAACACAATTTGTTGGTAAGTGCAGGAAAATGATAGTTTTGTTTAAAATTGATTTTTACTCATAATTAAATTGTAGCTTGTAGTAAAACATTTTATAATGAATATTACACGAATAAATTGAGTTATCGAATGAATGTAGTTCCTGTTTTCATTTTTGTATTGTGTCATTAGTTTGTTTAAACTAGTAAGGAAAGGAGGCTTTTATTCACTCAGGGGAGCAAGAAGTCAGCTTTCGAACAGTAACTCTACCTCCAGACAGGCCTCAACTTCACCGTTCTTCGACGCGAACTTCGAGGATATCGAAAAGTTCTCGCGCTTCCCGACCGTCTTTCCACTTCTCTCTCGATGACGATCTTCCAACCGACTTGAACTTCAACGCCGTATTCGAATCGTCAGAGGAAGAATTTGCCGTCGACGCAATTCATCCTCGAATGGACGAAGATTTAGACAGTGTGAATGCAAACTATACCGAAATTGGAGAAGCTTCAGGCAACGAGGAATGTAATTCACCGACCGCCATTTTACCCACGCGGCAACCCTCCATTCGACGCGTTGGTTCGAAGCAAATGCTTGTTTTTCTTACCGACGGCAACTCCATGAGTAGCAATGCCTTCGGTAATTTGATTTACTTTATTCGTACCACTTTTAACAGTAAGCTTAGCAACAGATATCAATTAAGCTTTTTTCATCAGGAAGGTCTACTCTCTCGGTGGGTGGGGGTGAATAGTTGATTGCTTAGAAGAGGCAATCACGAGTAAAAGTTTACAGAAGAGGTTCTTTTTTTTACGTTTTGAGGGCAAGATCCCCATTTGATTATGCTTTCTTCCATATATTATTAATCACCTAAATTTGTACCGAAGTCATTCTGTAACTAATACAGAAAAACAATTCTGCTGTTACGCTCTACACCAGTGTTTCTCAAACATTTTGGGCTGTGTACATTTACATTTTTACATTTTGACATACTATTCACGCAGCTCTTCCCTATTTTACCAACCTTATTTCACCCTGTGTCAATAAATTTGAATCACAATATTATATCCAACTTAATTACTACAATAATTTAGCAAATGTGTGTCTGTCTGTGTGTCTGTGTGTCTGTCCGTCTGTCCGCAAAAAAAACTTTTACGTTTCTGAACCGATCTCGACCAAACTTCGTATGGTGGATGGAGGTGATGACTGATGAGTAATGAACGAAAATATATGTGACCAGCCTCCCCCCCAAGAATTACTGGGCCTGAAGGCCCTAACACAATGAAAATTTTGAGCTTCACTGTGTCAAGAATTGTGAAGGTTAAGATTTTCATGAATATAGTTTTATTTGAAAATCAAGGTAGTGAATAAATTTAGAAAAGAATGTAGCCATCAAAAATTTTAGCTATGCACCGGAAGCCATGATAAGTAAAAAAAATGTGACAAGTTGTACTTGAAATTTAACTGTTTCGTGAGCTTCAAGTAAAATCTGTGAAGCGGCATTTAAAATTTAAATGATTCGTGAGCTAATTGTAAATGTTAAACTCTAACTTGCTTAGAGAATATCCCGCCGTAGACGGGTATTTTTGCTAGTATTATAAATTTAATCAATCCATCCATCCATCCACCCATCGTGTTCTGCGGTCACCCTTCGGGAAGATAAAAAAAAAAATGGTGTCAGTAATTAATAATCCAGCAGGGTTGAAGCACCTTAAACAGAAAAAACAAACCATCATGTTCTGCCTATCAGGCAGGTCCAACTCATGTGTCCCGCCAAAGTGTTCTGTTCTGAGCTATCCTTTTCATCTCATGGTAGCTCCTGCCTACCTTCAAATCATCCAGCATTGCTTTCCTTTTCCTTCCCCTCGGCCTTCTACCTTCATATCTACCCTCTATCACCTCCTTCAACAATCCTCCTCTCAACACATGTCCGATCCATTTCTTCTGTCTTTCTCTTATCACCTTAATGAGTTCTTTCCTCCCTCACCTGTTGCAGTACTTCCTCATTACTTTGGTGTTCCCTCCAGCTTATCTTTGGCATTCTTCTCCAAATTCACATTTCAAAACTTTCCAGGAGTTTCTTTTCAGTTGTTTTCAGTGTCCATGTTTCTGCTCCATACAGTACCACACTCCATATCAAGCTTTTTACTAACCTTTTCTTCAGTTTCAAGTTGAATTTACCTGTAAGTAGTCTTTTCTGTCTCTCAAATGCTACCTTACCCATACCAATTCTAGATCTTACTTCCTTATTGCAATCTCCATTGTTGGTTAATAAACTTCCCAGATATTTAAACTGCTCAGCTTCTTCTAAGGTCCGATTTCCTATCGTTAGGTTCCTTTGTGCTCCTTTCCTTCTTGCAATTTTCATTACCTTTGTCTTGGTCTCATTATTCTCATTCCGAATTCTTCCGTCGTTGTTGTCAAGCTATTGACCATTCTTTGCAGTCCTTCCTCAGTACTACAAACAAATGCCTTGTCATCTGCAAACCTTACAGATTTGACCAATTTACCTCCCACTCTGATTCCCTCTTCAGATCTGAGAGTGGTTCTATTAATCTATTATCATTGCTTCCGCATAGATGTTAAATAACACGGGGGACAGGTAGTATCCTTGCCTGACCCCTCTCCCAACCAATCCAGGCTCCGATTCTCCTCCTGCAACTCTAACATTCACAGTCTGCCCAAGATATAGATTTTTAATCAGCCTACCGTCCCTCCAGTCAACATTAATATTCTTCAATATTTCCATTAGTTTCGTCCATTGAACTCTGTCAAAAGCTTTTTCAAAGTCAATAAAACAAACAAATATTTCCTGATAATGTTCCAGCACTCTCTCTCTCTCATCATTCTCATAATACCAATAGTTTCTCTTGTTCTGCATTTTGACCTAAATCCAAACTGATCCTCTCCAATGTACTGCTCAGCTCTGTTCGTTAGTCTTTTGGTTAGTATCCTTAGCATTATTTTTGATGCATGGCTGACCAAGCTTATGGTTCGAAATTCTGAACACTTGGTGGCTCTCGGTTTCTTGGGGATAGTAATCATAGAGTCTCTCATAAAGTCAGCAGGCCAGTCTCCACTTTCATACATATTTCTGCACAATACATTCACCTCCTCTCTAGCATCACCTTCAAGACTCTTCAGAAGTTCTGCTGGTTCTGCTGGTATTTAATCAATATTATAATATAAAACTGAATAAAATATTATTAATATATTTAATTTTGATTTTAAAGACTAAAATCTATTAATTACTTAAACCATGACTTGGTAATTATTTTTGTACCAATGTACATAGCATCTCCGAAGCAGATTGTTAGGCCTTGTAGGCCGTTTGTCTGTCAAAATATTTATTCTCATTCCTATTTCTAACTAGTTGAAGTAATAACTGCTTTGACTCAAATTGTGACCTTGGGAAGCTCTTTCTACCACGCAAACGAAACACTGACAGACTCCTCTCAACTGAAACACACTCTCTGTCTCAAAAAATGCATGTCATAGATGGATGCACGTGACGGGTGAGGGCATGGAGTGGAAAATCTGATTTCTGTTCTTAATTTCTGTTCTTAATTTCTGTTTCCACCCCTTTCCTGTAGAAGCATTTCATCACTTTGCCAGCGTGATGGCTTTGCGCGTGCATGGGTGTAGACATGGAGAGTTTAACCTTTACCTCTCTCTTAATCCTTTTGGAGTTAGCTTGGAGTGGGTCATGAGATCTATGCTGGACCGATACTTCGGTAAATAGAACTGTAAATATTTTGCATAAAATCAAAACCATATGTTCGAGATTTTTTTGACGATACCAAGTGGTTGATTTACGATCGGCACAAGTATTTTATTGGTTAGTTTATACATCGGTGCTATCTAGTGTACGACCTCCGTGTGAGCATAGCGTAATTGTAGAACGAGCTTATATAATCTCTTTCTTGTAAAATTTCCTTGGTTACTTTTCCAGGGTCAAGGCATTTTCTTCAATATTTTTTCGTACCCGCCTCTGACAGAGATGGAGCGGAGGGTGGATAGCGAGCCTTATGATTTCCATCCAGTTTTCTACTACTGCTAGTTAAAAAATTAACAATTTAATAACAGGAACTTTCCTGAGTGGATCGAAAGGTCTTTGAGGCTTCTTCTTTTCCTTGTAACTCTCTCTCTCTCTCTCTATCTTGTTGTGACGCTATATTTTCGTCTTTTCTCGTAAATAAAGAAATGTAGTTTTACTTTGGAATATTTTTCTATTGTCACATACCATTTTTTACTTCTCGCATACCCCAGTTTGAGAATCATTGCTCTACACTACCTGATTTAAAATACATATAAAACCACTTTATAACTCTCTGTACAACTCTTCTTCTTATACTTTTTTATAAAAGTACTGTCACTATGCAAAAGATTGGTTTAAAACTAACATTTCTTGTATATTCTTGTGAATAAAAGCAGATTTTTTGATGTATGAAATATTTGAATAAGGAGACAGATTGATCATGTAATTTTAATCATAAAATTAAAAAAAAATCCACATCTAAATATATTACATTTATTGGCCATACTAGTTTTCTTTATTATTACTCGTGTAAAAGGTTTTTAAATTAACTCCATCGCTTTCGCTAGTGACCAATATAAATCAACATAGGTTTTGAATGTACATCTAAATTCATCTCTAAACATAAGAAATTCTAAGCTACGAGAAATTGAATTAGGATAATAAAGCCATAATAAGTAATGGATTCATTAGAAGGTACTTTCGTTCTATTCTAAAGTCTTTATCATTTGCATCTGATGAAGACCTTAATTAGAATAGGCCGAAATCTTGTGCTTCCAATAAATGCAATTCTTACTGTGGCTTTATTCTCCCAATTCAATTTTGGATAATTTTTTATGTAGGTTCGCGAGTAATTCTGAGCATAGGATTTTTATTATATTTAATATAACTTAAATATTTAACAAAACTACAACTAGAGGAATGTCATGCGTGGAGAGACTCTCAACATTAAGATAAATATAAATTGATCCCTTTACTCAAGAATGAAGTAAATACTCAAAGGTACCGTTAATATCATTACCTTGAGCATGAGTATGAAGATAATCAAAAGTTATACATTTGATCTGTATGATGTCTCCGAGCAGAGGGGCAGAACTATGGTGTGGTTGTCAAAGTATAACTTTTCTATTTCTCTGAAAGTGGTAACAATATATTTAGGTTAGGAAGGAAATACTCCTTTATTTATTCTAACAGTGGATACTAAGCCATAGTTGCTTTAAATTTCTTGCTTAGCCCTTTAACGACGGATGGTACCTTAAGGTCCACCAGAAATAGCAATATAAATTGTACTACAATGCCTCGTTTCTATAAATGCTTCTACATGTTTATATAGATATCATTTAATTGTCGAGAAAGGAACTCAAAATGTGTATCATTTCAGTAACTAGTTACTAAAATATTTAGTTTTGAATAACAATAAAACCTATACGTTCTGGTAACAAGAGTGACTGCATATGCTGCGGACTCGTCCTTAAAGGGGTTAGAGAGATTTTTTTAGAGTAGTTTTGTATTAGGTGCCGTTCAAAAATTACGTAACGCTATTTTTGCTAAAACCTGACACCCCCACCCCGCTGTAACGTTCCGTAACGTGCGGGGTGTCGGGTGGGGGAAGTGTTACATAACATCTTAGGGGGTGTCTACTCTAGCGTTACAGAACGACGTTCCTGGGTGATCTGGGTTGTCAAGTTTTAGCAAAAATAGCGTTACATAATTTTGAACGGCCCCTAATATAAATATACTATATTGCCCAGCTGACGTCATACTACCTCTTAACTGAATTCCCTACCAAAGAACTCAAAGTTCAGCAACTGAATGTTGCTCTAAATAAAATGAATTTCCAGGTTAGGTTAAGTAAAGGTTTTAAATTAGGTTATTTGGTTATGTTAGGTTGGGCTGGATTGGAACGAAACTAGATCACTCAGCTTGCCGGTTCTGGGGAATTCAAACAGAAAGTATAACACCTTTTCTAACAGCACACAAGCCCTGTGAAGTCAGGATGGCGCAAAACACCCTAAAAAAAAAAAAAAAAAAAAAATATATATATATCACACATTTAACTGCAATGACCACGCAGTATATTAATGTATAGAAACGACGTAAGTATAGAGGAGCGTTCTGCACACGAGGAAGAGAAATAACGAACAAATGAAAAATGAGGTGAACCGCCCGGGAATCGAACCCAGGATCTTCCGATTGCCGGTCAGATGCGCTATCCATTACACCACGGGCCACGAACCTCCTGGGTTCGATTCCCGGGCGGTTCACCTCATTTTTCATTTGTTCGTTATTTCTCTTCCTCGTGTGCAGAACGCTCCTATATACTTACGTCGTTTCTATATATATATATATATATATATATATATTAATATATATATATATATATATTACTGTAATATTACAAAGCTCTTCATCGTCCGTATATACTAATGACGATTTTTCATTTTCAGGAGAAGTGTCAAGAATTTAGACCAAAATAATTTGGTTTCCTTTCGTAGTTCAATATGAAGAAGCGATCTATTGAAATATACTGTAGTACTACTGTATAGCGAATAGATGTGTACATAAGTAATTTTGGTATGAAAATCAGCGAGTTGACTTAAATAGTTTAAACTTCAACTGCTGAAAAATAATTAAAAATTAAATTGTATAATTTTTCTTGATTCGTTGTTACGATTAATCATAGGCGGATCCATATTGTCTGTAAAGGAGGGACAACGTTTCTGGGGCCCCATCAGTATGGATATCAGAAGTTCTCAATTCTAGTGAAGTTCGCATCAATGCCTTTTTGGTTTTACTATTGACGTTAAACTTGGCTATCTTAGCTACTGTAGCTCATAAAACTGATTTTGATTTTATGTTGTAAAATATCGCATGAATGTACGCAACATAATATGAATCCCGTTTAACCAGGATGTATGGAGCCTCCAAATCTAAGTGGGAACCAATGGCCTCATGGCCTCCTCTCTGGATCCACCTATGCGATTAATGAAATCTTTAAATAATGGAAAGAATGTTATAACTTTTAAATTAGAATATTCAGAAGTAGTGTTAATCGTGATATTTGGCGTATGACATATTCCATATTCATCATCAGTCTGCAGTTCAGTTGGGTGGGAGTACAATACTGGTGCCAGGTACTGCACGCCCCAACTCGAGTTAAAGGCTATTGGATTTTAGAAAGTGAAGAGAAAGTGTTTATGAAATAGTGGCATTACAGTGAGCCGTTTGTGCTTCAGGTGAGGATTAAATAACTATGGAATCTTTTGTTCTTATACTTTCGTTCACATTATTATTGTAAATGCAGGAAAATTCCTTTTGTCACCAAATATACAAAGCTATATCATGTGTTACCGTGTCTCGTTTAAGTTCCATGAATTATATATATATATATATGATGCCCCCCCAAAAAGTAGCCACCTTTTTCACCAGGTCAACAAACCCACAGTTCCAGGGATAACTAAATTAAACAGAAATCATTTAAGCCAGTTGAGTAGTCTCTTTACTAAATTCATGTCATTGAATAGTGAAATCATAATTTTACGGTCAACTCTGGGATCACTTGTCTATTGAGGGTAGGCCTACGTTAGGCTAGTTGGTACAATGTTATGGGTTGTAGAGGGTTAGGTCAAGCAGGTTAATAAGTGAAGTGCGTCTATGCCTAGACGGTATTGCCGTCACGGCAATCAGTTTTGATTTGGCAGCGAGCGGAGGGAGTTTAATTCTGTTGTTTTATGAGAGTTATTATGGCACGTTTAACCGAGGAAACAAAATTGCTATCAAATTTCTTCACAAGGGAAAAGGTTTCGGTGCTAAAAGAATAGTAAAAAGTATCCTAACTGACACTGGTCTGTACGTAGTGTGTCACGTTTGCTGAAAACAATTCGTGAAACAGGAACTCACGCGCAAAAGCGGGAAGTGGACGACCGCGTACAGCAATGACCCCTTCAAACATCATAAGTGAACTGATTTGCAGCCAAGAAGACAATATCTGTTCAAGTTTGAATGTGCGGAGAACTGCTAATCCCACCGGTATGAAAAAAGTTAAGTGTATCGAATTGCAAAGAAAGACTTTGGTCTAAAAACATTTAAGCTATTCTAAGTAGATCGTACATTTGAACAGTTCACAGTAAAACATGTACAATATTGCCGTCGACTGCTTCGCCGTTTTAGATTAAATAACGACGTGTCTATCATTTGGTTCACCGATGAAAATGTTTTCACCTTCGAAATACGCAAAACGATAGCGTGTACAATGACGTAAGAAGAAAAAAGACATTCCAAAAATCAGGTTTCTTCGAGAGAGACCTCACTTTAGTCGGTCTGTGATGGTTTCTGTTGGTGTTTCTCGTTTAGGAAAAACATCCCTTGTTTTCGTCGATAAACGTGTGAAAATTGATTTAAAACATTACTGTGACGATATCTTGAGTAAGATGTTGCCTGAAATTGAAAGTTACGGTGAGAATTATGATTTTCCGCAAAAGAGCGCTCCATATTATCGGTTGCGGCACACCATTGCATAATTGCGAGAACAATGTTCCGATTTCATCGCGGCAGAAGATTGGCCACCAAATAGTCCGGATTTAAATCCAGGTGACTATTTCGTAGTAGAATATTTAGTTGACAGAGTGTACAGACAAAATACTGAAGATGTCAATCAACTTCGAGAGTGCATTTTAACAGCATGGAATGAGCTCGATCAAGACACCATTTCTACAGTAGTTCGCCAGTGGCGCACAAGGCTATTATTGGTCATAGACATGGGCGCCCGCAGGATTTTTTCCAAGGGGGGGCAAAATTTAATGTATTAATAGGTAGGGACCGGAGCAAGCAAAAAACTTTTGACCCCTTAGGAACCAGCAGGTTAATTCTAAGCAAGTTTAGTGTTGCATTTTCTGTAATGGAAAATGCAAATATATATTGTATATACATACAATGCACATGATAACAATCATTTATTTTATTTATAACAGAAACATGATAGAATGAAGAAAAAAGCACACTGAAGTAAATGTTGTACCTAACTTGAAAACGGTGTTTCGAGCATCACCTACACTGCTCATTTGAATAGGAATTGTAGTCGTCTGCGGTCACTACCAAAATTATGAACAACCTTTTCCATAAAATCAGTTTTGTTGGAGTTGATTTTCTCCCGGTGAACAAATAAAAAGGTAGCAACCTTTTATCATGCACACAAATAAAAATTTTCACCCTTTAGGAGGCAGTTGGATACTTTTCAGCAAGTTTAGGATATAAATATTTTCTTGAAAATATTTAATATATTTTCTTGGCATTTCCAGGGGGAGGCAAGCGCCCCCCCCTTGCCCCTACCTGCGGGCGCCCATGGTCATAGATAATAATGGAGGATACATTGAAGACACGCTGTATTAATGCTTTATTCAATTTGTTTTTGTTCATTATAAACTTGTTTAATGTTCAGCTAAGTCTCTAATTACCTTCCTTGTCAACTTTATTTTTTAACAACTGTTCAGTGTTCAAGCTAAATTTGTAGAGAGACTACTCATCCGATTTAAATAAACTACCTCTCATTTTGAGTACAAAAAGGGTTTAATATGATTTCTGTTTCTTTTAGTTAACCTTGAAATTGTGGGTTTGTTGGTCCGGTGGAAATGGTGGCCACCTTTTTGGTGACATACACATGCACGCACACGCGCACAACACACACACATATATATATATATATATATATATATATATATATACACGAGATAAATTTAACAATTAAACACGTGAAATTAATAAACAATACACACACACACACACACACACACACACACACACGGAAAAATGAAAAGGGATTCAAGGCCTGACGAGGGGTTATGTTGTTAATTAAACGAAAGCCTTGGAATTGCTTTTATTTTTCCCTTTGGGTATGCATTAATCATTAATCATTATATATATATATATATATATCTATCTATCGGAGATCAGCGAAGTTAAGCGACATTGGGTCTGGGTAGTAGTTGGATGGGAGACCGTCCTCTGCGCCAAGATTATGTAGCGACCCGTGGTTCGGATCCCACGTAAAGCTGTAGGTCCCCTCCGTCATAATTATGACCTTAGATGTTGCGAAGGAGGTTAAACAACCACAATTAAAAAAAAAAATTATATATATATTTATTATATGCTAATTTTTAGTGTTTTGTTTTCAAATAAATATTTTATTAAGTTACTTTTCATTTCCACAAAGTTAAATTTTGATTGAAAAACAATGAAAATTCAGAATATTTGCAATGAATGATTTGAAAGTAACTTTGCAGCAAAAATTTGAAATAATTTATTTCTTGCACGAATTCCGTGCAGGAAATAAACGCGTAGTTTCGACCCGGAACAGTCGAGATATTTGTTATTTGTCTCAACCAACAGACCAAGTTTTCAGTGCTACCCATAAGGGAATCCGCGGCCGCGTATCTAACCACTGTCGAACTTCGGCTCTGACTTCGCCATCTGTGTGGAAGTGACGGCCACCGAGGTGTTTCTTTATGGGCCCGAAGAGATGATAATCGGTGGGTGCTAGCGAGATACAAACTGTTCGGAGGTGGTCCTCGAACTTCGCCATCTTAACATCATTAACTGTAACACAACCTCATGTAGTGGGTACGACATTAAATTAAAGTTAAAATTAACTATCCATTAAATATACAGCCTAATTGCGTTGTGGTTAGTAGTTATGCTGAGTTAGGTCTAATTATATATATATATATACAGACCGTGCATGGAACAAGGAACTCTTCTCGGAAAATTAAATCCACTATAGTCCGAATAAATGATGGTAAATGACAAACACTAGTTTTTCTTTTTCATGATGTTAGCCCGACTTGGGCAACGGATCATTCGCAAAGAGGCCCCAAAAATATAGCTTCTCTCACCAGCTATGATGAAAAAACCTCAGGGGACCATTCTGAGTTCAATCCCATCATGAAACGGACATGTTATGTGCCTTGAAAAGTGGACGCTTAATTTTGCCAGTTGAGGTTTAAGTTTTGGTTGTTAGCTAAAAATACAATAGTTACCACTTTTTCTTTGATGTATTCAATCCGACGTGAATGCAACGAATCTTTTGCTTATATTGAGGTTCTGAATATAGTAGGCTAGGTGTAGCTGTAACCCCTAGATCCTGTCCCAAAGCTGGATCCTATCTGCTTTGCAGATAGCTGGCGAGGGAAGCTATATTTTTGAGACCTCTTTGCGAGTGACCCGTTGCCCACGTCGGCCTAACATCATGAAAAAGAAAAAACTATGGTGTTTGTCATTTACCATTACTTATTCGGACTATAATGGATTTAATTTTCCCAGAAGAGTTCCTTGTTCCATGCACGGTCTGTGTGTATCATGAAAAAACCTCAAGGGACCATTCTGAATTCAATCCACACACACACACACACACACACACACACACACACACACACTATAGTTAGTTAGTTAGGTAGTTAGGTTGGGTTAAATTATAATTTTGACATTTAGTTATTAAAAACAATGTTTTTGGTCCAGTTTGCACAAAGCAAATCTGAGTGATATTTGTGATTGGAATGGATCCATTTGTGTTGCCTCCGGTAGAAGGGGGACGGAAGTTTACACTGCATCCTGCTGCTGATGAATAATGTACGGGACCTATAAAACCAGGAGTGTCTGCAATACAAACTAAAGACATAAGCATAGAAAAGATTCTGGATGGGGCGACTCTCTTGAATATGACAAACCGGTGTTGCTTCCAAGTTCCATTGTCAATAAACCTCTTATGGAAGCCTTGTTTGTACGTTGAGTCTCTATATACTTGGAAATGATGCTGCGAGCTGCTCGTAGGAAAAGGAAAAAGAAACACGAAATCCGAGCGCTTTCGTGATATATTCACATCTTCTGTGGTTGTTTGCTTATTAATAAGATCACGTGTTATTCTGTGATTTTATTGTATATATATATATATATATATATATATATATATATATATATATATATATGACACGCAGTACCAGACTTTCGACACATTTTCATTCCTTTTCTGTCCAACTCTCTAACGCAAGGGTTAATCGATATTTTCAATCTTTCATCTACTCAACCGGTGAACTCTGGAACAATCTTTCTCAATCCATCTTTTCGCTTGTCTCGACTTCTAATATTTCAAACGCAGAGTGTCCCGGAATCTCGAAAACCTTGGACTTTGATTTGGGCTCTCTTCTTCCTCTAAGGTGGGGGTGGGGGGTTGCGGGCATTCGCCCTTGGCCCCTCCTTCCTGCATAAAAAAATACACAAGACGTAACAGACCTGAATAATATACCATAGCTTAACCTGATTTAACCTAACTCATTTGAGTTCAAACTATACTAACCTATACTGAGTGTTATGTTAAACACATGTCGCAAAATCATGTAGAAGCAAAGCGACCAGTAATAAACGTAGAACACATAGCTACTACCAAAAGTGTGTGTGTGTGTGTGTGTGTGTGTGTGTGTGTGTGTGTGTGTGTGAGAGAGAGAGGGGGGTTTAATCCCCTCTTACATATATTACAGAATTATTTTAATTGTTAAAGGTATCTATTATGTCTACCTTCAGCAACGTCTCACTTTCGCTCCAGAAGTTCAAGCAGAAAGTAAAAGGGGGCTTTTCACTGAGTAAATTACTTTACTCGTATAAAATACACTCCTCTCCAGTTATGTAGGAAGACTACTAACTGCGTGCCGACGAGATTCCTTTACAAATAATGTTCTTCATGTGAAAAGAATAATACCCAGAAGGAATATTAGACACAAAGTATTCCTTACTTTACTCTCTCGTCCTCTACCATATAAGATTATTTAGTAAATTTAATTAACAGAACTAAGCTATTTGTCCGTCTTAACCTAATAATTATGTAATATCAAATACAATACATACATATTTTTAGTTTTATTTCTTTATTGTTTTTTTTTACCGTTAAAATAATTGTTAAGAGTCGCTGTTGCAGTTATTCCTTTTAACGGTGTTTGATGATGTCCGATTCGACCGAAATTGTTGTTAGACTGAATGAATTATTGCAACGTTATTTCTCGATTTTAGAATATTCGTTCTGTTAACGAATGCACACTTAACTATATTTTTTCTACGAGCATAAATATAAATACGCTTTCTTGTTTAAAGTCTTTGGGATATATCTTTTCATGAAACACGCGCACGCACACACACACACACACATATATATATATATATATATATATATGAAAATTATTTCACGAAAGTAACACGTGAAAAATATTTATGATGAATAAAACCACGAAGGAAAGGAAACACAGAATGGTGCTCAAGCGCTTTCGTCTAATGACATCCTCAGGAACACTGAAGTACATAAAGGGTTACAGCCTATATATAGGTTACAGAAAAAAAAAAACTATATATATATATATATATATATATATATATATATATACAATAAACGGAGAGAAAAAAAAAAAATTAAAAAATTATTAAACATTAAAGGATTGTGCGAGGAGCATACAAATTTGTAAGGAAAAACTACCGATTTTTAGCACAAGATTAGCACAAGATCAAATTAATTGTTTCCAACCAATGTTATAGAAAAAAAAAAAATTATACTGGAAATCTGCCCGGGTTTTAGCACTTTGCCCTTCTTGTTTAGGTTCGATGTATATAAAAATAAACTTAAAAAAATACAAGTTATTTGAGTAGCATACAAGTTTACCAAAGATTTAGCGTTCTACCCTTCTTATCTAAATCTGTTCTGAAGGAATTCAAAACAACAGGATCGAGTTGAAAAAGACCTTTGCTTATGTTGAAGTTATTTGTGAGTTGGATAATGGCAGACTCAAGAATATTTCTATTAACAATGTTGCTAGAGTGAAATAAAACTGAAGCATTATTCCAATCAATACAGTGGGATAACTCTGACAAATGGATAAAAAGGGCACTGGACGACTGTCCTGTTCTAACGGAATATTGATGCTGTTTTATACGTGTGTGCAAATCCTTTCCCGTCTGACCTATGTAAAAGGAATCACATTGTTTACAACCAATTTTATAGATAATACCTGAATTATTGGTAGGGCTATTTTTTACTATGATATTTTTCACAATATTGTTATATGAAAATACTACATTAATATCCAAAAGTTTAAGTACATTAGCAATGCCTAAAAAGCCCGGGAAAAATGGAAGTACTAAAATATTTTTTGACAAAGTATGAGTGTTATTATTCACACGATAGAAAGTTCGTTTTGCCTTGTTGAGACAAGATTCCATAAACGCAGATGGATAACAGAGATCACTTCCAATACCGTTGATTTTTTCCAATTCGGCATCGATGTATTCCGGACTGGCGATCCTAAGGGCGCGGAGAAACATTGAAGAAAAAATGGCCTTCTTAGTGGGGTGTCATGTCCCGACTAAAAATGTACGTAGGACAAATTGTTTGTTTTTTTCCGATAGATACTAAACTTAAAACCTGGGCTTTCCCTATGTACACGCACATCCAAAAATGGGATTGAGTTGTCTTGTTCCACTTCTAAAGTAAACTTAATGGAGGGGACTTGATCATTTAACTGAAGGAGGAAGTTATCCAGGTCACGATTCATGGGCCAGATACACAAAATATCGTCGACGTACCGCAACCAAGGGATGCCAACCCCAGGATTCTCGGAATGTAAGTAATTTCGAAAAACTCCATATAAATATTGGAGAGGAGGGGCGACAAGGGGTTGCCCATGGCCATCCCAAAAACTTGTTGATAATACTCGTTATTGAAAGTGAATTTACAGTCTTTGATGCAAAGCTTAATAAGTTCCAAAACAATGTGACGAGTTGCGTCGGAGAACTTCTTCACTTCGTAACATTTTGGATCGAAAAATTAAAAGTCTCATTCGAAATAGTCAGTGGAGTAAAAAACAAGCTCAAAGTGTGTTTTGAACCTTTCTTCGAAAAACATTAGTGATGATGCAAAAAGTGCCCTTGGATATGGTATGTCCTTTATTATTGTTAAAAAACCTTCGGCTTTACAAATTTGTTACAGTCTCGCTTGTTTTGAAAACCAGTGTAATCTCCCTCAGTATTTGTTTAACATAGTTAAAGGCCTTGTTTATAGTGCGGCAAATAGTAGTTACGAAGATAACTTTCCTAAACGTTTCCGCAATAGCCTCTCACAATTAAAAAAAGATGGGGAGCTCCATATTACTAAAGCAGACAAGGCTAACACCAGTTATTATGGACAAAGTGGACTACATCAGAAAGATGAACGAGCTTCTCCAGGACCCCGCCACATACAGCAAACTTAGGAAGAACCCGCAGGATAACGTCATCAAATCATTCAATAGTGGCTTGAAACGCATTCTCAAAGATCACAAGGACTTAATTCCGCTTTTCATGTCCACTTCACCTTCTCTGCCCTACCTTTACGGTCTTATTAAAACCCACAAACCTGGCAACCCTATGCGCCCTATAATTAGCTCGGTGGGCTCTATTACTTATAAACTCTCCAAATGGCTTGTCAAAGTCCTGTCCCCCATTCTCGGAACTATCTCTGATTCACATGTAAAAAATTCCATGGATCTTACTGAAAAATTGAATAATGCACGTACTGAAACCAACGATAGATTGATCAGTTTTGACGTTTGTTCATTGTTTACAAAAGTGCCGATTGACGATATGCTTGCCTTTCTCTCCCGAGAATTACATAAGTATGACCTGCCACTACCTTCACACATTGTTTTGGAACTTATTAAGCTTTGCATCAAAGACTGTAAATTCACTTTCAATAACGAGTATTATCAACAAGTTTTTGGGATGGCCATGGGCAACCCCTTGTCGCCCCTCCTCTCCAATATTTATGCGTCTAGGAGAATTTGTCTAAAACAATTCGTCTAAAATACAATTTGTCTAAATCAATTTGTCTAAAACAATTTGTTTAAAATAGTTTGTCTAAAATCAATTTGTCTAATAACAATTTGTCTAAAATACAATTTGTCTAAAAATAATTTGTCTAAAATACAATTTGTCTAAACAAACAATTTAATATAATATGGCATACAAATTGTTGCCTGATGTACAATGCTATTTATTACTTGCCACGCCCCATCTTAAAAGGTTACCTCTTGTGCGGAATAGTACATCGAAATAGTTTGTCTAAAATAGTTTGTCTAAAAATAATTTGTCTAAAATACAATTTGACTAATAACTGAAGATAACTAGAAATGCATTTGTCTGCTTGATAAATTTGGAGTGAGGATGAAAAGATTGAAAATGGGTTGATTTTATTTCATAATATACCTAACCTAACCTAACCTAACCGGGTTATGGGTTCCGGGATAACTGATTTCGATGTACTATTCCGCACAAGAGGTAACCTTTTAAGATGGGGCGTGGCAAGTAATAAATAGCATTGTACATCAGGCAACAATTTGTATGCCATATTATATTAAATTGTTTGTTTAGACAAATTGTATTTTAGACAAATTATTTTTAGACAAATTGTATTTTAGACAAATTGTTATTAGACAAATTGATTTTAGACAAACTATTTTAGACAAATTGTTTTAGACAAATTGATTTAGACGAATTGTATTTTAGACGAATTGTTTTAGACAAACTCGCCTGATTCGAATATTTATATGGAGTTTTTTCGAAATTACTTACATTCCGAGAATCCTGGGGGTTGGCATCCCATGGTTACGGTATGTCGACGATATTTTGTGTATCTGGCCCATGAATCGTGACCTGGATAACTTCCTCCTTCAGTTAAATGATCAAGTCCCCTCCATTAAGTTTACTTTAGAAGTGGAACAAGACAACTCAATCCCATTTTTGGATGTGCGTGTACATAGGGAAAGCCCAGGTTTTAAGTTTAGTATCTATCGGAAAAAACAAACAATTTGTCCTACGTACATTTTTACTCGGGACATGACACCCCCACTAAGAAGTACATTTTTTCTTCAATGTTTCTCCGCGCCCTTAGGATCGCCAGTCCGGAATACATTGATGCCGAATTGGAAAAAATCGACGTATTGGAAGTGATCTGTGTTATCCATCGGCGTTTATGGAATCTTGTCTCAACAAGGCAAAACGAACTTTCTATCGTGTGAATAATAACACTCATACTTTGTCAAAAAATATTTTAGTACTACCATTTTTCCCGGGCTTTTTAGGCATTGCTAATGTACTTAAACTTTTGGATATTAATGTAGTATTTTCATATGACAATATTGTGAAAAATATCAAGTAAAGAATAGCCCTACCAATAATTCAGGCATTATCTATAAAATTGGTTGTAAACAATGTGATTCCTTTTACATAGGTCAGACGGGAAAGGATTTGCACACACGTATAAAAGAGCATCAATATTCCGTTAGAACAGGACAGTCGTCCAGTGCCCTTTTTATCCATTTGTCAGAGTTATCCCACTGTATTGATTGGAATAATGCTTCAGTTTTATTTCACTCTAGCAACATTGTTAATAGAAATATTCTTGAGTCTGCCATTATCCAACATAAGCAAAGGTCTTTTTCAACTCGATCCTGTTGTTTTGAATTCCTTCAGAACAGATTTAGATAAGAAGGGTAGAACGCTAAATCTTTGGTAAACTTGTATGCTACTCAAATAACTTGTATTTTTTAAAGTTTATTTTTATATACATCGAACCTAAACAAGAAGGGCAAAGTGCTAAAACCCGGGCAGATTTCCAGTATAAATTTATATATACAGGGCGTCCCAAAAAAATGTATACACACTTTAACAGCTGATAGCTCAATTGATGTTTCTTTCTTTCCAAGTTAAACCCATTAGAATTAATAATGGCAGTCAGACTAAGCTTTGAACAAAGGAAATTCATTCTAAAATGCTACTGGAAGTGTGAAAACGCAGTTGAAGTGCAAAGACAGTTTAGGAGGGAGTTTCAAACAGATCCACCAACGCGACTTACCATCACTCGAATTAGAGATAAGTTTGAAGCCGATGGAACTGTTCAGAATGTCCACAAGAAGCGTTCCGGAAGACCACGGACATCGACAAGCCCCACAAAGCAAGAAAGAGTACTGGAAACGTATCACCAAAGTCCAAGAAAATCTGTGCGGCAAGCGAGTCGTGAGGTAGGAATCTCAGAATCGTCTGGCCAACGCATTTTGAAGCGCTGTCAATGGAAAAGTTACATTCCAAGATTAGTCCATGCTATTAATGAAGATGATCCGGACCGAAGAGTGGAGTATTGCGAGTGGTACTTGGCACGATGTGGATGTGGATTGGACGAAGGGGTTTCGTAGAATACCCTCCGCGTTCACCAGACCTCACACCACTAGACTTTTTTTTATGGAGATACTTAAAAGACAAAGTCTACGCTATAAAACCTGCAACAGTCGCTGAATTGAGAGCAGCCATTGAACGAGAATGCACACAAATACCAAACGAAATGTTTCGTGATGTTTGCGATTCCATTGCTTCGCGTTATCAGCAGTGCCTGGACCAGAACGGACGTCAGTTTGAAAACAGGCGTTGACAAAACAATTAAATAATGTCTGTAGATTCTATTACATTTTGAAAATGAAATGTATTTTAATAAACACTGCCTTTATAATTATTTAAAGTGTGTATACATTTTTTTGGGACGCCCTGTATATATATATTTTTTTTCTATAACATTGGTTGGAAACAATTAATTTGATCTTGTGCTAATCTTGTGCTAAAAAATCGGTAGTTTTTCCTTACAAATTTGTATGCTCCTCGCACAATCCTGTAATGTTTAATAATTTTTAATTTTTTTAATCTCTCTCGTTTATTGTATATATATATATATATATATATATATATATATATATATATATATATATAGTTTTTTTTCTGTAACCTATATATAGGCTGTAACCCTTTATGTACTTCAGTGTTCCTGAGGATGTCATTAGACGAAAGCGCTTGAGCACCATTCTATGTTTCCTTTCCTTCGTGGTTTTATTCATCATATATATATTATATATATATAATATATATATATATATATATATATATATATATATATATATATATTATATATTATATATATATATCTTAAGGAAAAATATTCCACTGACAACATTCCTAAATGCCATTCTACTTTTTGAACGCATAAAAATTAAAAATTGTGTAAACGTGGAGCAAACCAATAACCTCATAATTAAAACCTTGACTGAGATTATATTAAAACCCATTGCAAAGAAGAGGTCGTGTATTTCCAAGAGAATGCAAAAATTGTTACATGACAAATATATAGGAAAGATCAAAGAC
Organism: Bathynomus jamesi; assembly: GCA_023014485.1. NCBI lineage: Eukaryota > Metazoa > Arthropoda > Malacostraca > Isopoda > Cirolanidae > Bathynomus > Bathynomus jamesi. The sequence continues at coordinate 173,065 of JAJOZX010007928.1, forward strand.
TTCAGCTGATCACTATGGCAATGAAACGAGTATGAGAGAACATGATAACAACAGTGTAGTTCTCATTCAACCTTCAAAGTGTTGCTCATTTTCTGAGTTAGGCATGATATATATATATATATATATATATATATATATATATATATATATATACATTATATATATGGGGAGAGAAGGGGCGACAAGCTTGACTCTTGTGAAATGAAAAAGCACAGGAACGCAGAGACATTTCACAGCCAAGATTGATGGCTGCAAAGAACTCAATTACTGGGAAAGACCATGTAAACTAAAGCTGTACTCCCTGGAAAGGAGAAGAGAGGGGTACACCATAATCCACATATGGAAAATTATCGAAAAACTGGTACCAAACCTAGAACTAAACCAATTACCATCCAAACAACACTGAAAATAGGAAAGGCAGAATGTGTAGTGTTCCCAAATTAAAGGCCCGACAAGGGACCTCTTCAACACTGAAGGAAAATAGCTTGGTTGTCAGGGGGCCAAGACTTTTTTAACCAGCTTCCAAAGGACCTCAGAAACGTTAGAGGGGTCAAAGTTGAAGTCTTCAAGAGAAGACTAGATGCCTGGCTCAGGACGGTACCAGATGAGCCGGATGTACCTGGCTATGTAGGGTGGAGAGCGTAAGAAAGCAACTCGCTCCTCACCAAGCCAGACCTAGAGGCGGGGCCACCAGTTTGACCTTCGTGTGAAGAGAGACCAACGCATGGAACAGCAACGAGGTCAACATATATATATATATATATATATATATATATATATATATATATATATATATATATATATATCGTACCGGATGATTACAAATGATCTTCCCGATTTTAAACATTTATTGTGAAAAAATTAACAAAGCTACAGCAAAAAGCAAGATATACAAATAAAGAAGAACTCAAAGTTTTATTTATGAGGTATTGAAGTTCAATATGAGTTTCTTTAGTTGCTCTGCAGAGTGCAGACATCAAAGCGGTATTCTGTTTCCCTCTATACATTTTGTAGCATACCATACTGAACTTTTCTAACAGCCTCACTTATTCTTTCCTTCAAATGTTCTAAAGTTGTTGTCATTGGTGGAACAAAAACTTCGACATAGCCCCAGAGGAAGAAGTCAAAGGGGCGTTAGATCGGACGAATGAGCGGGCCAAGGAATGGGGCCCCCATGCCCGATCCAGCAATCAAGCAATTGCTCATTCAGGAATGTTGTAAACTCATTGTGGAAATTGGGGTAGCGCACCATTCTGCTGAAATCACACATGAGCTTTGTCCTCTAGCAGCTGGGGCATCAGCCACAGCTGTAGCATATCGTGGTAAATGATACCGTTAATTGTTTGTTCAGGAAAGAAGAATGGACCGTACACTTTCTCAGCGGTAAGAGCACAAAACATGTTAACTTTAGGGCTATGTCTGACGTGTTCAATATTACAAATAAAAATTCCCTGAAATATTCTTTATTTGTATATCTTGCTTTTCGCTGTAGCTTTGTTAGTTTTTTTCATAATAAATGTTTAAAATCGGAAAGATAATTTGTAATCACCCGGTATACATACTCGTATATATTAGTAAATATGCGAACGAGAGGTCACTTAGGAATTGTATTTGTTGAGTGACGGGAGTAATTTCAGTAACAAAAAAAGGATTTATAAAACTAACAAACTAAGCGATATACAGTAAGTCCTCTATTTACGTGAAGGAAACCATCGTTTATACTCGTATCGAAATCGTGGAAATCGAATCACATTTTCCCATATAGATAATGTATTATAAGGGGTAAGCGTGTTCAGGTCAAGAATTTTTTACAACAAAAATTAAAATATATGGCTGTATACAAGAATTATATAGAACGTAATGCTTATTATACACGTACATTAATAATATAATATAAAATACATTATGTAATTTTGAGGCGCCGAAGTGAGGCGCCGAAGAACTGCTGTACATATTTACATATACACGAGCGCAAATACAGTAGTTCCGCCAGTCGATTGGTCGTTTGTTAAATCGTTTAAACGCAGATCAGGTCACGTATACAGAATAAGTTCCCTATTTTGTCGATCGTGTATAAGCGAATCCGCGTAAATCGAGTTCACGTATAAAGAGGACGTACTGTATTGTCTGTACTTAATGTCCGAAGTATATGTAAAACTCTTAAAAAAAATGGGGAGTAGTATGGGTGAAAAGTGGACGAGTGCAACGCAGTGTTGCAAATGTTGGTCAATGTTGCAAGAGGTTATGCAAAAAGGGGAAGGGCCTTGCAACAAATCAATGCTGCAAAGGGGGGGAGAGGGTTATGCAAAAAGGGGGAGGGGTTATTCCCCAAGCTGCAATGAAGGAGGGAGGGAGCTTTGGGGGGAGAAGGGAGGATGACCTCCCCCCAAAGGGGTAACCTTAGCCTAAGAGAGGGAGAGAAAGGAGAAGGAGGAGAGTCTTTGGGGGAGAAGGTGGGATGTCCCCCCCCCAGAGGGAAACCTTAACTTAAGCCTTAACCTTAGAAGGAGAGAGAGAGGTGTTCGCCTGGCTCAAGCCAGACGCATAATGAGCGTCCAGGGGTCCAGCAGCTGTTATATAGAGGGTTTGGAGTTGCCAAATACCCATATATAATTTAATTATGTTCCGATGTACCTTATTAGGGTGAGTTGCCAGCTTGCACCATTTATTTTAATTTTTATTTAGATGAGTTGTCAATTATTGTTTTTATTTTAATTACGTTCAAGTGTACCTTATTAGGGTGAGTTGCCAGATTGCCCCATTTATTTTAATTTTATTTAGATGAGTTACAAGTTATTGTTTTTATTTATATAAGGAGAGTTGGCAGATACCACCATTATTTTAATTTATTTAAATGAGTTGCCACTTATTTATTTATTTATTAAAGGCAAGAGAGACTTTCTCCTTAAATTTGTTCAGCAAGAGAACTAATTATTTAAAGGATCACCAATATTAACAATAAAAGAAATACACTGCACAATTAATCCATGGCTTAGCAAAATAAATAAATAGAACCCCGATATTAATAATAAAAGAAATGCACACGACGAATCCCAATATTAACAATAAAAGAAATACAATTAAACCGAAATAAATAAAACACCAAATTAACAACAGAAAATAACAGTACATTTTATATATCTATATTTATATATTAAACATTGAAATTTTAACTAATTTCTCCGAAAGCGTCTATAGACTTTAAATTATACATTTAAAAGAAAATCTTACAGTAACTCACGATCTCTATGGCATAAGGAAAAACTTTTTAAATATTCTTAACCACCAGGTCACCCAGGGTACCCATTTTATATTGTACATTATTCCAATAACATATTCTATAAGAATAATATTTAATTTACCTATAATTCGAGAGACCTGAATCGTTTTCACTTACTCTAAAGCCAAACCGAAAGTGTCTATTTACTTTGGTCAATCCTCTTTACATATATATAAAATGTCTTCATCAAAACATCATCTCTTTTTATTCCAAGAAATACAAAAGTGCGTAACGAGTCCAAATTTGATACACGTTAGAAGCAGATGATTCATCTGAAGCACTCTACAGAAAATGCAAGCAGAAAATAACAGTACAATATATATATATATATATATATATATATATATACACACATATATATACATATATATATACATATATACACACATATATATACATATATATACCTATACATATATATATACATACATACACATACATACATATACATAAGAAATACGCATACCACAATAAATTGAAAAATAAAATTGTAAGAGAAACATACAGATTTGTGTTACCCTTCTGCGTTCATGGAATCTTGTCTTAATAAGGCTAAACGAACCTTCTATCGTGTGAATAATAACACTCGCACCTTGTCAAAAAATATTTTAGTACTTCCATTTTTCCCGGCTTCTTAGGCATTGCTAATGTACTTAAACTTTTGGATATCAGTGTAGTTTTTTCATATAACAATATTGTGAAAAACATCATAGTAAAAAATAGCTCTACCAATAATTTAGGCATTATCTATAAAATTGGGTGTAAGCAACGTGAATCCTTTTACATAGGTCAGACGGGAAAGGATTTGCAAACGCGTGTAAAACAGCATCAATATTCCGTGAGAACGGGACAGTTGTCCAGTGCCCTTTTTGTCCATTTGTCTGAGTTATCCCATTGTATTGATTGGAATAATGCTTCAGTTTTGTTTCACTCTAGCAACATTGTTAATAGAAATATTCTTGAGTCTGCTATAATTCAACTTACAAATAACTTTAACATGAGTAAAGGTCTGTTTCAACTCGATCCCGTTGCTCTGAATTCCTTCAGAATGGATTTAAACAAAAAGGGCAGGTTGCTAAACCTTTGGTAAAAATTTGTTTTTGTTTCTTTTTCCTTAGAAATCTGTATGTTTCTCTTACAATTTTATTTTTCAATTTATTGTTGTATGCGTATTTCTTATATATATGTATATGTATGTATGTATGTGTATGTATGTATTATATATATATGTATAGGTATATATATATATATATATATATATATGTATGTATGTATTTATATATGTATGTATATGTATATATATTTGGTTATGCGGGTGTACATGTTTAGTTGTATTATTTGTAATTTTTCCAATTTATATTTATTTTCATTTCTTTATTCTTTTGCTAAACCTTTGGTAAAATTTGTTTTTGTCTCTTTTTCCTTATAAATCTGTATTTTCTCTACAATTTTATTTTTCAATTTATTGTGGTATGTGTATTTCTTATATATATGTATATGTATGTATGTATATATGTATAGGTATATATATGTATATATGTATTTATATATGTGTGTATATGTATATATATATTTGGTTATGCGGGTGTACATGTGTAGTTGTATTATTTGTAATTTTTTCAATTTATATTTATTTTTATTTCTTTATTCTTTTGTGACCAACGGATCTTTCAGACATTAATTATAAAAACCGTTGGTAATTTCTCCCTTATGCATATATATATATATATATATATATATATATATTCCTTATATATTGGGTTTATATTTCGTATATATACCTTATATATGGTGTATATATTTTTATAGTTCTTTATATATCATCTAGGCATCATTTTGTTTTCCAATTTATATTTACTTGTACTTTTTTATTCGTTTGTGACCATAGCATGTATGATTCAGACAATAACTAAAAAACCTTTGGTAATTTTTTTTTTCCCTTATAAATTTGTGTGCCTCTCTTACAATTTATTTTTCAATTTATTTTTTGGTTTATTTCTTTATTTCTTTGTGACATATATATCATTTTGGCATCATCTATTAAATTGATTGTAAATTTTCCTTTTGAGCTTGAATTTGTAGACTCCACTTATAATTTTTGGTTTTTTATCTGTTGGTTTATTTCTTTATGGTTATTTCGGCTGTGACGTATATATCACTAAAGCATTATTTTGTAATTTTTCCAATTTATATTTATATTTATTTTTATTTCTTTATTCTTTTGTGACCTGGAAACAAGCCATTTGAATTTATGTTGAATTTCGGGCAAAGTGCTAAAAGTGTCATTTTTCCATACAAATGTGTTTGCTCCTCCCACAATTTTTTTTCTAAACTTACTATATATATTAGTAAGTATATATATATATATATATGTTTATTTTTGTAACCTATATATTGTCTTGAACTCTCCTTTCACTCCAGTGTTCCTGAGGATGTCATTAGACGAAAGCGCTTGAGCACCTCTTTGTGTTTCTTTTTCCCTTCGTGGTTTTATTAATCATATATATATATATATATATATATAGTGTACTGTTATACTGTTATAGTGTACTATGTATATATATATATATATATATATTATATATATATATATATATATATATATAATGTCTTCATTAAAACAACAACTCTTTTTATTCCAAGAAATATGAAAGTGCGTAACGAGCCAAATTTGTAATGACCACCCACGCATTCTCACAATGCTGAGCGAGAAATGCCACATACACACACACACTAAACGAAGCTTTATACTACCCAACAAGAGACAGGAAAAACGTTCTCCTTAATTGCTCGAATTATTTCAATACATCTAGACGCAAAACGAATCAAAAATTAACAATACAAGAAATACACTTGACAATTAATCCATGGCTGAGTGAAAGAAATAAATAAAACCCTATTAATCCAATACCAGACAAAAAAAATGATATAGAAAATAAATATACAAAAATAACCAAGAAAGTCAGAAGAATCTAACTGTATAACACACGAAACACAGGTGAAGCGTCGACCAAAAAGGTTAGCCGCAAAGGTTCCCCTGACCTACATCTCGTCTCAAAACCGGTTTCTATCTCCCTTCACACTATATATATTGTTTTGATTATTGCCATTACTATTGAAGTTAAAAACTGAACTTAAATATATACATAAGCATCACGTGATTGTTTTCCATGAACAAATTATTTATAGGCTAAATTAGCCTTTGATTAAGTAAAGAATTTCCTTATCATATACCCATAGGCATAATATATATATATATATATATATATATATATATATATATATATATATATATATGGGTGGTGCAAATGTATTTACACAGTAGTAATAATAGCTAAGTCGGTTTTCCTTCTCCCCGAATTGTTCATTTTGACTAAGGTCAAGCTTGTCACTCCGCCTTAGACCTACCGTTTAACGTTGAATCCGAACTACTCTCCAGCACAGGCGGGCAGAAATTACAATGTCATCGTTCGGAATCGATCTCAACCTCCGATCAGCACCCCCGTCTTAACCACTAGGGTACCCTGGGTACCCATTTATCTACCAGCCCAACCAGACATTCATTTTCATAAACTAAACACATTTTAATCACACTCCTACACGAGAATTAGTAAGTAGAAAGTCAAGTCGAATAGATGCATCCAAAATCGGAAAAATTGAGGATCGAATAGTATGACCGCAAATAATAATGCAAATATTGTCGTGATAGAGATTGCAAGTGGCAAATGTTGATCAATGTTGCAAAGGGATGAGGGATATTGCATGAAGGGTTGGGTTCCAAAATGGGAAAACCGAGAATAGTATGGGCGCAAATATTAATGCAAAATATTGTCGTGACAGTGCGTGCAAGTGAGCTCATGCATCTTGAGATGTGGGCATTAAATCTACGGAGAGAAGATAAAGACACCATTATTCGGCCAATCAGGACGTCCAAAGCGTGGGTCCGTAATATAGGTATTACGATTGGTACACAAATTTAACATAGCCCCGCCCAGTTACATTGACAACTAATCAGCAAACTTACAAACCGCCTATTAGTCGCTTGGGGGTGGTGCTTGGGGATCATGCATATAAAAGTGAGTATTTTCAGCTGGAACTTACAACAGTTATTTTCACCAGTGAATAAACATTCCCTCCGTCATGAGTCATTCACAAGAACGTTACAGTTTACCGGATTTATATCAAGATGGAAACACTGTTGCGTTGTCTACAATTAATCTTTTTAACGCAGCCGTCCGGGACGGGTTATTTCCAACGCAAACCGTTGATGATTTTTGGAATGACGCTCCTTACGATCCGCAAAGGATTGCCGTAGAAATGTAAGTAATTATGTGCCTGTAATTTTATTTTTTGTAGCCATTTATTCACGAACTTGTTAATTATTTTAGTGTTCCTGTCATTAGGAGAAAGAGCACTGTTCTGGATTATTTAATCATATATATATATATTATATATATATATATATATATATATATATATCAAGGAATCAGAAACAATGAAAACGTCTGTTTCTTCCCAAAAGGCCGGCGAAAGCAAGCCCTTATCAACTAAAGTACGCGTAGGAGGCGTTTCAAGAAATGCCCGCGAAAGTCCGGGTCGCAGAGACTATATAAGCGAGATTCCACTGATACTCATTCTCACTTGCTCACTTGTCACTTGTCATTTTCTCGTCTTGGTCTCCACCTTCGCCAGCAGAAACTCGTCACGTCAACCGCCCTCTTGCTTCCCGCCGGAGGAGCGGCCTGCTGTTCCTTCAAGGCTTTCGATCTATCGTCAAGTAAGACCTTCCGCCGTCAGCCTACAGAAGCACTTCTTCGAAGCCCAGCGCCGTTTCGACTTCAGCCGGTTTCAGTCCCTCAAGCATCATCTCAACTCTACAAGAAGCGAATCAACACTTGAGGCGACCGGCGCCCGTTGAATAAACTTCAGTGGGACGGTCATCATCACCGCGGGCCTACAGTCTGCAAGGTCAACCTTCAAGTATCTCTTTATCTACAGAGGTATTCGGCATCTCGGACCTACAGTCTACAAGTCAACCTGCAAGTATCTATTCCATCCAGAGGTATTCAGTATCGGTAAGCCTACCTCCCTTTTTGCCTCGTTTTAAACAATAACGCAAAGCCTACATCAGTGTACCGCAGAAGCGTAGGCTATAAACGCAAAGTGTTTTGCAAATCGTTCGAACTGACTCTCGTTAAAAACACAGTAGGCCTATTTCATAATCCAAGTGTCATTACAATATTTGATTGTGCATCAGACTAATTCTCTAATACAAACCCGCACTAGGTTTATTTCCTATGCCAAGTTCAAGTGTCATTTTCAATACCGTAATCGTGAATTGAATCATCCTGCTATTGTGTTCTTTAATGTATCCATCGATATTTTGCATTCACTTATTTATGTGATTTATTTGAGCATTTCATTATTGACGGCCGAATCCATTTAGAGTGTACCAAACGCACGTGCATTCTTTGTCATTACTAAGCCCATTCAGTGTTCATCTATTCATAACCTTTGGCCTACATAATCAGTGTGTTACGTATTCTATTCAGTGTACCAAAACGTACTTGCTTAATTTCTATTATTTATTAGGCAGAAGCATTTGCTCCATGTTCATCTATTCATAACCTTTGGCCTACATAATCAGTGTGTTACGTATTCTATTTAGTGTACCTAAACGTACGTGCTTAATTTCCATTATTTTTTAGGCAGAAGCATTCGTTCCATGTTCAACGATTCATAACCTTTAGCCTACATATTCAGTGTGTTATGTATTCTATTCAGTGTACCAAAACGTACGTGCATAATTTCTATTATCACTAGGTTTCATATTTTATATTGTGTTCCATTTTGCATGCCATTAGCCTAACATAAATGAATCTTACCCATTTCTCTTATTGGCTAAGCTCCATGTCATCTTAGCATAATATAAAGGCTGTTAAATAATTGTTCCTCACTATAATTAATGTCAATCATTTGTTATTCACTGTGAACAAATAACTGATTTATTTTCTTAATTAAATACAAAACAATAAGGTGCTTTTTATAACCTTAACAATATTTGCTTGTGTGTAATCCAAGCTGATGACCTCGAAGCAATTCGTATCACTCAGAAATATTATAGTAGGCCTACTCCATTAGCTACCTTCAATCGGTGATACTGTAGGACATCATAAATTGTTAACCCAGCCTGTCATTATAACAACCAATTTGCATCAATTAATCACTAGCATTAAATTAATCATTATCACCTCATTTGGCTAACAATAGGCTCACTATATATATATATATATATATATATATATATATATATATATATATATATATATATATATATATATATATGGAGGGTCGTAGTAATTCATCTCATCACATTTAAAATGTTTCATTTAAATAGTAGGTATCCGCAATTATAGATTAGTTTGCAATTAATATTATGCTAAATTCCTGTTTTGATTCGTTGAATTTTTTTATAGCAATCCTTTGCAAATTTTAAATAATTTTATAATTTCCATAATAAATGAAATGTTATTCGGCATTTTCTCTTAGAGGAACTTCTCTGAGCGGTTCAAAGATATCTTCACATTGTAATACTCTTATTATATGTATACTCTGTATATGTTTTAAGGAATTGGGTTTTTATTAAAAAAGATTCAGTATGAACTAATTAATTATTCTTTCTCCTTTAAGGTCCGATGAGGATTTGACTCATGTTATACAATCTTTTCGTTTTGAAACGCATGTCGTAGACCTGAATACGGAGGTAGAAGATTTACCGCGCAGTCAACCCAGCGGTTGCCACATCATTAACGAAACAATGTAAGTTTTTTTCTTTTCTTATGTTTCGAGCTTTTTTTTCGGGTAACAGGACGCAATGTATTTTCATCAATCTTAAATAAACTACAGAATACACAAACTAATAGCTTCTGCCCGAATTGTTCATTCTGACGAAGGTCAAGCTTTTCACTCCACCTTAGACCTACAGTTTAACGTGGAATCCGAACCACGCCCCATCAGCAGCCCAGCGTCTTAACCACTAGGCCACCTAGGGTACCCACTTATCTACCAACCACTTTCTTTATTGTGTGGAAGGATGAACAGCTGGGTTTTGCTGCGCGCCGGCTGCCGTCGGGTCTCGAACCCGGGGCCGATGGATTCGTAGTCAGCGACGCTAACCACTACACCACCGAGGTGTGTATATATATATATATATATATATATATATATATATATATATATATGAACAAAACATCTGTTGTGCGCAACCCCTTCATTTATGTGGTGCACACCATTTTTCCGATTGCACTTATTTCGTACGTGCGTGGTTCGTTTATTTCAGGATGACTCTGCCTATCCAGTCGGATGGCCTTTCAATTTTATACGCGTAGTTTCCCTTGGCTTACTTGAAGCCCACTTTCAATTTTAAATTTTCAATGTTAATTTACCCTCAGCTTACAAGAGAGGCCTATTGCAAGGTAGCATAGAAACGACACACTCCCTCTTATAAAGTTTATTTAATTTCACTCCAATTAAGACATAAATTGAAAGAAATATACGGATGTGCGATTACAAATTTTGTTTAAAAAATCAAATTCTTAATTTAAAGAAAATAGTTGCAAGTATTTAAGTCTAAAAAAAACCTTTATACAGGTTTTTTTTTTTGCGTGTTGTAACTTTAGAAACAGCACTAAATTTAACTTTCGTAATCTAAGAAGTAGTTTACAAAAAGGGTTTACTTACAAAAATTTGGGAAATTTACTCTCAACAGTTCTGCGCGAGTTCCGCAGATTTTTTCAGGAAAAAAGTCCGTCAATTAAATTAGATTACTTCTCACAATAACTGAATGGTCATGCACTAACTTCCAGGGATTCCACGGGAACCAACTTCAACACAAGATATTGACTCTTAAATTAAACGAAATTTCACAAAATTCTTTGTCTGAAGACTAACATTAATCAAGCTCTTCCAACTAAGTTCGTACAAAACAAAGGCAATTCAAATTTTAAGTACAACGTGAAAAATTTCAAATCAACTTAGAAATTTTCAATTATGCCACACAACCTAAAGATTCATTCTTTACAAGCCACTTTATCTTTACAAGACCGAACTACAACTAACTTAGAAATCTAAGTTACACCTTGAAATTTCAAGGACTCCGCCTTACAATATTCTGAATGACCTATCAAAAACATTTTCATTGCATAAGGTCGTCCCTACGAAAGCTTTCATCCATACATAAGGAAAGAAGGAGCTTTTCTTTCTCCTCACTGGGTGTTACAAGAATCACTGTCCTTTGATTGGACATTGACATTCCCTTCCAAAAACAAAGCTCCTCCTTTTCCTTAAAATCAACTTAAAATAAACTTCTTTCTTCGAAACCACTTGGTTTCTCAAATTTATGACCAACGTCATGGTCCAATTTAACAAGTGGATTCGAAGTCTGTTTTCCAAAAGTTTAACCACGAAGCGAAGAGAAAACAAACCATTTTACATCTGAACCCGGCCAGCTTGTTTTCCCTTCTCTTTGAAGCTAGGGCCGCTCCTCGACCCTACCATAAATCTCCACCGCAAGGCTGTCCTGGGTTTTATCATTACCGTGAGAACACAAAAATTAAAATCGAACGAACGTTAAAGAATGTGAAACATTTTTATTTTTTAACCCTGTACCAAGAAACCTATTGATATTTTTCAATAACCATACTCTAAACTACCTTGCTTTAGAGATTTAAACAATAAAATCTTAAAACTAAAATTTCTGCTCCTATTCTTGTAAGAGATTTCGGCACACAAATTTGCCGTCACAACATCCCTCCCCTCCTTTAATTTTGCACTCCGATGCAAACTTTCTTAACTAGGGGCGGTTATCATCGCTAGATTCACAATTTTCACTACTTTCTTTTTTATTTGTCCCCTTTATTGGGACACTGACACTGGCACATTTAGTTTTAATCGTTCTCGGTTTCTTCGTAGTGTACTCGAGGTCTGGGTCTAAGAGCATACGGACGCTCGAACGGTGGCCCTGTGAAAGCAGCCTGTCTGCTTTGTCCGGGGGACCCTATTCCCACAAGGTCCCCGCGAGGAAGTAGTTCGGAAGCACCAGGCGGTTCCTGTCCGCCACTCGGTCCTGCCAATGGGCAGGAAGTGCACTCCGGGTCACCTCCACTAGTCGATGTTTCTCCGTTTCCTGGGCGAGGCTCTCCGGGAGGAAGTAGTTCGGACGCGCCCGGCGGTTCCTGTTCCGCCACTCGGTCCTGCCAGTGGGCAGGAAGCGCACTCCGGTTCACTTCCCCGTGTCGATGTTTCTCCGGTGTCGAGGCGAATCGCTAGAGAGAAAGGATGGTGACCCTTCCCCCCCATCTCGTCCACTGCACCATCCGCCCAGCCTTGTCGCTCGACGTCCCCTGAGGCATCGATGCTGCAGCAGCTGCGGTTCCGATGGGTCATTATCTCCTGACTTGGTTGTCTTCCCGAGGTTGAGTAGGAAATCTTCTAAGGACCTTCCAAAGACAATGAGGTCATCCAGGTCACTCGATACTCCCTTATCCAGTTGCTCCCGAAAAATAAAATTCATTACTCTTTGGAACACTGGTGGACTATTGGACAACCCAATCGGGACCCCCTGAACTCGAAATGACCGCTTTTCGTTGAGAAGGCAGTTTTCGAGATGCTGTCCTTGATGCACCACACTTCTTTTTTTTCTTTTAATCGCCTCCACTTTGGACTCCTGTGGTCACTCTTCATTCCTAGTGACCACGTTGTCCTGGTACTCTACCTGTGACAGTAGTAATTAATCTTGTCTTTCCCTCGTCGGTCTTCTTCCTTTCGAGAGCGACGGACATCTGTGAACATGAGTCTTGAGGCGTGTCAATCTCTTCTTAGTCACTTGTGGAATCTTGACTCTTTCTCACAGTGACCCTTGTTCCACTTTTTTCTTTTCGGGCGAGGAATCGAACGGCTGTTCCGACTAACCTCCCCGTTCTCTTTGCCTCAACCACCATGCCGATGTCATCTTGTCTTCAAGGTAGTACTCGTCAGTCTTAATTCTCAAGAATAACTTTACCGCCTCCTTGGAAAGTGTTAACTTCCCGTTGAGATTTCCGCTCTGTGATACCTGCAAATCACGTTGAGCCTCACTGCACGTCCCTTGCAGCGGAGAGTAGACGTCCAGGGGAAACCATATCCCCAAATTTTCTTCGCTTCTATTCCCTTATCATTTAACTTCCCTTTGGGATTCTGCTCGACAACTTTTGCAAGTATTCTCAAGCCTCACTGCATATCCCATGCAGCGGAGAATAGACGTCCACGGGAACCGCGTCCCCGGGTTTCAGTCTGACTCTCCTTGTCAGAATCATGCTGGCTTCTTTATTCTGTCCGCTCCCATTCCTGGTCTGGTTACCTCTTCGTTCAGAGTGACGACTCTTTTCTTTTCCAAGTTACCTTTATTTCGTCTTCATATTCTCCAAAACAACACGCCTATGGTCAAATCTTGCTGAGCCTCTGGAATTATAGACACAAAAGAATTCTTCAACGCCCTTTCCCATAGCCAAACTTAATTCTACTCCCTTACATGAATGGGCGGGTCCTGTGCAACCGTGTACTGAGAAGTTGGCAACTGTCCAAAGAAGGCTCCCGATGTTCTGGTGCATAGCTTATGTCAATGTGACGAAAGCTCCACCATCACCCAGCGCGGTGGAAGCTTGTTGAGCGACGAATACTGGTTGGGTGATCAGTCCTAGCCGACGACTCGCCGCTACTTCCTCTGAGGCTATTCGGGAGGCTTCCCCTTCCAGGCCTGCTGAATGTTTGTTCGAGGGCACGCCTCTTCCCAGTGTCCCATTTGCTGGCAAATCTTGCACTGGCTCCGGCCACTTTCTTCTATTGTTCCCTCTTTGGAGTCACTGTCTTCGTTTGACATGGTTTGTTTTCGCTTCTGGTTTCTCATGGGTTTATAGTAACGTTTTGAGTTGTGTTATTCCTCCTGTGACCAGTGTCACATTTCTTCCTTCTGGGCTCTCCTCTCTTGATGGACTTGTCTCCGACGTTCACCTCCACATCCTTGATGTTGTCCTCCTTCGTGGCAATGGATATTCTTTCTTCTGGATGTTGTGAGTTGTAGTTCCAGGATGTGGGAGGATTTTGCAGTTTCTGCAGTCTTCGGCTTCTGTCTTGTGGCGTTTCTTCTCTTAGGACATGTTCATCTCTTAGTCCTAAGCTTGGGTTGTTTACCGAAAACTTGATTGATTCCATCCAATATTCCCGAAAGGATGTTCCTTTGATGAAATTACGAGCACACGGGGCTCCAATAAACCTTAGTCCCCCCGCCTATGGCCTAAACCATTAGAGGTACAGTAAAACTAAACATACCTTACAAAAGAGAATTTAATTCTGCATTTAATGAGAAACAATTAAAACTTGGTGTTCCCGCCATTGGCTTCCAAGACAGCCTGAATTCGCTTTGGGTAGCTTGCCAAAAGTGACGTGAATAGATCTTGATCGTTACGCAAATTTGCTAAAACAGTTTCAATGTGTTGCGTCATTGTATCCTTCGAAAATCGATTTGCTGCAGGTTCTTGAAACAAGAGACATTCAACCTTGTCCTTTATAACTGATCCAATGTGTTCATAGACGTTCAGGTCAGGAGAATTTCCTGGCCATTCTTCATTTCCAAAGAAATCGATCTCATGGTTCCGCAACAACTGTTGAGTGGCTAATGCCTTAAAGCAGGGGGCATTATCGTGCAGAAGTGTGACCTGATCGACATCCATAACATTGTTTGGGTTTCTTAGAAAAGGAATGACATGCTGGGATAGAATAATATCACGAAAATACTGTCCATCCCAACTCTGACCATTTGGCTTCAGCATCTACATGAGCTTCTTTGCAATGAACAAAACAAACACCAACACAGTCTGGACTTTTTAATAATTCGCGATAATGTTCATTGTCATCGATTTCATCTGGTGTTGTGGCCCACACTCGATCATTTTGGAAGTTAGGCCGACGTGTTACGTAAACAAAAAATTCATCGGAGACAGCTAAATGCATGAAATCATCCACATCCCAATCTTCAAGATAATGGGCAAACCACATTCTGTCATCGATGTTAAGTTGAGTTTTTCTTGGCTTTGGAAGTTCATGCCAAGGCTTTAAACCTTGCCTATGACGGTACAGTCGAATGATCTCACCACTAACGATCTTTCCTCTCAACACTTCGATCTCTCCAGAAAGTTTAGCACAGCTGTTTTTCCGCTTACGTGTACCGCTTTCAATGATGTCCTTTGTTTCCTGAGAGAGTGGCAAATTTGGGCGCCCAGATTTGGTTGTATCCATTTCACATTCATCCAAAGTTTTATTCCAATTTCTTTTGACGAAGTCCTCACTTCTTCGCAACTTTTTGGCAACCCACGAACGTGTTATAAAGGTGGCTCCAGCATCACGAGCTTCCCGAAATGTTATTGCTCGTATGCGATCTATCACACGTTGCCTCTCCGAATCACCAATTAATTGAGAAGCCATTATATTATCACTTTATCAGCTAGAGTAATTTTAATACCTGCAATAAATAATTTTATATATTTTTATAATCACTAAAAATTATTTCGATATAGGTAAACATGTAAGCTGCAAATGAGGGGGCTAAGGTTTTTTGGAGCCCCTTACTCCGGCATAACGGACTTGAACGCGTCCTTAAGTATGTCATCTTTAATATGTCTCCTTATAGGATTAGCCTGAACCAAGGCATTATCTGAACTTAATAATCTTGTGGCAAATATGTTGAGTGTCTCACCTTTTTCCTTCCTGACGGCGTTTTGGCTGGTTCCTGAATTCTCTTGTGCCCGTTCACCTATAAACGTCGGCGAACTTCTTTCCAATGTGTGTCCAAAAGTCGTTTGCTCAGGACCCCTTACTGCCTGTGGGAAATTCGGGATATAAGATGAAGGGTGTTGTTCTCCTGATGAACTTGGTCTCTACCCAACCCTTTCCTGCGTCGAAAGTTCTGTAACGGAAGGAACTAGAGAGATTCTCCTGGGACGAACCCCCGACCTGCGGTTGTCCCAGTACTCCAGCTGCGGAGCAGTCATCACACGTTTTTCCAGTTTCGACCCTCTTCGGTTTATTTCTTCCTCTAATTCCGTGCATTCCTTTAGTAACCGATTAATGTTGGAAAACGTCATCTTTCTTAAATTTTCCAAACTTTCTGTACTCATCTCCTCCAAGTTCTTTGGTTCGGTATCACTAATGTCACTTGCACTGTCTTCTCAGTTCCTTCTAACCACGCTCTTTACCGACATCGCGCAGCTTATTTGTTTATTTATTTATTTTAAAACGTTTATCACTGTTAGGGACACTTTTCATTGTTCCCAATTTTTATTTTTTAACCCTGTACCAAGAAACCTATTGATATTCTTCAATAACCATACTCTAAACTACCTTGCTTTATAGATTTAAACAATAAAATCTTAAAACTAAAATTTCTGCTCCTATTCTCGTAAGAGATTTCGGCACACAAATTTGCCGTCAGAACACAACATACTATACAACGAGTGCGCACAATCAGAAAACGGCTTTTTATCTGTCTGCATACCATTTCGTCGTTTCGTTGAGTGTGACACGGGTCGAATAATTTGTAAAAAATTTATAAATTCCTTATCACGTGACATATGCATGAGAAATGAAAGGCAGTACATCCCGCGAGTATTACTAAAATATCCTTGTAGCCGGAAGGGATTCGTACTACTTCAGGGATATGCATCTGCTCGAGAAATTTTACAATAACAGGGTCACTCCAGGGCTGAGTACCGAGTGAATCAAAATAGTACATGCGGTCCCTATTTTTAAAATAGATTGCAAACCAATGAATCCCTTCACTACCAATAACATCTGTGTTCTCAATAAGACTACCGCAATCTCTTCTAGTTGGCAATTTCAATGTTTCATTCTACGCAAACACACCGATAAATTTGGAACGTGTGATTCGTTCACTATTCATTACTCTCTGACGTGTATTCGCGTCCATTTTAAAAGTCAGTGACAACGCCCCTAAATCTGTCTACTTCTATTAGGGCTTGTAACTCGAGGTATACTAGTACACTAATAGGTGCGTCTATCGGCTTGCCGAATTCCAATCTGACTGAGATATTTCCACTTTGTTGTGGACTTAAGTGTGTATTTACACTAGCAGATAAGTCAGGTGTGATGTCAAACGGATGAAGGTTAAACTGATCGATGAATTCTTTCTGCGTTATCCCAATCCCGAGCTCATCACAAGTACCGGCGATATGGGCCAGATTACTATATGCTTTCGCGCAAAGCGGGAACACAGCGTCTGATGAATAATCCGTATCTAATGTTCCCCCCAACGCAACGCCATTAACGTATAGAGTTATATTTTTAAGGCCGAAATTCTCGAATTTAAAGGCACTTTTTTTATTTTTTATTCACCGAAGCATGGTCCTGCATTCCAATTAATATCCTTTTAGGTAGATTTCCTAGGGCGATGTCTATCTGCTTCGAGCCCAACCCTGCTGGCACCGTGTATATTTTGATCTATACTCTGTTAATTGGGTATTTTACTGTGGCATGTATTAAATTTTTCTCAATTTCTATTTGTTTAGGCGAACTTAATTTCACTCGCCGTACGCGGAGATATGTTTCCATAATGTGAATCACAACGGGTTTTGCTCCCTCTTCTTGATCAGCATCCAGATTTAAACAGATCTCAGGATTCGTGCGGGTGAGCTTTATTTTTTTATCTACCCCATTCACCAGCAACTTCTCCTGGAATATGAAGTCTGTATGCAAGCGTCCAAAACACTCATATATCTTCTTTTTAGAATTTTTAAATTTGTCCTTTATACTACTTTCGTCTTTAGCTTGATAATAGCCATCGGCACTTAAAAAGGTATCCTTCGCTTTTTTGGAAATGTTCAGCACATTTTTTAGATAGGCTCGTAGCTGATAGTACCCCGTACCTGCCGATATGTTGACCTGATTTAAATATACGTCACACTGGTTCAATATGGAGTGCAGAAAGTTTGTTTCAGGGTATACAGCATACATGTCATCGCAGTCCGTTTCATCAGAGTGGGCTATACGTAGTTTAGCGTACATGTGCACACAGTTTGGGTCAAAAAAGTAAGGGCCTGAGCTGGGTATCACCAATTCTATTGGAACACTCGGGGAACTAATTGTGTTTAAAGGGTTAATTGTAATAAAGTCACTGTGCTCAATAGAAACTTGAGTTGGGGGCATGTCAAAGAGGGACAGCTCCGATTTACAACATTGTGAACCACACGGATGGATGAAGCGTGCCATGACGCGTTAGAAATAGTGCCTCCTCTCTCGACAAGTAGTAAACAAACTATGATCCATGAAATCAATGTCCTAAGCTTATATCAGTCAAAAAAATGGTCAACCATAGGTTTCATTCGCTTAGAACATTTCTTTTTTGATATCCTTTTACGTTTAATGCCACGTGGTGGTAATCCCTTTTTCCGGACGGCCCTCTTGTTCTTCCCACCACCACGCATTTTTCTCTTTACATCTTTGACGATTTCGTCCCGTGTACGCTTTAAATGTTTTTTTAGAGCTTCTTTAGGTTTAGTTCCAGCCAATATGTCTTCTGCCCTGTTAAGACCTGATTGTAACGCTTTCCTCCCGAGGTATCTGGCACCCATCTTCAGCAAGGGGACCGCCGTAGGTAGTATGGTTGAAAAAATGGATCCAAGTCCACTACCACGCTGGTATCTCACACCTCGATAGACTGTGAAAGGCTTTCCGTCCATTATAACTCCATTTTTTCCATCAATCGTTCTTATATATATAATATATATATAATATATATATATATATATATATATATATAGATATTGGTTATTAGATTAGTCGCGACATTCACATAATGGGGCCTGTCATATGTAATACTCAAGCTCTTCCCTCTATGGTTGGGAATGTGGGCAATGCATAGCAGGCGTGCCCGGGTATCCCCAACAAACTGGTGCTCCACTATATTGCTGTAAATATAGCACATGTCTTGGGGTGTATAGCCAGCAACCAATTTCTCCAATTTCATTTGATGCATTAGGCTGGACAAGTCATGTTGTACCTCGTGAAAGGTATCTCTTTGGAAGACTGATCGATATCGCCCCTAGGTTATAATTTTGAATAGCCCTTTGTCTTTAATATTTCTGTTAACCTTTGATTTTAGGATTAGAGTATGTGCAGGGTTTGCTTTGTTTACGATTTCGTATAATAAATCAGCCGTAAGATTTGAGTTTTTTAAACTTACGTTTAAGTCTCTCCCAACATCCTCAGCCGCACCATAACGGCCCGGACCTAGTGTTACTTCTGTACTGTAATACTGTGTATCCCTAGTCCGGCCGATACGTATAGTTTCATCCCGAGTTACCCGGCTTTTTCACACTCATCAAGGTCTCTAAGAATCGTAAAAACGGGATCTTTATAATCAATATTTAAAAAGAGGGTGTCCAGCTGAATTTCGCATTTCGGAGCCGATATTTTTAGCAAACTTCTGTTGCATTGCCCGGGGCAGTCGATAATAGATTTTTATTAATTCATGGTACTTCTTTAGCGTCTTTGTCATTCTGGAATATACACTATTTCAGGCTCGTTTGGAAATATATTCGTTCTTAGAAGCACCCTAAACGTATTTCGTGGATGAAGGTTACAAAGCAAATATCCGTAATGCGGGCTTGTAGCTTCTTTATAAACTTCCAAAAACTCCTTACGCTGACTCGGGAACATTTGATTGGCTAATACCCCAATTTGTGATACATCTGTACGTTGCGCTACTAAGACTAAATATTGTGTATTTAACGACACATCACGCATGTATCTATTTTTGAAAAATAGATTCTGATTGGTGAAGAACACGCTTATGTTAAGATGGTGGGAGAATACTGTAAATGTCTCGGCAAACGTTTTATCCATCTCCAACATGAGCTCGTCAATTACAATGACGAATTAACGTCATAGACACCTTTGTGGAACAAAATATCATCTTCGTACTCGTTGAACACTGATTGATACGTCGAATAGCACCATATAACTTTATGCACAAATTTTGAGAACATTTCCCCCTTTTCTTTAATGATTTTAAGTATAAACACAGTTTTACCACATCCTGTAGGTCCAGATATAACACATGTGGATGGGCTCGTGAACCTGAACTTTTCTACAGAATCTATTTCTAGCATGTCACACTCCTAAGTGGGTCATTTACAAAATATAATAAATATTTAGGTGATGATCCTTATATTCTACAGTCTTGTTTTTCCTCTTCTTCCACAGAACCGTGAATGACGATGAGGTGCGGCACCCCATCATCGATATTACAGATGACCCCGACGATAGTGTAGTTATTGTCATAGACTCCATCCCCACTGCCGAATCCACACCAACGATACCTGTAGCACGCGACAAATCAAAGCGGAAGCATGCTGAAGAAACCTCCACGTCAGGTATAAAGCGTGCCAGGATTGCGCCGGTTGTTAGACCCACAGTAATAGAGCCTAAACTCTCTACATTTTACGGCACAACCCCCACACTAGTACCTTCCTCAAAGATACCCCCTTATTCCTGTTCAATTCCGGGTACATCCTCCACAGCAGCAGCAGCAGCTTCTTGTTCTGTAGAGGATGGCATAACATTCGAGTTGGTGCGCACCGCTACCCCCCCACCCCAGCCTTGACTAGAAATCGGTATATAGTCAGGGTTGATTCTAGATCCATGTATAGCAATGGTGTTGAACACAGACTACGGCGCGTAGTTGAACGTATTGTGGAGCTTGCCTTTCAGAACCGCGACGAACGTGAAGTCAGAATGCGGCTGTCCTTCGGGTTCGGGTCAGATGACGGGGATGTAGATGATTTTTGGGTGGTAATACCATTCAGACGCTTGGCAGCTGTAGATATAGAGTATATATTAGGCCGTATAATGCAGGCCTCTAAAAGTAGTATAACCTTCAATATGGACAACTTCACGGTAAATATTGACCGTGTATTCCGTGTTGCGGGTCATCGTGCCACACCTTATACGCTTAACTTCAATTCTCAGGCTATTTATAGACGGCATATAAACGCCGATCGTGGTTGCGGCTTTATTGCAGTAGTCTTGGCCCGTATATTTACTGTATTAAATACACGGGTCAAAAACATTTGGTTGCCTACGGTAGTAGAGCGTGCCCGTAAACTAGCTGTAGAGTGTAAGCTTGAATTTCACTGTGATATGGGTCCTGAAGAGCTGAGAAGGGTAGAACAGGAAATGAATGTTCGTATAGTTGTATTTGGATGGATGATCGTCGTAGGACTGTGTATGTTTTTAAAAGCAGTGTGAGAGATCGTACAAGACCCCTACTTATTTTAGGACTGTCAGGACAACGTATCTCCCCATCCGTAATATAAGGGACCTTTACGCGAGTTATGATAAAAGTCGAAAATATGACGACATCATGATTTGTGTAAGGGTGTATCGAGTTTGCGGATGATATAGTGAAACATTGTAAAGATTGCCACATGGTATGTGAGCAGTGTAAAAGCCAAAGTGAAAGCCGTGTAGTTGAAGCTGAGAAGAGGAATGTAATGTGTGTAGACGCACATTTTTCAATAATAACTGTTTTGAGCTCCATAAATCAATTGGCACGTGCGGGAAAATGAGAATCTGTGAATGTGGTATGTTTCATATGATGGATAACGGGGAATTTCAAGCATAAATATGATTAAATTCACTGTTCTACGTGCCATGGGAAATATAAGGCGGTTGGAGTAAAGCATGTATGTTATATAAAAGACGCTAAGCCTAAAAATAGCACTTGTATAACTGTGTACTACGATATAGAAACATACACGAACGCTGAAACCAAAGGGGTTATTCCACACTTACTTGTAAGCCAGACTATCTGTGATGAGTGCATAAAGATCGAGTGTGATGAATGTCACAAATGTGGTAAACGGACAAACGTTTTTAAAACGATAGCCCAATGAAACTCTTTGTGTTCTATATTGTCAAGTTAGCGGACAAGTTAAAAAAAATGACTGTGTATATTCTTGCCCATAACGGGGAAAAATTTGACACACAGTTCCTTTATAAGGAGCTGCTTGAGCACGAGTCATCGGAGATATTTACAGGTGATCCCTTGAAAAGAGGAAACAAACTTATACAGATGCAAATAAGAGGTATACAGTTTAAAGACACTTTATTATTCACACCTTGTAAACTAGCAAAGCTACCCAAGGTCATGGGCGTAGCGCTGAAGTTTCAAAAGGATATTTCCTTTACACATTCCTCACTAGCGAAACTTTAAATTACGTAGGACTACCTCCACCCAAACATTACTTTAACTATGAATGTATGAGTACAGATGAACGTGAAGATTTTGACCGCTACTAACAGTTTTAATGAATGTAATCCTTATAATATAGCTGATGAATGTGAGCGTTATTGCGTGAATGATGTGCGCGTGCTTAGAGTATGTTTCCAGGCCTTTAGAAGGATGTACAGTGCTTACAAGAAGTCTCACGCTTCTGTCTCGTCCCAAGCTAGTCTGTTAGGTATAAAATGGGCGGTCCTTATGGCAGCGGAGGTGTGTTCGGATTGGTGCACATAACTGCTCTAACACAATCAATGACGTCCATTATTACGTCACTTCTGCTACATTTTAGTGTTTAAAATACAAATGATTAAGAAGCAGAATGGAGCAAGTTTCGGGATGTTGGGATGGTTATGGAGCAATCCTAGTCATCATAATATTAGCTGGGCATTACATTATACCGTCTCAATATATACTGTATGTAGACTATAGAGAACGACTAATTCGGCAAATATCCCAAATCATGGCATGATACCTAAGTTATTTTGACGCAGGTCTAAATTATTTGCTCAAATGCAATTATTGATATTAAGTAATTGTTGGGAATTGTTGTCAATATTGTTGTTTGTGATATATATCCTACGTGAAGAATCTAATGACCAAATTCCTCAGTGAACCTCTCACGCGCTCGCATTTCGAGGAAGTCACGGTCGTCTCACTAATAGATAGTTTATCCATTGTTTTAAGTGGTAACCTATTAAACGAACTATGTTAAACCTATTCCATCTTATGAAAGTCATTAGTCTAAAGCAAGACTGGTGGGCCGTGAATCAGAGAAATTTGCATTTGATTTGTTCATCGTAATTATTACGTAATATAGTATACTGTATATAGTAGTATATAAGAGTTTATTGGTAGCATATCATATGACAATTCCCATAAACATGTGATGACCTCGATGTTGCCAGTTTTTATTTTTTTCCTGAAACTATTACCTTCTCATAGTTTGTTTCAACAATGCATATATTATCATCTCCACGAGCGTAGACATTGCAAGAAAAGATTCTAACTAAGGATAAGTAAAGTTCTTTCATGGTCACAATATATACTTTTATAGATGTCAAACATAAAAATATAATAAAATTCTATATTAACATAAATATATATTCGATACACATTTACGTCATGGCTTTAACATCAGTATTTCGTATAGCTTCCTCCAGCATCAATAATTTCTTGCAATCGTTGCGGCATAGAAGAGGCCAGATTGTAGGGAATGTTTGGTGTTCGGCGTAAGCTCTCCCAACTATTCCTCGTGTGAGCTAAAAGTGCTTCAAATGTTCTTTCATTGCGTTGCTCCCATTCGTTAATCATTATTGCCCAAAGGTTTTCAATCGGATTCAAATCAGGAGAACGTGGTGGCAGAATTAGATTAATAATCTCTGGGTGATCTTCGTACCACGCTCTCACAACGTTACTCCTATGAATGGGACTGTTATCTTCCATTAAGTAAAATGGTTCCGGTGCTGGAACCAGATACGCACGAACACTGGGTAGCAGCACCTCTTCCAGTATCTGGCAATATTGCTGTCCAGTAAAGCGTCCATCTACTTGAGTCAATTCTCCGACACCATAGCCAGACATCCAGCCCCACACACCGAGATTGATGTGACCACTACGTTTGCTCGGGAAAACATTTCCTTCTTCATAGCGTTTTCCGCGCTGCCTCCAACAATGCAGGGAACCATGACTATCTGTTGAAAATGTTTTTTCGTCACAGTACACAACTTTTCTCCAGAATTCTTCCTCCTGCGGCAAGTATTGCAAGGCAAATCCCATCCGCGCCTCTTTATGCTCAATCGTCAATGCAGGTTTTATAGCTGGACGGCGAGAAAAATACCCTGCCTCGTGAAGTCTGTTGTTCACTGTATTTGCGCTACAACGAAGGTTCAGGTGTCTGTAAATATGCGTCGCTGGAACAAACGGATGCTCTCTGGCATGATTAACAATCGCAGCATCTTCCTCTTGAGATGTTGAACGCGGAGGACCAGACCTCGGCAAAGTAGCGATTGAGTTTTCTGCTTCATACCGATGAATCCACCGTTCCACAGTGCTTCGATGAACGTCTAGTCGTCTTGATATTTCTCTTATTGGCACACCATATTCATGCAATGTCACCATTGCTCCCCGCATTGCCTGGGTCGTCTCGTGGTGCACAGACGGCCTTTCCATCTTTGTGTAAATGGCTTATGTGAAGCGTGCTGGGACGATAAAGGAAATGAGGATACCATGCACCCCTTCTGAAATTGATTTCGGTTGTGAAGGGTACCAACCCTTCGAATGGTAATAATAATCAGCCAATTTCCTATTTTGTTGAACATATGCATAAAAAATTCGTCTTAAAAGCCAAGGATCCAAAGATTGTCAGCAATAGTTTATATCCCAACTGAATATAGTCAGCCATCAACAGTATAATCATATTTTATTTCCATAACTACTCATGACTACTCTGTCATAGTAAATAACCTTATTATGACTTAGGTAGTAGTGGTAATTCTGAGTGGCGGCCTCTAGCCACATACGTTAAACCTATCAGTGCGTCTAAGACCAGACTCTTCTGTTTCTGTCAATTCATTGTTAGTTTAAGGTATTTTGCTCTTTGTCTTTCTAGGTCTAGGGCATTAAAATAAATATTTGAGTTTGTGTTTAGCATTTCCTCCTCCCTTCGTAATTCCCCACCCAACCTCGTTTCCTTCGACATAGCAACGCTTACCTCCATCCTCATTCCACTTCCTTCATTAAACCTATTATCGCTTTTACTGTTCTTCCTTCCATCCTTCAATGCCAGCGTTCTTAAACCTAGCACATAAATTATATAATATGGAATCTAACACCTTAGATCTCTACGCATTCATGTTACTTGAAGACGCCTGTGTCTTAGGGGAATCTAAGTGTTGAGAGTGGGCTTGAGGGGTAGTCTATAGTTTATTACAGATGACCTTGAACGCTCCAACTATTTAAAAATGATTATTTATTACGCACATCATATGGCATAATACACACATGAATTTAAGTATCTCTTACACTATAGGAATGGAATTGAATCCTACCAGAGTTAAAAAGTCGCAAAATATGATAGATTAGTTTGGATTAAGAGGTCACTAAGAGAAAAGGATTTGGAGTAGAGCGGAAGGCAGAGAGTATATTTTCTCGAGTTTCGGTTATTATTAACGTTATATGGATACATTGCCATGCGGTGTGATCAGAGAGAGAGAGAGGGCTTTTAAATCACACCTTTTAAATGGTTTGTGGGTAAGGGCTTCACGTATGTTATTTTAGTCCAGGGTAGTTTAGGTGGAGGTGATAACGTAACTTGCACTTGGGACTGTTAATTGTAAGACAACTACCATAGCTGGGACTGAGACATGAGACACGTTATCCCTTGCATACTCTATATATATCTATATACAGTATCTATATATATAAATATACAGAGTGATCAACACAATGATAATGTGGACGTCATTGATGGGGTTAGAGCAATTATGTGCACCAATCCGAACACACCTCCGCTGCCATAAGGACCGCCCATTTTATACCTAACAGACTAGCTTGGGACGAGACAGAGGCGCGAGACTTCTTGTAAGCACTGTACATAGACCGTTTCAAATGCGATCCGTTGCAAGTCGCAACCACGATCGCCTCATTATGTTTTACGGTGTTCAAGAATAACTTCATACCTAAAGTCACCTTAGCCCGTCATTCACAGAAACAATCCCCGCAGTTATGGGCACAAGGCTATTTACTGGCTCATACACGTGCATCAACACAGATGTATACATAAAGCATGCCCGCAACACGGGAGAAGTACCCATTAAGGTTAATGGTCGTGTTTTTTGGGTTGATGGTCTAAGCGAAAACCGTGCCACTGGTGAGAAGACTGTGTACTCCTTTAACGGCTGCTGGTGGCAAGGATGCCCCCGTCCTGAGTGTGGAATCGTAGGAGATATCCACGGTAGATCTCCTGCCGACAGTCTTGCATGGACTGGCACCCGCGATCAACTTATAGGCTCCCAGTTCACTCACAAAGTCTTGTGGGAGCATGAGTATGATGCACGGATGGAAACAGATGGACAGTACCGTGAAGAAATAAACACGATCAAGCGTTCAATGGTGGTGGATCCTCTCAAATGCGGTGATAGCTTGTTCGGAGGGCGTACAAATCCCTTCAAGCTATACTTTCCGCCTACGGAGGGAGTGAAACTCCATTACTACAATTTCTGTTCTTTATAGCCCTACGTGATGAAGAACAATCCGTACCCCGTAGGTGCACCTGAAAAACTGGTGGGACCTGACCTGCCCCCCATCGAGGTGTTCTCCACAAATTTGAACAGGTACTATTTCGGCCTTTCCTTCGTAGATGTGCTCCCCCACGCGATTTATGGATGCCGATCTTGCCCGTCGTTATAGATCACAAGCTCATATTTCCCCTGTGCGTGAAGTGCACAGAGGAGAACAATGGGGAATGTAATCATACAACCAACCAGCGTAAGATCACAAGTGTATATACAAACCCTGAGCTGGACCTAGCCGTTCGCCATGGCTACAAAATATTGAAGATACATGAGGTGTGGCGGTTTCAGAAGCTACCCAACCTTTTTACGCCATATATAAACGCTTTTTTGAAGGATAAGGTAGAGGCATCAAGGTATCCGCGAGGAGTTGATACCGAAGATGAAAAATCGGCTTATATTCAACGTTACTGTGACCGTGAAGGTATACAGCTTGACCGTTCCAAAATTGTAAAGAACCCAGGCAAGCGCTTTAGTGCAAAGTTGTGTCTAAACAGTCTTTGGGGAAAATTTGCACAGAATACTGGTAAAGGGAACGTTCATTTGGCACACAGTTATAGTGAAGTCTGGGATTATGCCAAAGCTCCCGATAAACAGGTCATGGAGATCGTGAATGTAGGTAATACTTCCATAATAAAGTACAACAATACCGAATTGGCTATAGATACCTCACGGGTTACAAACATACCTGTAGCCAGCTTCACAACGGCCTACGCACGGATCAAACTTTGGGGCCATTGCATTCTCTTCATCGGAGGGTTCTGTACGCAGATACAGATAGTGTGATATTCACAGCGAGGGAGGGTGAATACATGCCTCCTATTGGTGCTGAGAGTTGACTGATGAGATCAAGGATAAGTATGGAAACATCGCATACGGCGACTCTTTTGTCTCAACAGGACCAAAAACGTATGGGGTACGGGTGAGGGTGGGGGAGGATATGAAATATATCGTGAAGGCTAAGGGTATCACGCTCAACCAGGCGAATCGGCTGGTCGTTAACTTTGATTCGTTGAAGGATCTAGTGTGCTTGGATGATGATGAGGGCGACCAGCCATCCCAACTAACTGTCGGGACTCACAATTTTCTGGCGCAGAAGCTGGGGGGCGTAAAGGAACTTAGGGGTACGAAAGTGTGCCGTAACACCTATAGGAAACGTTACCAGGTGCCTGGTACCTATGATACAGTACCCTTTGGATACCATAATCTTTGATTGTTATAAATAAATAAATAATATATATATATATATATATATATATATATATATATATAATATATATATATACATTAGGGTGATGCACAAATCATGACCATCGTGGATTTTTAGGGATACCCCCTCATTTGTTCCAATTTGTCACAAAAACACCCTGTGAGAAATTCCAGGTCAAACAAATAACATTCAGAGGTCGCGCCCGCCAATTGAAAATTTGAAAATTACAAAAAATTAGAGTAAAATCAAATTTTTTGAATTTGTTCTTATTTTTGTTGCAGGTTTGTTGCAGGTTGCAGGTTTTGTGCAGGTTTGCTGCAGGCAGAGTGGTAGGTGATGCGTATATGAGCAAATAGCGTTCAAGGAAATCGGTATCGCAGTGTGCTTGTGGCAGTGTCCAGGAGAGGTGCTATATCAGTGAGTCTCTCCGCCTCAATTTCTCTTCTATTTCCTCTATCTTAATTGTGACAAAAATGAGATCAAGAAGCTCAACAGATATCTGGCTGATCGGTCAACAAATAGATAAATTGAATCAAAGTAAGCTTCCATCAAAGAAAGAAGTAATTTCCTTATTCATGAATTATAAACATATCAAGAATGAAACTGTCGGAGAAGCATTAACTTCAACCGTTAATGATGTATTGGAAGTGTGGCAGAGAGCAGGAATACCAACAACCCAGAAATGTAATGTTGTGAAGAAATTAAATAAACTGTATGATGAGTGGCAAGGGCTGAAGAAGAGCAAAGGAAAAAAATCGAAGTTTTCAATAGAGAAAGAGAATACATGGAAAGAAAAATTGGATGGACTCTTTGATATTGCGCATGCAAATGCTAACGAGTTAATAACTATTGAGGAAGATAGAGAGTTTCTACGGCTACAAAGGGAAGGTCGAAAGGGTAAAATGATGGCAGTTGATAAGGATGAAGAAAAACGTCGAAAGGAAGCTGCGAAGAGACATGAAAAAATGGATAAGAAAAGGTTACATGAATCAAGTGCATTTGATGAAACAGTTGTTCTTGCAAGCAGCAGCAGTTCCTGCAGTGATTCACCTGCATCTACGGAAGAAGAAGTAGATCTGGAAGTGCCCTCAACATCCAAAAGAGGCCTTCCAAGAAAAAAATTCAAGATTATGAATGAAAATCTGTTTTCCTCATTGGATGTTGCTAAGATCAGCGACCGATCAGCCTCTTTAATAATTATTCCAACGATCGCAAATGTTGGAAAAGATCCAGAGAATTACAATGTTAGCTACTCATCGATTCGCAGGGCAAGACAGAAATCAAGAAAGAAGTTCAGTGAAAACTTGAAAGAAGAATTTCAAGCTGACAAACCCTTGATTGTTCATTGGGATGGCAAACTCCTCGAAGACATTACCGGGAATGAGGTTGTTGATCGGTTGCCAGTCCTAATCTCTGGCAGTGGAGAAGATCAACTGCTTGGAGTGCCAAATATAGATCATGGCACAGGAAAGGATACTGCAAATGCAGTACATCAGGCGATCATTGATTGGAATCTAATAGATAAGGTAAAAGGCATGTGTTTCGATACAACTGCATCGAACACAGGTCGTAAAAACGGAGCTTGTGTCCTAATTGAACAGAAAATGGAGAAAGATTTGTTGTGGTGTCCTTGTCGACACCATATCCTTGAAATCATGTTGGAAGCAGTGGTATCCCCTGCATTACAGGCTTCATCAGGCCCTGACATTCAGTTATTCAAAAGATTCAAAACAAACTGGAATAAGATTAATCTAACTTCATACGATAAATTAGAAAATTATCCACAAAAGGAAAAAGAGGAAATCATCAACTTTGCAGCAAGAAAAATCAATGAAGATCAACCTCGCGACGATTACAGAGAGTTATTGGAACTGACAATCATCTTGCTTGGCGGTACTCCAACGACTGGAATAAAATTCAGGAAGCCTGGGGCTTATCATAGAGCCCGTTGGATGGCGAAAGTCATTTATTCAATGAAAATCTTTATGTTCAAAAGTCAGTTCAAAATAACAGCAATAGAAGAAAGAAATCTAAAAGAAATTTGTTGGTTTTCTGTTTCAATTTATATTAAGCATTGGTTTTCAGCACCCTGCGCAGCAAGTGCTCCACGAAATGATCTGAGTCTTCTCAAGAATCTTCACAGCTACAAAAGCACAAATGAACAACTAGCAAATGCTGCTTTAGAAAAATTCAAGAATCATTTGTGGTATCTCTCAGAAGAGTTGATCGCATTGGCTTTCTTTGATGATAAAATCAGCTTTGACACCAAAAGAAAAATGAAGGAGGCTCTTACAAAATCTTCGGAGCCAGATCCTCCAAAGAAGACACAAATAGACATCAAAACTATTGACAATAAGCAGCTTGAAGATTTTGTAACTGCTAACACAAAGTCCTTCTTCAGTATACTCGGATTGTCTTCAACGTTCTTGAGCAAACCAGTAGAAGATTGGCTTCTCGATGAGAGTTATTGGGTTGCAAAGAACGTAGTGAATCACATGAAAGTTGTTAATGATATTGCTGAAAGAGGAGTGAAATTGATTGAAGATTATAACAAATTAATTACCAATGATGAACAACAGAAGCAATATCTACTGCAAGTTGTATCAAATTATCGGAAGAAGCTTCCGGACAAAACTAAGAAAACTCTCGTATCTTTGACGCAACAGTAAAATTTACGAGTATATCCATTCTATGTATCTATTATAAATATCTATTGTATTGTATCTGTTTTATGAACAAATGGAAAAGAGGAAGGTGGTATGATAGGCCTCGTGGGGAACTTCCACTCAAAAAAAAAGTAACGTGACGCTTGCTGTACCTCCCGGGTGTCATGGAAATCAGCAAATTTTCAAATGGCGGGCGCGACCTCCAAATATTCGAATTTTGACCCGAAATTTCCCCAGGATCATTTTTCCACCAAATTAAACCAAATGAGAGGGTATCTCAAAAATTTGAAACAAAAACATTTTACTCCCCCACTTTTGCATCACCCTAATATACATATATATATATATATACACATATATATAATACAGGGTGTCCCGTAAGTCCGGGATCATAGGAGAAATTCATATTTTTCTATTTCTACAAACCATAATTCATATTTTTCTCTTTCTACAGGCCATAATGTCTGTGAGCAAGGAAGAACGAATCCAGATAATTCTACTCATAGGAAATCGGAGTCAAAGAGAGGCCGCTGCTGAATTTAACAGACTGCATCCCGACCGCGAGCCAATAACACAGAGTTGTGTTAGCAGACTTGTTGCAAAGTTTAAGG